>NW_020769374.1:1850937-1877742 GCF_900518735.1 Pseudonaja textilis | reverse complement strand
TATATATATATAGTAGAAAACCTAATTGTTCATAAGAGTGCAAAAGTTTTCTCAAACAAGTTGTGTTTTTGTCTTGATGACATCATGGATGTATCCAAGTCAGTGGTGGGATTCAAATTTTTTTACTACCGGTTCTGTGGGTATGGGTTGGTGGGTATTGCTTGGTGGGCGTGGCAGGGTAGGGATACTGTTAAATCTCCATTCCCACCCCACTCCAGGGGAAAGATATTGTAAAATCCCCATTCCCTCCCCATTCCTGGGGGGAAGGTTACTATAAAATCCTATTCCTTTCCCACCCCATTAACCTGCTTTCCAGCTCTGTTCTCCTGTGCAGGTCAACAAAAGAAGTCCCAGCTGATGAACTGGGACTCAGGAAGCAGAGAAGAGATGGGGGCAGGGCCAGTCAAAGGTGATATTTGCCGGTTCTCCAAACTACTCAAAATTTCCGTTACCAGTTCTCCAGAACTGAATACCACCTCTGATCCATGTAGTATTCTAGACAACAGAATGGATGGGGATGCCATTACCTTCTTGCAGTTGTTGTTTTCAATTTCCCAGTCTAGCTCCCAACAAAGTATTAACACAGGTGGATTGCCTGATCAGTTCTGTCTGGTTCAGGTAAATTGATTATTATATTCTTCCTCTTCCTTGGAGAAAAGATAGGAGTCTTAACAGGCTCAGGTTGAACAGATTGCTCTCAAGTTCCAGAAGCGATTCTGTGATCTTCATTTTGGCCTTACACAACTGTCTTCTACCATTTAGCCACTGTTGGCATCCATATTGCTGCATTCAGGGATGAACAAAATCTGGTTTCTTCCAGGCAAAAGTCAGGATGGGAATCCAGCAGGCCAGGAAAACTGGCAAAGAAAAAGTGGGGAAAAAGCTGAGGTTGACTGAGGCTGGCCACTTGGAGTCAGATCAGGTGAACCTGAGGTAGGGATTAATGGGAACTGGGATGAAGACCAGCACTGCTGGTTAAGTAAATAGGCTGGGTACAAGAAAGGACCTATTCTAATCTCAAATTGTTCTAAGGTGGTTTGGAGGGATGTTACTCAATGTTGAACTAGCACACATAAATCATGGTGTGGCTTTAGACTTTCTGTAAATCAAATCTGAATCTGCTTAGCTTTCTGGGGATCAATCAAGATTAGCCAAGTGATTCTACCTGCTGTCATTCATAAGTAAAGTCTACTAAATCCAAAGGATTTAATCTACCATTGCAATTCTGCAGGTCTTCTCTGAAATAAGGGCACATATATTTGTGTGTTTTCTTTTTGCACAGACAAGGCATTCTGCATTACATAATTTGTTTTCCAATACACTTGATACCCACATCTTTTTGTAAGAGTGATAAAATAGTGATTGTTTATACCTAATATATAATTTTACACTGGGCTATTGTCCCCCCCCCCCCCAAAGCAAATATGGCTTTACAGAAATTACGTTTTAAATGCACAACAGTGTACAGAAGAGTGAGTGAATATTGATCTTTTAAAATAATTATTGATCTACCCATTAGTCATTTACAGTGGTGTTTAAGTCCCGGTCTTGGGTTCTATGTCATCTATTTACACAGTGATTGCAAAACTAAAATACATAGGAGATTCTTAAGCAGTTGCATTTTAGTTCATGATTTATGAGCTTCCCTGCCTGCTGTGAGCTGCACACCTGTTAATTGTCATTAGCCACACGTCTGTAAATCGTCATTAGCATTCTGCGTGCTGAGAAGCAGCCTTTGAAACAGCCCTCTTTTCTTGTTTTTTTAACTACAGCTGTGCCTCGTTTGGCAGCTGAAGTTGAAAAATCAGGAAATAAAGATCAGGTTAACAGGCTGGGTGGGCATGTGGGCAAAAACATCAGCAGACATAGAACCGGTTCTATGTCTGCTGCTCTTCAGAGCTACCAGTTATACAGAGGTGAACAGAACCGGTAGAAACCTACCCCTGTACCCCTGGATTTACTTACTGTCATAGGTGGAAATGGAACAGGCACTGTATTAGATCATCTGTTTTTGGAGGCCATTTAATGTTGTCATTTATAAATGTTTTTATACTTTCTTGTTTATAAAAATTTTAATAGATTTTAGTTTGGACACAGCTCAACTGAAAAGCCAGCTGGTTTAAAAAATGAAAATAAAACTGATGTTGTGAACTATCTCCATAGATGGGTTTTTGAACTGGGACATAATTCAGAAACTAATTTCAGCATGCTTGGTGTCATGGAGGTGTGTATCCCCAAGGCTAACACTGTTATTTTTATCTACGTGCTTGCACAAGCTGGAATGTCCTCAAGTAAACTAGTGTTTACATTTTGCACTGTTTCTCTGCTTGGATTCTCTCAGTCATCTGAAATATTTGCAAAACATATATGCACAAGATTATCAATAACACTGTTCCTATTCCTCAATGAGATTTGCATCGGACAAATTCTTCTATCTTCTAGTACAGGGATGTCAAACTCAGAAGCTGGATCCGCCCCACAGGGTGCTTAGATCTAGTCCATGGAGCCACCCTGGAAACAGCAAAGGACTAGCCGCCGTGCCTCTGCCAGTGAAAACAAAGCATGGGAGGGATGTGTGGAGCTCTGTTTTCACTGACAGAAGGCTGCTAGAGGTTGTTGCAGCCAAACACAAGGCCCAGGGGGAACACATTTTTTTTATGTTATTTGATTTGTCAATCTCTTACAAGATAATAGGTATAAGTATAAACACGAGTAAGAATACAGGAAATAGGTACAAATAAATGGGGACAATAGGACAGGATGGTAGGCATGATTGTGCGCTTATGCACGCCCTTTACAGGCCTCTTAGGAATGGGGTGAGCTCAATAGTGGATAGTTTGAGGTTAAAGGAGTGGGGGTTAGAGGATGTAACAACAGAATCAGGTAGTGCATTCCAGGCATTGACCACTCTGTTGCTGAAGTTGTACTTTCTGCAGTCAAGTTTGGAGTGGTTTACATTGAGTTTGTATCCATTGTGTGCTCTTGTATTGCAGTTGAAGCTGAAGTAGTCATTGACTGGTAGGACATTGTAGCAGATAATTTTGTATACTACGCTCAAGTCCAACTATAGGCAGCATAGTTCAAAGTTGTCCAAGCCAAAAATTTCAAGCCTTGTGATATAGGGTATTCTGTTGCAAGCAGAAGAGTGTAGTACTCTTCTCGTGAAATACTTCTGAACTTGCTCAATTGTATTAATGTCCAATTTACAGTGCCGATTCCAGACTGAGGAGCTGTATTCGAGTATTGGTCTAGCCAAAGTTTTGTATGCTCTAGTTAGCAATTCAATATTTCCAGAGGAGAAGCTTCATAAAATTAGATTTACAATTCTTAATGCCTTTTTGGCAATGCTGTTACAGTAAGCACTGGCGCTTAGGTTGTTTGATATGAGTACTCCAAGATCCTTGACAGAGTGAGCGTCGTCAATGAGGTCATATCTGCCTAGCTTGTATTTGGTGTCTGATTTTTTTTTTTTACCAATGTGTAAACAGGGCATTTGTTGTTTGAGATTTGGAGTTGCCAATTGTTTGACCATTCAGACACACAATCAAGGTTGTTTTGAAGGATAGTAAAACTGTCAGTGGTGTTGAATAGTTTTACTTCATCCACGAAGAGGATGCAGTTACTTAAAAGGTGATTGCAAAGGTCATTAATATAGAGTATAAAGAGTGTGGGTCCTAGAATGCTGCCTTGGAGGACACCGCTGTTAACTGAAACAGGGTTTGATATAACGCTCCCTATTTTTACTATTTGTTGCCTGTTTGACAGGAACATAGTAATCCACTTATGAAGGGATCCAGAAATGCCATAAGAGTTTAGTTTTAACAGTAGTTTGTCATGTACCACTGAATCAAACGCTTTGCCGAAGTCTATGTAACTTGCGTCTATTGCTTTACCTTGGTCTAGTAGAATACTCCATATGTTGTTGCAGTGTAGGAGTTGTAGATTGCAGGACAATTCTTTCCTGAAATCAAATTGTTTTTTGGAGAGTTTTTGTTTGACTCTTAAGTGGAGGGTAATGAATTGGTTAATGATTGATTTCATGACTTTGCACATGACACAATACAGTGATATTGGTCTGTAGTTTTCAACCAGTCTGGGGTCACCTTTTTTGAAGATAGGGATGACTGTAGCTAAGGACCATAAGTTTGGTATTGAGCTGGTTCTGAATGATATCTCATATATAACGCTTAGGGGTTCCACTAGAGCAGAGGAGAGCTTTTTTAAGAAGTATGTACATAAGGCATTGGGGTCAATTATCCCACTTGAGCTCTGTTTTCACAGGCAGAGGGCTGCAGGAGGCTGTTGTGGCCTAAAACAGAGATTGGGAGCCTGTTTTCCCTGGCAGAGCAATCGGGCCACCACAGGTGACCCTGACATGATTGACATCAAGCTTGTCACGCCTACCCTGGCCATGCCCACACTGGCCCCCATAGATAGGTCAAACAGAACTGTGATGTGGCCTTCAATGAAATCGAGTTTGACACCCCTGTTCTTGTGCTATGGAAAAAATTACTATCTATGGTCTAATTGGTGAAGTATAGCAATTACCTATTTTCCTGGTTTTCTTATTTTCTTTTATTTTAAATTCCTGGTAATATATCCAATATCAATTGTTCAGCAATCAGCTCATTATCACATAACGATGAATCCATTTATGAATGTAGCAGAGTTTGCCTTGAGAAATTGTCTGACTGCTTTCACATTACCCAGTTAGAGAGAGAGAGAGAGAGAGAGAGAGAGAGAGAGAGGGAGGGAGGGAGGGAGGGAGGGAGGGAGGGAGAGAGAGAGAAAAGGAGTATGGCTACCTATTATCTAATTCTTTTTTTAAAATCGTCTTTATTCAAGAAAAAAAATTTAAAAAGAGAATCATGTTCTCACATTTTACGGTGTTTTCATAACAATGTACATCTCTATTAGTGTCAATTGAGATCATTTACTACAAAGACATCTTAAATCTAATTCCTGATTTCTTACTTATCTATGTTATTAATACGTCATGATACATTGTTTGTTTTCCTATGTTACCACACTACTACTATGTATAGCTATACTATACATATATTCATAGCTATACATTTATCCTTATTTCTGTTATTCCATAATATTTCTTTAATCATTTTTACTATACATCTTTATTTCCTTTTCATTTAACCATTTGTACCATGTATTCCATACTGTAAAAAATTATCCCTCTTCCTTGTTTTTTGATATCATAGTTACTCTCATCATTTCTGTGCATTGGTAAATTTTGTTGATTACTGCTAAATCTGTGGGTAGCATTGTTAATTTTCAATTTTGGACAAAGGCTATTCTTGCTGCTGTGATGATGTGTAGTATTAGATGCTGGTTTGTTTGTTTTTTTTTACTCCATGACAGTTCTGATATTCCCAATAAGAAGGTCTCTATGTTGAGTTTAATCTTTAATTTTGTCATCTCTTCAAGCCATCCCTGTATCTTAGACCAGTATTTTCGAGCTTTGGGGCATGTCCACCACATGTGAAAATAAGTTCCCTGGTTATGATTGCACTTCCAGCATTTGGGTGACTTACTGGGAAACATTTTTGCCAATCTTGCTGGTGGAAGGTGCCAGTGGTAGAACATTTTATAGATATTCTCTTTATATGATACTGATAACATTAATTTATAGTTGGTTTGCCATATTCATTCCCATTGTTCTAAGTGGATGTTATGACTGCAATTTTTAGCCCATATTATCATATTCTCCTTAACCGTTTCCTCTTCCATTTTAAATTCCAATAAGCAATTGTATAATTTAGTAATCAGTTTTTTTCCAGTTCCTTGTAATTTTTTTATCTAATTCCTGTTCTTTGTTGTAAAATCCAAATTGTTCCTTGTTTTTTTGTTGTTGTTGTTTGAATTTGAAGTTATGGCCACCACCCAATTTCTATTCCTTGTGTTTTGAGTTGTATCTGTGATTTCAAGACACCTTCATCTGTTATGAGTTCTTTGTATTTTATTGTTTTATTCAGATCCATGGCATTAGGATATATTAATGCCTCCATTGGAGATAGCCAGAGAGGTATTTTCACATAGTGGTTTTTTTTAATTGCCTCCCATACACATAATAGAGCATCTCTTATCCAATGTTTTTGAAAGTAGCTATGGGTTCTGTTTTCCCATCCCAAAGAAACGCGTGCCAGACAAGCTGTAGATCGAAACCTTCTATTGTCAATATTCCTTTATCCTCCAAGTTAATCCAATCCTTAATCCAAGTACTCGCTGAAGCTTGGTAATATAGCTGGAAGTCTGGAAGGGACAGTCCTCCCTTTCTTTTACTATCCTGCATTAATTTATATTTTACTCTTGCTTTACTCTTCTTTTGTCAAATAAATGTCCTAATTCTTCTATTCAAGTCTTTGAAAAAAAATTTCTCCAGTTTGACTGGCACGGTTTGAAAGAGATACAACAATTTTGGTAATACATTGGTTTTAATGGTGGCTATCCTTCCCATCCAAGAGATTTGTAGGTTTGCCCATCTGTTTAGGTCTTTCTGTACCTGATCTATTAATTTGTCGTAATTATCAGTCTTTATTGTAGAACACTTCACTGTGAGCCAAATTCCTAGATATTTTATTTTGTTTGTTGTCTGAATCCCTAGTTCTCTTGTCAATTCCTCATTTTGCCTTTTAGTACAATTTTTTTGTTATTATCTTAGTCTTCTCTTTATTCATTTTAAGTCCTGCTACTTTGCCAAATGCCTCTATTTCTTGTAGTAAGTTTTTGCTTGACTCTTTTGTGTCCTCCAGTATAAAAACCATGTCATCAGCGAACGTTTGTATTCTGTATGTTTCCTTTTGACAGGGAATAACTGTAAGGAAATTTGGCCATGTTCTTTCTGTCTCTGGAAAGATACAATAATAAACCTTGCAATCCAAAAGGAGTGACAGTCAGGCTGTTACCTCACAGTGCTATGAGGTTGCTGCCTTAGATTGCTGCTGAATCCTTGCAAAACTGGGCAAAGACAGAGAGAGGGGAGCAGACAGAGGTGAATTGAGCCGAATCTCTCTCCCTCCCTTTGTATCTCTCTCTCTGTCTCTCTCTCTTTCTGTCTCTCTCTCTGTGTGTGTGTGTGTGTCTCTCTCTCCCTGTCTGTGTCTCTTCTCACTCTCTCGGAAAGCCCTGTGTGCTCTCCTTGGGGCTCTTTGCTGTCCCCTTTTCTTTCTTCCTTGTGGAAATCTGGGCTGGCTGAAGAATGAGGAGAGGAAGATTGGGAGGAGGGAAGCCTCCACTGCAGCTTCTGCTCGTTCCTCAGCTATCCCAGATTTTCAAAAGGAAGGAATCAAAAAGGATAGTGAAGAGCCCCAAGCAGAGCACGCAGGGCTTTCCGAGAGTGTGAGAAGCTTCTTTTCTTTCTTCTTGGTGAGTTTTTGGAAATCCAGGTTGGCTGAGGAACGAGCGCAAGCCATGATGGAGCCTTCCTTCCTCCCTCTCCCACTCCTTCTCCTCTTGTGTGCACCCTCCAGGCCCCACCACAGCCGGCTCCATGGCTGTCCACTGCTCTTGCAGCACCTGTGCACCACACTCAAATTTAGCGCACTTCACTCTGTCCCCTTCTCCTCCTCTTGGAGCCCATTAGAATGCAGAACATCGGCTCTAAGCCGACCTGGCTAGTGTCTCAGGCTGGAGAAAAGTGACAAATCTCTCCCAGCGGCCGAGGTGAATACAGCACCAACAAGGGCTGGAAAAATAAGCAATTAGAGGGGCGCTTCATCCCTACCCTTGAATACAGAATGAGACTCCATCTGCCGCCATTGCACTTCTCTTCTCAGGGCAGGACCAGCCAGTGGTGGGAGCATCTGACAGGGAGCCGCAGGAGAGGGCCACATGTGGCTATAGAGCCGCACATTGCCGACCCCCACCCTAGGTGTTTGACTGTTGCACCGGAGCAGTGCTTCGGAGGTGCCGCATTCGAGGCACCGGCTCCGGAGCGGTGCAACAGTCAATGGGGTGACCCTGTGGGCCAGCACCTTATATGCCCCTCTGTCACCTCTTAGCACTCCCCTGCTGCCCCCCTTGCCTCTTAGCACCCCCCTAAGGCATCCCGCCCCCAGGGGGTGTTACTGCCCACTTTGGGAACCACTGCTGTAGACTATCCTATGAATTTTGAATGGAGTATTTACATCAGGGAATTTCTAGGTCATGGCTCATTTTCTTAACATCTGTGCAGAAACTGTTCTCAAACTGCATTGCAGATTTTACCAGTGAGACAGCATATAAAAAAGTATGAAGGCCTTACAAGTGTGAGGTTTTACCAGCAATTTGATGAATGCCATGAACAAAAGAAAACTGAAGACGAAACTAATGATCTTATTAGATGTTACTGAATATAATTAGAGCTATTAAATAAGCAATTTGCATTTGTAAAATGGAGTGAGGAAAGCAACTTTCAATCACGATTCATCTATGGAAAAAGGCAACAATAATTCCCTTCTAGATTGCTGAGAAAATTATATGATCACCCTTAAATCTGTTCATTACTTTTGATTCCAACCCAAAAAGTATTTAGCAGCATTAGAAGCATTAACAAGGAAGTTAAAACCATGTCAAGAAAGAGGTCACAATTGCACTACTTTTTAAAGCCCTACAACAGTGGTGGCTTTCAAAAATTGTTACTGTCGGTTTGGTGGGCATGGCTTGATTGGTGTGCTTTGTGTGCATGCACACACTTTGCATGCACACACGCCAAACATGCACTTTGTGCAAGTGCAGAAGCATTTTGACTCACTTCCTCCAATCCTGCACTCTCCCTGTAGCTTCAGCAGCTGCCGTGCAGCAATTGGTGTGCCGCACAAAGCGGCTGCGCTTCAAAAGCAGGACATGAAGGTTAGTATAGGAACCTGGGCTGGCAGGTGGGCCCAGTACAGAGTGTTGAAGAGAGCCAGTTTGGTCTCCACTGCTCATCACTGCTACCGGCTCAGCAGAACTGGGTGGAACTGGTAGAATACCACTATTGCTCTACACCTTTTTACATATGCCATATGTCCTGAGTAAAAAAGGCAGTAGGGCTTCAATTTTTGAATCTTATTCTTTACGCAGGTTTTTAAAGGCTGCCCACTGCTTGGAATCAATATATTTTCTTGTGCTCTATATTCATTCTCTCTCTCTCTCTCTCTCATCTTCCTCCCCTTTCTCTCTCTCTCTGTGTTTGTGTTTGTGTGTGTTCCCTTTTTTGTTTATTTTGCCAATTGAACAATTTATAACATATGTTAAAAGTAATTCAATCTAAAATATTGGTTATTCTAAACATTAGGTAAATAGTCAAACTACTGTCTATTTATTTCTCACTTGTTCCACATGATCTGTATATGTTAATTGTTTTCCTGAAGCTAGTATATATTAAGTTTTTTGGTAGTTTCTAGTTCTGTGAAATATGCCTCTCAGACTGTGTCAAGCCGGATAATACTTGAAATATGCTTAATGCTAGGTACCACCCGAGTTTATCTTCACTGTTTTGTGAATAACAACTTTGAAAAAGTCCATGCTTCTACAGTAATATAATGGTATATACTGTATTTTTCCAAAAATAGAACCTATCCCCCAAATAAGCCCTTGTGAAGGGGGTGGGTTGTGGCCAAAAAGGGAGGCAGCAAGCATGCGTGGGCTGATGGAGTTGAGTACCTATGCAAGCAGCAGGTGGAAGCAGAGATGGGGGAACTGTATGCGCTGTGCGGGCCACAGGAAAGCTGAGCAGTGTTGGGCCAGAGCAGTGGCTAGCCACAGGAGGCTCATCTTCACATGACAACACCAGCAACAAACAGAAGCAGAGGCATGGGAGGGGGAGGCAGGTGATCAGGATGCGCCACATGGGCTAAGGGAAAGCCGAGCGGTGGTGGGCCAGAGTGGCAGCTGGCCACGGAAGGTTTGTCTTCAGGTCTCTCAATTTGCCTGAAGCCCACACAGCACATTGGGATTGCCTGCTTTCTACTCTGTGCATCAGGATTGCCTGGGTGCTGCTCCATGTCTTCTGCTCTGCAGAACCCAGAGTGTGCCGACCAAGGGACCGGCAGACAGCTTCTACTGCTGGATACCTTCAATCCCCATGCACTTACTGACTCTTGTGTGCTCATGGGAGGGGCAGTGTGGTCAGTGAGGGCTGATCACCCTGAAATCATGTTTCTCTGTAAATAAGCCCTAGTGCTTATTTTGAGCCCAAAAGAAAATAAGACTGGGTCTTAATTACATAAATGAGAAACACAGTACATATATGGAACATAAAATTTTTTACTAGAAATATTTTTGTATGCTCTTTCATAAGCATATTTCATTGTCCATGAATAAACCATCAACATCTCCTAGCACTACTCCACTATTTTATGAGCAACTATCAACATGTTTACTAATAAGTACATTCATTGACTTCAGTAGAACCAGTGGTGGGATTTAATTTTTTTTTTTACTACCGGTTCTGTGGGCGTGGCTTGGTGGGTGTGGCAGGGGAACGATACTGTAAAATCTCCATTCCCACCCCACTCCAGGAGAAAGTTACTGCAAAATCCCATTCCTTGCCCACCCCACTATCCTGCTTTCCAGCTCTGTCCTCCTATGCAGGGCAACAAAAGAAGACCCAGCCAACCAGCTGGGACTCGGGAGGCAGAGAATAGATGGGACTAGGGCCAGTCAGAAGTGGTATTCCAAACTACTCAAAATTTCCATTACCGGTTCTACGAACTACTCAAAATTTCCGCTACCGGTTCTCCAGAACTGGTCAGAACCTACTGAATTCCACCTCTGAGTAGAACTAATATTCAATATTTGTTTTATTTATTTAAAACATTTATATAGCTACCCATCTTCCAACTCTGGATGGCTCCCAAGCAAAAGGTTATATTCCTTATATTTAGAAGACATAAAGGGTTATAGGTTTCTGTAATCTAATTTTCTGTGCCTGGATTATAAGTAAGACCTACTGAAGTCTTTTACATTTCTATTTCTTTTAACAAACATTACCTAATAATATCAGTTGTCTTTTACTTTAATCATCTATATTTCATATTTTACTTATTACTGTCTTAAATTTTAACCATTGTCTCTGTGTCTTTTAAATAGGTTTATACCTTTAATTCTTGTACTTTTTCCTGTACCTTTATATCTTGTTTCTGTCTTTTGTAGCTTCTTTTCCTTTCCCTCTTCCCTCTCTTCTTCTCCCTCCCCTTTTTATTCCCTTTTCTATCTGATTCTCCCTTCTGTGATCCTCCCTTCTGCTTCTTCCTGACATTATGATTACTTTTCAAATTACTCTTTTTTTTTGGTTGTTGCTTCAATGCTTAAGTTTTTAACTCTGTTTCCCCACTTTCCCTTTTTTACCCTGCTTAAAATTGCTTGGTCATTAAAGATGGCTTCTTCGTTGTCTCGCCCTTCTTGTTCTGCCAGCGTTTCTTGTTGTTTTTCATAGTTCAAGATCTCCATTTCTAAAAATTGAAATACGAAGCCAAAAGTTCCTCTTCCGTCTTGTGCTTTTTCCTTTTTGTTCTTTAAGTCTCATTTTTAACTCTTCAAGGAGTGATGCCATTTTAAAAAAAAATAAACAACCCCCAATTGATTTGATTTTATTTCATTAGGATCCTCCATCCAAAGTTCCAGCAATCATCCAATAATCCAAAACTGTTTCTTGCTTCTTTTCTCACTTTCTCTTTCCAGGGGCTTTGTTATCTTATAACAAAGTTTCAGCTACAATGTATCTTTTGCAAGCCTTGTTAAAATTCCACTATCATTTTTTTTTTTAAAGTTCCAGGTGGTCTCCTCCATTTTCCAGATTCCACCATCTTTTTTCCTTTTTCCCTCTGCAGCTTTCTTTTTTAAAAGAAAGTTTTTTAATTATCCAAGAATCTTATCCCCTATTATAGCCTATTAATGTCAAAGTGGATTAGTATAAATTTCTCATTTGAATCTCTTCTTCTTAATGTTCCAAGTCAGTTAAAACTGTCGATGTTAGAAGAAAAAAATCCAATTCCATTTCCTTTCCCTTTCTCTTTTGCAGCTTAAAATCTTTTTTAGGAATAGTATTAGTCTTTAAAATTCAGGTTCCAGGTACCTTAAATAGATGTTCTCCATTCAACCCAGTCAGTCAAACTTTCTCCTTTAAACTTCCTCCTACACAATCTTGTCTGGTCGGGTTCTTCTTTGAGGTGGGCATTTCTGACCACCGCTGCAACCGCCTTTGGGAAAGGGAGTAATGGCCAGCCGAGGAGGAGAGATGTGGCTCTCCTCAACCCCGCTGATGGCTCCCCCTTCTTCACCAACTCTACGGGGTGGCTTCAGCCCCGAATCTGGGAGGCTCAGGGCGCTCCAGCGGCGAGCACAGATCAAAACCATGGACGATTGTGATTTCGGTCTGTCACCGAAAAAGCCCAAACCGGAAGTCCAAGCTACCACTTTCCAAGTTTATTCTACTGACAAAAACCATATACAGTAGCTTTTCAAAAGTTATCATAACTGTTCAATGAAAATTGCTTCCTTGTTGTTTCTGCCCACTGAATATAATTCTGCCTTGAGAAGCAAAATAGAACAAGTCCATTTTATCTTCATCAGTAACAACACTACAGATCTATAAAGTACAGTGGCAATTACATCTTCTCCCATTCTTCTTTTGCACAGCTAAACATCCTCCATCATCTCACTTTGTCCTCTGTTAGATACATTCCAGATTGTCAACGCCTTTCTAATAATGTGGAACACAGAACTAGACACTTTATTCTGAACATAGCTTAATGACGGAGGCAGAATGAATTATGGTCCTGATCAAGCATTTCATGAGAATGCAGAGACAATAATAAGATTATATACACCAGTCCTGTCCAGGTATCTTGCTGATGAACACTGTGAGGGGAAAAAACTGTAAATGAAATTTTTTAAATGCTCTGCTTTATTAAATGTTACCACCTCTAAATCTAAGATAGTGGTTGTCTATTTTTTTTAAAAAAAAATAGATCGAAGTAGTCTTCCTTTCAGGTACTGTATTATTTTTAAAGTGCTCCAAGGTTGTATTAAATTTTTAGAAGCAACTCACATTATTGATGCTCTTCAATGCTCGTAGTGTTTAGGAATATTAATATTCATTAATATTAATGCATAGTCTGAAGAATATCAGACTGGGGAAAGGCATTTTACTGGTATGTAAAATAATAATCACATTATGATTTTACGTAAGATGGAGTGATTTAATTGATTAAGTCCGACTACTTCACTAGACTGAAACTGGTGATGAGTTAGATCACTTAGATCAGGGCTGTCAAACTCCTGACCCACGAGCCAGATATGCCATGCACTGGTTACACCTACGCCCATTTTAATGAAGGAGAAAAAATCCCAATACATCACATGACACTACCGTGATGACATGAGTTTGACACCCCTTACCTAGATTTTATTTTTAGATTTATGGTCTTCTCTTTTATAAGGGATAAAGATGGTAGTTGAATGTCAGAGTTTGTTGCAGAAAATCAAATCCAGAAAGCACACACAGATAACTGATTCAGCAGGATTCATTAACTTCTTTATAGACATAATAACACATGAAGTAAATATACAATACCAATTGGCAGATTTTCCAACGTGGTAGCAGTTACAAGCAAAACACAAGCAAAGGAGAGAACAGTTTCAGTTTTGAGTTCAGAGCAGACAAGTTTGCAGCTTCACAGCTGAGAGCTTAATACAAAGCCATGCTCAGGCTCCCTCCAGTTTCAGTTTCCAAACAGTCCTCATTGGCTGTCTTAGTTGCTAGGCCTATTCATTGGCTGACCTCCAGTTCATGAATACTCTGACATTTTACTACTTCTATACAGAGAAAGCGGGAGGGAGAGAGAGTGCTTGGAAGTGGATTCAGATGAGAGAGAATGTCTGGCCCAAAGTGCATCTTATGAGCATGTGAATGTGGTCTAGAACCTGGGTCTTCCTCCTTCTGCAATGTACTGGCTTTCACATTCCCACATTCTCCTACTAAGCTTGATTTACCCCATGCTCGTATACTGTCTTTTGGGGATCTAAAAACAAAGTCAAAAATTACTACTGCCATCCTGATTTATTAAGGACAGAAGCAGTATTGGGAAACTATTTTTAATGATATTGCATTAGCCTGAAAACAACACATACATTTTACCATTCTCTTCAGTGTCCTCCTCCAGCTGAGAAAATTGCTTCTCACCCAACATAATGAACAGTTATCCCAGGAGTTATCCTAGGAGTAGGCTCTGTGTAGAGACAGCTTTGCTATTGCAGCCTGGAATAAATGGAACTCACTAAAAGCAAGACAGTTCTCTGAGACACTGTGTGATTCTATGAGAAAACCCCATTGAATGTGGCTTCACAGAATCCTCGGCAACAAACTTAAAACAAATACTTGAAATATCTCATAGATATCAATATGAATTATAAATGGCACCTTCTACCATGTAGACATATTTAGTCCTCCAAGTCCCAAGCCTGAAGCATAAACTGCACAATAATACGCTTTGCCTTAATTTCACAAGATGCACATTAAAGGTGACCCTGTATACCACAACTTTACTTGCAGTCATAACTCATGGCCTAGTTTAATGTAACTCACTTGAACTGAACTGCCTATTAATTTTCAACACCAATTAAATTCATTATAATAATCCCCTATAATAAAGTATTAAAAGCAGTATTGAACTCAGACTTCAAGCATTGTTCAGACGTCTAAAAACAAAGTTTAGATAAGACAAATTGTCTATTCATTCTGAATATCATTGCCAGCTGAGTGTAGGAAAAAAAGGGGAGGGATAATTAAAAAAGATCAGAAAGCAGAACAATATAATTCTCTCCTTTTTTTTCCTAGCTGAGGGTAATGACTTGTTATAATATGACTTTATTGAAATGGTCCCACCCTTTTCTTTTATCCAGCCTCTTTCTTCCTTGATAAAGGTGAAATGGTTCCTGTTAATTTTTCCCCCTGTCGTGTTAGTTCTCCTGACTGCTTTTAGATTCCATTAATTAGGATAATAATTCTGAAATCCATGAATTTATGGTTCTCCATATTATAGAGTGAAAATGTATGGTTCTTCCACATTTTCAAGCATATTGTCCTTACCTAAGATATTGATTGCTTCATATTTCTGTCATTGCACAATCCTTCCAGCTGTTCAAATGCTCACAGAGAGTTTTAAAAACTGTTGGCGCCTGCACACTCTCATTTAATTTCTGAAAATCCATTGCTACACAAATGATGGTATTATGACATTAAATATTTACCCTTTGGGTTATTTCCTGCCTGAAGCTGCTTCCTTCTGATTCCATGCTATGAGGCCACTAGAATCATACAAATTAATCCAGTTAAATAAAGATAATAAGTCCAAGGGAAAACACAAATCAGTCATGTGTTATTGAACTAGAAAAATGTAGACTTTGACTAATATTAAAAATGGGATTGTATGTAAATTAGGAATACATTATTTATGATGTATGATTTAGGACTATTATTTAGGACTAACAGCTATTATCATTATTGACAGGTAAACACTTTTTATTAAATATTCCTGTTAAAACTAGGTGAAAATTGCTGGTTGCTTTGCTATATGTTATATGGGCCATATGTTAATCCACCATCTTTTTATACAGACTGAGATCACTTCCGTTCTTCTTATGTTCTTTTCTTCCTTTTCCATTTTCAAAACTAAATGTCAGTTGTCTGGGAAACAGTTTAATGTTAACTCATCTTACCCTAATCTAACGATAACTACTTGGCTTAACCTCGTGTAATTTTTAAGCTCCTTCACCATAAACAGCATTGTTTCTGCACAACTTTCTGTAAACAATTTTGTAAATTAAATTAGAATGAGTGAACTTTTTTTGGTATCTCTGTCCCATTGCAAAGTAAGGTGAGAACAGAACGTCTGAATTTGACTCTAAAAGTAGGTGTAAAACAATGCTTTTGAAAATGTTACTTAAAACATACAGATTTATTAAAACATACTATGCAAGACCTTATTAGAAACCTGCATTAGAGAATCAAATACAATGTAAGTATGTATGTATGTATGTATGTATGTATGTATGTATGTATGTATGTATTATACTTGCCTTCAAGTCATTGTTGATGCCTGGTGACTGCCTGGGCATTTCCTTACAGTTCCATACAGTTTTCTTAGCAAAGTTTTTCAGAAGTGGTTTGCCATTGCCTTCTTATTCTTAGGGCTGAAAGAGATTGACTAGCCCAAAGTGATAGCTGGCTTCATTGCTTTGAACTGAACTGAATCAAATACTTTATTTGGCCAAGTGTAAATAGCCACACAAAGAATTATAGAACCCCAAAACTTGACCAAAATGTATGGTCTCCTGGTTGCTAAACTTGTTACCCTTATCTTTCTTGGCTCTCTATTTCTCTTAGTTTGCTAAAATAACATGTATCCAAATCCAAGTAAAGACCTCTAATCCTATCCCATCTTTCCTTTTTGTTTCAGTCTATGTTCAGACCACTTACCATGGTATGCTGTTAAACTAATAGAACTGTTCTGACCAAGGCTTCCGAGACCGTAATTACGCACACACTTATTTTAAAAACAAGTCTTGTTTTATTGCAATGCTGGGAATTATTTTTATTCCCAGCTGGTAATGAAGCTCAAACAGTCCCTCGAGATAAGCACCCACCTTTCTTTCCTGTGAAGTGCTGCCAATAACGAAAGTGTCAAATGAACTAGAAAAAAAACCCAACCAAAGTACAAAGAGCTTCAAGAATGAATCTGAATTGAACAAACTACTTTGCTTCCTGGAAAGTTTTCATCATCTTTGCCTTTCCTTTATACCTTATGGGAGAGGCAATCACCTCCCAGCCTTACTCCTGAGTTGCCCCTTTTGTTTCAGCTGCTCTCGCCTTCTAGCAGCTCTGCACATATGCTCACTGGGAACAGGCTCCCTGGATCCTCTGCCTCACTGCTGCCAGACTCCAAAGGCTCTGGAGGCAGCACCTCACTCCCAGATGGTCCTGGCCCCATCTCTGCTTCAACTGCAGAACCCTCGTCCAAGTCCTCTCCAGACACCTAGACTGATCCCCTTTCTTTCCCACTGTCTGTTTCTGCTGTCGTCTGCCATCTATTGGTTGCCAGTGAACAACAACAAGAACAAAGGAATTACTCTTATTCAAATATACATGAGAACTTGTTTTTTGACTTGTATTTGATTCTCCTGAACCAATACATGATCTGAAATGCAATTGTACTTTGCAAGGGATACATTTTCAATGTTTGTGCACAGTTTTGCAAGAAAAAGTGTGTTTGTTGAAATAAAGGGTACAGAATATTATCTCTATGAAAGCAGGATAAAAAGTATGAGCCTACCTACTAAAGTTGTTTATGAAAGACAAATTATTATTTTATTTTATTACTGTAATGACTATTTATGCACCATTTTGTTTTAAGGATAGAAAAATGAGACATTGAGGAAAACTCAGTGCCCACCTATAATGAATGAGAGACTGATGCCATAAAGACAAATAATCAAAGGGAGCACCGAGCAGAAAGTTTATCAACATGTTCATTTCATACATTGTGTATTAGTTTCATAACAGCAATTATACATTGTTAGGACATTAATACATTATTCCTAATTCAGCCAGTCTGGCAGGCACACAAGGTATGTGCCATAATTTTTAATTAAGAAACATAAAATCACTAATTGCCTTCAGCTGAGGCATTGCAGAATGAAACCAAGGCCAGCTCTGTTACTCTATTGGTTCTAGCAATTCAATGCATTTTAATATGAACTGACCTAATTCACACTTTCCAAAGTAATATGTGAGGCAGAATGCAATTACATTAGCGTTTTCACACTTTTCCATTGGTTGCAAGGTAATTTTCTATAAAAATAAATATAACTAGATGTACGCATATATTAAAAATGATAAAAAATAAACTAAGAATTAGGGGAAATGTACTACACCTGGATGAATGTGATCTGATCTTTTTCAGGGAAGAATAAGTTTTGCTATGATGAAAAGGCTAAAATGTGCACCAGAATATATAAATTGGTGCCGTCTAGATTGTTGTAGGCAAATATGGATGCTGATATTTGCATGTTCCTTTCCATTGTGTGGAGATATGTAGTATATGAAGACCGAGGAGGAAACTTTTGAAAAAAAATTGAATAAATACAATTCAGGGAAATAATTATTCTATTAGGTAATATTAATGGACACAGGATAATGTGCCATGAGATAAAAGAATAAAAGCTAAATAAATGAATCAATAAAAATAAAAGCAATGTATTATCATAACATGTAAATAAAGAAAAAAGTTAGTTGTAAAAAAAAGTAGCAGACCCTGGAAAGCCTAAATGGGGCAGAAATGAGAAAATTCAGCGCAATTTCAATGGAAGCAAAATCTTATTTTTTAAGTAGATCAAAGGATTGAGCCTAAATACCCCATACAGATATCTATATAAGCATGGGGGTGTTATGTTGAAGAGTAATGATAAAAATGAATGATGTCAATTTTAGCACCCAAGGGAAACTTGATGAAAAGGAAGTAATATATTGGAACACTGAGCTTGTCAATCAAAAAGGTTGGCAGTTCGACGGTTCGAATCCCTAGTGCCGTGTAATGGAGTGAGCTCCCGTTATTTGTCCCAACTTCTGCCAACCTAGCAGTTTGAAAGCAATTAAAATGCAAGTAGAAAAATAGGGACCACTTTGGTGGGAAGGTAACAGCATTCTGTGCGCCTTCGGCATTTAGTCATGCCGGCCACATGACTACGGAGACATCTTCAGACAGTGCTGGCTTTTTGGCTTTGTAACGGAGATGAGCACCGGCCCCTAGAGCCGGAAATGACTAGCACGTATGTGCGAGGGGAACCTTTACCTTTACCTAATATAGAAATGTTAAAAAAATAGCAAGAGAGAATATAAGTAGATGAAGTGACAGGGGATATCAGTGTTTATTGACTGATGGTTGTTGACTGAGAATGGAAACTATCTATGGCAAATGTTAGATTATATGATGCAGTGATGAACATGGATCTCAAAATTAGTTTATCAAAGGCTGTATTTAGGAGGAAAAACTGAATTGAAAAATCATAAATTATATGCACATGGCAAAAAAGCTAAAGCAAATAAATGCATTTATGTTTCCTAATAAAGTATTTACTAGAAATGGGGAAATGATTGAAGAAATTTTAAGACATGCTAATGTTGATAGAAGGATAATGAGCAGCATGTAGTCTGAGGTGAGCATGAATGCTTGTTGAAAATAATTGTAAGAAAAAGCATGTTACCTCCCATTAAGTTACATGGAAATAAGAGTAGGATATACAAGGACAAACATAAATGTAAGTTGAATGCAAGACAAACTGGAAAAGATTAAAATGAATGGGTGCTATGTGACTGTGTATATCAATTCCCCAGGTTAAGAATGACCCACTTTAAGAATGACTCATAGTTAAGAATGGAGCCTATTGTAACAAAATTTGAGCTAAATACACAATGATTCAAGTGAAATACACAGTGATTTAAGTTCATTACACAATACGACTTTTACAATATTATACAATAAAAAATGTTCTGGCTCACATACACATTCAATTTACGATAGGCTTTGGGAACAGAACTCTTACATAAACTTGTACCTTTATTCAATATAAAAGTATGACCAATATGAAAAAAATACATTTGGGTTGTTTGAATAGAATAAATAAAAATCAAATCTCCCCCCCAAAAAATGTGTGAAGAAAGAGTGAATGGGATGAGAAGAACAGAAAGCCCAAGAAAATCATAGTTGGATGCTGTTGTTGAGATTCAGAAAAAGAAAAATAGATAAAAAGTAAGAGAACAAAAAGGAACATATTTGAAGCAGTATACGGGCATGGTGGAAATAACGAGTTTGAAAAACAGAAAAATATGGAGTGATAATATGAGTAGAGTTGATACAAACTAGATTGAGCTATTTTAATTCTTCTTACCCTGAAATAAATTATCTGGATATGCATGCAATGTTTAATACTTCTTGTCCTTCATTTACATGGATATTATATCAACAAAAGAAGACAAAAGAAGCAAAAACTTCTATATGAAAGGTCAGCAACTTTAGTATTATCTTCCCTTCATGCCTATCATGAACAAGTGATCTGAAAAATGATCAAAATGACAAGATTCAATATCAAGTAAGAATGGTAAAAATGGTTGCACGTTATCTTCAACTGATGTGGTGTAAAACCTTAATAATTAAATACTGTAGATCATTAACCATGCAATAAATCAATGCATTGAAAAACTATCAAGCTTGAATATTCTTGGTGTCGTGAAAGTTCCCTTCTTCCTATAGTCTCTCCTTTCCTTGAATACTTTTTTCTATATTTATACTTTCATTATCACTTCCCTTCACAATATGGAAATCAAAGCAAATGCTAGAATAAAAAAAGAACTCTTATATCTAGAGATCTTCTCAGTGAACAATATTTAACTTGGCTAGGTACATTAAGAAACATCTTTATTTTTAAGAAAACATTATTGCCCTTTTATCTAGACCTCATATTTAGTTAAGTTTTTGCATTATAAATGATCAAAAGATTTCCCATTATGAGTGTCCCATTCAAGTGCTCTGTACGCTTTAAAAGTACAAAGTTTTGGAGCGATATTTTACATTAGGAAAAAAGAAGAAGAATACTAGGTTTGATCAATGGACTAATCCCCCATTCTCATTGAAGATATCTTAAAAGATAAAACACATTGAACAGAGGCACAAAACTGAGGGCAAAATTTAAACATTTATAGTCCGGGAACATTCCTTGTGGATTGTATTAAAGTAGGAGAAGGTAATCTGGGGCACTCCCCGTATGTTAATCTGTTATTCCCACAATCCCCTTGAAGTTGGCCTGGCATAACTGAAACCCAAAATATTTCGTGCTAGGAGGGGCCTACTCTTTCATGATAAGACATCCATAGCAGAATTCTTTATAAAAGGTTCTAAACTCTGCTCTCACTGTAGATGGCATTGTGTCAAGATTAGACATGTTAATGTTTGAAGTGCACATTATTCTTTGCAAATGATGGCAAAGGACAAAGTTTCATACTGCTAATGACAGACTAAGCAATGGTCAGCTAAGAGAACCTGCAAGAAGTCTGGGTGCTTGGCAAACATCTCAGAAAGAATTATCTCTAGCTTCTAGGATTGTAAAGATGAAAGGGGAAAGATGTACTTTCGATCTTGCAAGATTTGATTACTGTAACCTTACAATAAATATAGAGCTAGTACTCCTTCTTGTCCAATACTATCATGCAAGTATTCAATACTGACTTCAAGGATTGAGTTACTATTGATCAGAATGATCCGTAGAAATAAAGATATCACTCTATTCTTGTATCGTGTTAAGTAGGCTCTGTATGATTAGGTTTGACATAAATAAGAATGGAATGAAAACAACAATTAGACCAATTACATCACAGATTAAAATGATAAAAATCAGGAAAACAACATCTTTGTCTGATGCTAAAAAGCGATTAGTATAGTCTTCTCAAAAGTTCCTGATTGAAGGGATTCCATAAATGGATTGTTACAAGCTTCAGTTTGCCAAGGAGATAGGCTAATAATTGACAATGTTGCCTCAGGCAGAAACAGAAGCAAACTAATTGAAATCATCTCTCTCATGATATCTTAAAAAGGATGAAAGAACAAACTTTATATAAGGTTATACTATTGTGTTAATTGGACCTAAGATACTTTTCTATCAACTGTTTATTCACATGAACTTTGGATTTTAGAATAAGGTACTATAAACCCAATTACTGGAAGACAAAGGATAGAACAGCAAATTGACCTTTTTATGAAAAAAAAAGTAGGAGATTTTTTTAAAAAAACCTTACTTTTGTTTACCTTGTAAGAAGCAGAACATGCTATTATAGTGTATACAATTTCTGTAAAATTGAATCTTTAAAACTGTAAACGAAGAGATTTTTTATGGAAACTTTTTTTAAAAAAAATCAGTTTACATTTTTCTCCTATAATTATATTTTATATTAATAACTTTGGGGAAGGGATGTTAGCTAAAAATTAAAAGGAAGGAACTGAACTGTTGCTTAGCAATCCATTTAGAAACATCCTATTAGAACAGGCACTCTTTTCTGGCAGAAAAGCTGTCTGTCCATCTGAATAAAGCTAAAATCTGGGTTTTCAAATGGGGTCTTTTACGTTTCAAGAGACAGATTTAATCTAATAACATTAAGAGAAAATATCCAATAAAATAGAAATGGTGCATATATGTGATTTATCTCAGGGAAATGTTGGAATAACTACTACTTTTGATTATCCAAATTCAAGCCACGCAGAATTTAAAGCTAAATGGCTATGTTCGGAATAAGGGATGATTTCAAACTTACTTCTTTGAGAGGTAGTGTCACTCTATTCAGGGTGAACTCAACTTCTGAAAATTGAGTACAGTGCAAATTCAATCCATCAACTAATGTTGGGCACCATTTAATACATCCACTAACTCATCTGGCACTCTGTCATAAAATAATAGTGTGCTTGATTATCACACAGTAGCTTAGGGTGGGTGAGTTTGTGTGAGTATACACACAAATATACATACATATGTACACATACACACACACAAGCACCACTGTTTGGTTTTCTACATAAGTCCAAAACTATGAGACTCAGGTTGAAAGACATTAATGCATATCCTTGTAGCATAAATGTATTTAGAAATATAGGTCATTACACAGTAGCCTGATAAAGCTGTGAGAATCAGCTAACACTTCTGCTTGCTATTTGCCTTTTCCTTCTCGAGGTATTTCATCTGCTCAGAAACACCCTCAGGATTAACTTTTGTTAACAAAGCAAACATGCTCTGTTTTGTCTCATCACATCTCACTCACTGTCTTCCTGACAAATTGACCTAAAAGTAAATCATCAGCTTGTTTGGTGACAGTTCATCAACTACAAAGAAGAAAAAAGATAATAATGACATATTAGGTTAGGGTTTCTTCTTAAAAACTCCACTTGCTTCTAATATTGCACACACCAAACCTGCTTCAGATTAATGTTCTTTTTTGGAGACAGGAAGAACATTTTTCAAGAAGTAAATATTTTGTATTTGAAAGCCACAACATCGGTCACAAGAAACAAAGTTACTGGTTTGTGACACAGATTGACAGTTCTGGTCTTAATAAAATGGATAGATATTACTGATCTTATTATTAAAGATGACTTAATCCATCTGCATGATCTTTCTTTGTCAACTTGTAGAAACTCATCTGCCTTGGAGTAATTTGTTGGCTATTATGTCTGAACTTCAGAGCAGAGTTGTTGGTTTAAACAAATGTGAATTTTCTTGCTTAAAAATTCCCAGAAGTGAAAGTAATATTATATTTGAGAAAATTCCTCCTCTTTCTTACAAAGTCAGGTTGCTAAGATACCAAGAGAAGAATAATCTAACACCATAAACGGAATATAGTTAGCTGAGGACCATTTATTAAGCTTAGGTAAGGTAACTTGGATTCACCTCCAAAAACAACTTCCTGTCATGGAATCAACATGACTTTTTTCCTCAAGGTGGAGAGGCAGTACAATTTGCATTGACAAAGAGTTTCATATCGTATTGTCTGCTTTGATTGGAAGAGGAAGAGGTCTGGACAGCCCTGTTCAATGCAAGCAAAGTAAAACCTCACAGCTTCTTTGCTTCATTCTCACAAGCAAGATGTGTTTCACAAAGGAACTTCTTGGAGCTGATTTTCTTGAGCCTTCTTCACCCTCAGAAATCTGCACCACCAGATCCTCTGCTTTATTAAACTTATGCAATGCAATGCATTTCTGGGACAAGGCACTCAGGAGAAAATAGTAGAGCAGACAGATGAAAACATCTAAACAATTTCACGGGAACTTTAAAAAAAGAAGAGATCATTAAGTAGGTTACTCCACAAAACAGCTGATTAGCTGTGACTTGACTTTTAGATCATCTGCTATAGGAAATCACTCCTGAAAGCCAATACCTTAGCCAAATTTTTTTTAGTGCCTATCATAAGTTCTCTCCAGCTTATACAGTGAAATGAATGAGCATTTCACAAAGGAATGCTCCATTGTTTTAAAACTTTGAATTGAGAGGATGGGAATCCAGGTCAAAAATCAATGTCTTCTGGACATTATTGAGTTCTACTTTAGTGAGCCTCAGTTAGCTTTGAGAATGGTCAAGAATGGGAGATGATCCATGACATCTGGCACATACTCCTATCCCTTACTGATTTAGTCAGATATAATCCATTGTGACCAAACCTGGATTATTTGCTGTTGCCTAATAAACTATGCCTCTAACAATACTAACAACCACAAAGATTCATCATGGGAAAGAAACTCCAGGTAGCAATGTATACAGATACTAACATTGGGCTACATATGGGATCCCATCATTAATCCAGTCCAATCTGGTCTCATCTTGAATGCTTTTCCTTTCAGTTGTTAGAGGAGTAACACAGACTTCCTGGAGGGATAGGGTAAGGGTAAATATATTAAAAAGGAGGTTTAAGTAGCTGTTACACTGTTAGTTATGAGAACATTACAGGATGTAGGAACTGCTGTGCCATATCCGTAGTCCTGCCCAGGTGGATGCTGGCATCTTGTTAAGATAATTTGTAACTTGTCCTGCTTTATAAGAAATGTTGTATTAGTTGTCAGAGACTCTATTTTTGCCTTAAACTTAAAAATATCATTTTTTATGAATGGAGGAGCTGACAGTAAAAAAGGAATCTTAGTATTGTCACTTTGAAATCAACAATCTTAGGCATTCTGTTTCACTTCTGATGAAATGCAAAGGAAATCTACCATGGTGGCTTGGAATGCAGTTGAATAAAGGTGAACAAGAGAAGTAGCCCTTTAATTGTTAAGAGTCTTTTTCACATACAAAATCCAAGCAATCTCTCTCCCATCACCTAGCCCCTTCCTAGTAATTTGCACATAGCCAAAATGTTACATGCTAAATCTGGCCTTTGATGACATACAAGTTTCATTGATTGATAAATAAATAAATAAATAATCTTATTTCTTCTAGAATCTTTATTGAATTCCAACTTTATGTGCATCATTGAAGTTTTTAGTGTAGAAAAATAATATGCTAGTTTTTTTTTCAAAAGTTAAATATGTTAGGATGATTACAAATAAATAAACAAGAATTACATTAAGCATATATAATTCTAGAACACTTGTTTTCCAGAACACTTGGTATACATATAGAAAATACTTCTCTCTCATACTAAGCCTTTATTGACAAACCTGGCTATGGCTTTACAAGTGAGCAAGTTTACGTTGGTGCCTGGAGAAGCAATTAGCAGTTCTATTTACATAGCAATAAAATTTTAATGTTGTCTTGGGCCACGTCCTGGTTTACTGTGCAAAATATGCTAAAATGAGAGATGAATGCAGGGAAAATAATAATCTGCAGAAAAATAAATTACACTAGATGCATTATGGGGAAATCTAACCCAGTTTGTCCAGTGTTTGTATAAAAACACTCTTCACACTTAAAAACTTCTCACCCTCATGGCTGGTATTTGTCTTTTTCAATTTTTGATCTTCTATCAGAGGAATAGGAATTTCAGGGTTCTTAGCTGTTCTTAGCAATGTAGTCTCCTGGACAGAGAGCTTTGTCTCTGGGATCTGTTGGAGGTACTCTCTAGGCTTAGTACTGGGTGCTCTTACCACCCCTCGGGCAACTTTGGCCTTTACTTTTCACATTCTCTCTAGTTCTTCCTTCAGAGTTGGGTCCTACTCCAGATTCTTTTAAATGTTGCTGTCACTACCTCTTTCTTCTGGCCTTTGTCTACTATTATGTAGACACTATCACTACTGAATTCTATCACTATCACTATCTTCTGGTCTTTGTCTGCTATTGCAATGTCAAGTTGACTGGGCAGCAATGGCCTGTCTATCTGGATCTGTAGCTCTCATATAGAATCTTATGTGGTTATTCATCATGACTTTCTGTGGAATGTTCCACCTAGACTTGGAAAGGTTTAGCTCAAACACCAAGTAAATTTCCCATACATGATTGCTACTGTTCAGTGTTCAGTGCTGTTCCTGTCTGCATCTTACATCCTGCTTTATACTGGAATGTCTTTGACCTCTCTGCATAGTCTGCACCTATCTACTATGGTAGACCCTTATTTCTATGGTCCTGGTGCTGTTCTTGTTATGCTATGACTGGTACGTCAGTGCTGTCTTTTAGCCCAGTCCTTCCCAGCCACACTTCTATGCATTCTTCAAAATACTTAAGACCCAAATTTACAATTTAATCAATTGTATCATTGTGTCATCAGGATGATTACCAACATGAACATAGCAAAGAAAAATCCTCAATATATTGCAGAGGAGATAAATATTCTATCAACTTACCAATACAATGCCTCCAGACAATGAAAGACCTAATATTAGGTCATAGAAAATGAGATTATGCACATTTTAACAGCGGCCAGATTAGCCTTCGCTCAACAGTGGAAACAACATCAAATTCCATCAGAAGAAATGATTATTGAAAAAAATCTCAAAATGTGCAGAAATGGATAAATTGACTTTGGCGCTAAAAAACAAAGACACTTCACTATACTACGATAGCTGGAATTGTTGGTATAATTGGATTGATCAAAGATAAATTATATATCATAAGGCATGAAAGAAAAACATCAACCTATAATAACAAGGTAGCTATATAAGTTAAAAACAGGTGTGGTTATATGACACAAGTTAAGGTTATGAAAACGAAAGAAGATCTTGCAAACTGTTAAAATAAGAATACTTTTTACTTTGTAACCTCTTTCTTTCTTTCTTTCTTTCTTTCTTTCTTTCTTTCTTTCTTTCT
>NW_020769374.1:1832845-1842861 GCF_900518735.1 Pseudonaja textilis | reverse complement strand
CTATTCTATTCTATTCTATTCTATTCTATTCTATTCTATTCTATTCTGTTCTGTTCTGTTCTGTTCTGTTCTGTTCTGTTCTATTCTATCTTCTTTCCAAGTGTTTATGATTTGCCAATCTGTAGGAAATTATTACTGATCATTGATTTCTTTCTATTATCAAGCTGCTAAATGTTCATTATATCATCAAGATATCTTAGTTACGAAAGGTGCTCTTGTCAGAGAATTAAACACTGAAATCACACTTTTAGTAGTAATGTATATTAGTAATAAACACAAGTGCTTACTGTATCATTAAAATTTTGGGTACCTTCTGAATGGGAAGATATCATTTGACATCTGCTGGGAACAATTCAGAGACATTTATTTCCACGTTACTTTAGAATGAGGCAGACTCATTATGGATAATGGATTCCAGTTTTATTTCAAGAGTAGTTTTATTCACAATGTAGGTGACCAGATCTGATCTACTGTAAAAAAAAATATAGTCAATACAGTAGTGAAACATCAAGCTAGGTGGTTAATTATTGATGTTCTGTTCTTCCAGAACTGACTGGAATGATGATAAAAAAAAAGTCTAGAGGATGATGTGATGATACTACACATGAGAATGGATTTAAAAGGCAGAGAAACAAAAAACAGACCAGACAAATGGTCAGAGAGAAGGCAGCTGAGTCTGCAAAAGAAATGTGACTGTGAAAAACATTTCAAGTGAGATCCATCCCAGTTTTCTGGGCTGTAAAGCCAGTGGGAAAGGGAGAGATATATATGTTGAAATTTGCAAGATAGCCCAGACAAGAGACATACAAAAAAGAAATATGAGTACATTGCTTCAAAACACAATTCTGGGAACATTGAGAATGCTCTGAAATGTTATTGGGATAACATATTCCCATGAATTTAATTTTGCTTCCACTGGCTAAGTAACCTTCAACAACCTATTTCTCCTGTCCAAGATTCAAGTAGTTTTTATCTTCCTTCCTTCCTTCCTTCCTTCCTTCCTTCCTTCCTTCCTTCCTTCCTTCCTTCCTTCCTTCCTTCCTTCCTTCCTTCTTTATTTTTCAAACAGCAAGATGGATTTGTTTGGTTGATCATGTTTCACAAGTTTTACTCTTTCTACCAATCTAAAAATAGCATTGTTCTTTGTAACAATTCACGCAATGCTGACCTTTGCATTTAGAGAACATTCCTGTTTCTTTCATTTGTTTAAATTTTACTGTTAGATTGACAGGGCATAACATAGGCTAGACAGTAAAATGTTTCAAAATATTTCAATTAACCAATCTAGAGTTCTTTCAGGGGTGGGATTCAACCGGCGTTACTACCGGTTCGGTGATTATGTTTTACCAACCTTGGAAGAATAGAAGACTGAGTCAACCTTGAGTTGGTGAGAATCAAACTGCCAAACTTTTGGCACCTGGAAGCCAGCAGAAGTAGCCTGCAATACTGCAGTCTAACCACTGCGCCACCATGGCTCATAATAATTAATATTCATGAACATAATAACCCCCATTTAATTAAACTGAAAAATTGTATATGCATAGATATAATTCTTTGATTATAGCATTAAAACATTTTATTCAAGAAAAAGACCAGGTGATAAGTTGTTTAAGTTATAATTAAAATTTTCAATTCATCTTAAAGCTCCTGATGGGCATTGGGTATTTTTTAACAGGAACAATTGCTTGCTACATTAAATCAGTATGTACATTGATTGCCCATCTTAATTCTCTTCTTTAGAAACAGAATATTATGGGAAATTAGAAAATATAAAATTTTTAAGTATGCTAGCAATCTTTTTCCTACAGAAGTATTGGTTATTCTTTTCTCAAATGTTTTTTGTTTAATTTCCAGATCTCCTATGTTCTGGAGAAAGGAAACTTGGCTACTTTCTATAGATATCCTCCAACATATTTTTTGGCATTTAATTTTTATTCACGGTGATTAAATTATACTATAAGTCCAAGTACTTCCTCCCACTAATGATTTAGCACAATAGCATCATTTTCAAAAAGAGATAAATACAAATACTAAAAGATGCTATATAACAAGTACATACGATATACAGATTTATTTCTGGGTAGTTAAAGTATTTTCCTTTATCATTATGGGATGTTCTGTTTGTATTTTATATATTTTTCTAATTAATTTTATTATTATTTCGACGTTGATGTAGTTTTATGCTTTTTAACCGATTATCCCTGTGCTCCTTATGGCTGGTCTTTGATCATAATAAAGATTTGACTTTTCTTGTGTTGTAATTTCTTTAGGCAGATTTGTTTCATCTGCTGATCTTTCTCTTTCCATAATCTACATTTGCTGTTGTTTCCAAGGTTTTTTTTTTTTAGGTTTTATTGTATGAACTTGTTCTTGTGCTGCAAATATAAAACCTTTTTTTGTCTTGATGGATCTAATCTAATCTATTGCCAAGTTTCATTATTATTCCCTCGTCCTTCAATTTCTTTCTAGCATTGACTATCTTTAGAGGCTTATTCCCTACCTTTTTACATTTGCTGTTGCAACTGTTCATTCCATTTGTGGTTCTGTCAGATTCAGGATACAGATACAGATACAGATAATCAGAGTTGGAAGCGACCTTGTAGGTCATCTAATCCAACCTCCCACCCAAGCAGGAGACCCTACACCATTTCTGAAAAATGGCAGTCCAATCTCTTCTTGAAAGTCTCAACTGATGGCACTCCCACAACTTCCGCGGGAAAGCTGTTCCATGGGTTGATTGTTCTCAATGTCAGAAAGTTTCTCCTTGTTGGGTGTTTTCCTTGCAGACGTTTCTTAACATGCTCCCCTTGCTTGTTTTTATATAATCATTTAGACCTCTGAGTTCTTCTTCCATTGTCTGCTTCCCTTCTGACCATTTAAATCCACCAGGTTTCCTTGGATAATACTGTCATGCACTACACCCAAACAGCAACAGAGAAAGAGATAGTCTTGTGGTTGAAAGCATTTATTTCCACTTGTGTCCATGCAACAATGCCTATTCTATTGCTTATTATTGGGACAGATTATTATTAATGGATTTGATTGAACTACCACCAGTCAGCTTCAATTTTAAAAGTTGTGTAACTTATTTTACATATTTGGCATTTGAGTTTTGTTTGTTTTGTTTTCTTGGGTGTGCAATATATTGTTTCCAAAACACTCAGAACTTCATTTTTTTTCCATAGAGTTTTCTTTCTATTTTATTTACCCCTTAATTATAAAAATAGGGGGGAAAAAACAAATATTAAAATATGAAGAAAATAAAAAATACTAATATAAAAAAGCTCAATTACATTTGAATACATAAAATAGTGACAAAAGGAAAAAGTAAATTATAGCCTCCCCTTCTCTTCCATTTGTTACTCCAACCGTGTGCCCTGGTTTGGATATTTGAATATTGCATCCAATATTGATAATTGTTACTAGTAATCTGACTCTTAAAGGCATATTCCATATATTTTATTCGGACATATTATAACTAAGGGAGTCAACTTTCTCCATTGTCAATGCTTTGATTTTAGTGCTGTTGCACAATTCAATTTCATCTAAGTATTCTTTTTTTTCCCCTTTTTATCATCAGTGTTACAAACTTATCCTATCCAAATTACATTTTATGTCATCACTAAACTGTATATAAAAGTGACTGAATTTCTGTATATGTGTTCTGACCCAAACCTGGTTCCAAGAGAGCAGACACAAGACAAAGGCAGCAGTATAACCTTTTGATGTTTCAGCTAAGAATCCTGTTTCTTCACAGATAAAAGGCTGCTTCCAACTAATTAGCTCAGACAAGAAAGAGCCTTGCCAAGTTTTTTCAAGACTGCCAAAAAACAACAAATAAGAAATAGTTTACAAGAGTCTTTAAATACCATCTCTAATGTCCACAAGGCTGAGTACAAAACATCTTTGCTTTCTGCAAAGTATGTTCGTTATAGCCATTACCTTGCAGCCTTACTCCCGAGATGCCCGTGCTGTTGTATCTGTTCTTTCCTCTGAGCAATCCTGTGTGCATGCACACTTGGCTCCTCGAGAACCTCCTCATCACTACTGCAAGCCCCCACAATCTCTGAAGGCAGCAGTCCACTCCCTAATGGTCCTGGCCCCTTGTTGAGGTATTCCCTGTTAGGAGAATGAGTGCGCTCAGGGAAACGTAGTGAGAGTGGTATTGAATAACACACAACCAGCATACAGATACACTGAATAGTAAAATGTAGGTTTTACTTCCAGTAAACGGGTAAACAAAGTCCAACAAACAGTCCAAATCATACATGGTTAAAGCAGGTGGTATTCAGTACAATCAGTCCAGGGATAATCCAAAAACGAAGTCAAGTATAATGAACAAAGTTCAGTAAATGGAATTTGCTAATAGTTGCAAAACTCACAGTAATCAGAGCATAATGATGATCAGGCAAAACAGCAAAACAGGAAATGCAAGGAGAGAGAAACCATGTTTCTGGCTCCATCTTGTGGCCATTGGAGGAACCTCAGCCAATCACACTTACAGCATTCTCTTAAAGATACAACATTAAATTATTATCCTGGTTTATATATCGCAAACCCAACTGTTAGATGACGATCATTCCTAACACCCCTCAAGTGAGTCCTCCTTCTCCTCAGGCATCTGCACCTGCTGCCGGCTAACCATAACATTATGATTTTCATATAGTTTCAAATTGTCCACATAGAACATCTTTCGTCCTTTGCTTAGGTAATTCATAATCTGATTATATTTTATTCAAAACCACTGCCATATTAGAACTACATATTTGGACTACCGCCAAGTTCTGGATTTTCCACCAGTATTTTCCATTTTTCCCTTCAAGTATTTCCAAACCTTTTTTAAAAAAAATCTAACTGTAGGATAGTTAATCAAATGCTGTTTAGTAGTTTATACAAGTCTCACAAATGTTTGCTTAATGACTTTTAGAAGTTGTTTCATCAATCAAAAATTCATCTTTTTATCTTCAAAATTTTTGAAATCTCCCTTGTGCTGTTCTGAGTGATTCTGAGATCAGGTGTCAAGAAGTTTGTAGATGTGAATGAAAATTATTCTTGTTCACTGCTTGAATGCTGTAGGCAGACAAGAGATTGGGTAGTAATTGTTGGATGTGTCCGTTAAGTCTTTTATAATCAGAAACACTTTGCCTGCAATGAGCAATAATCTATTAATTTTTGAAATGATTGAGAAAATACAATGAAGAGAAAGTCATCTTTTGCTATACACTGCAATTTTTCACCTTCTTTGTTTGTTTTTGCTTTTATACATTTTTTTTTTAAATTTCTTTAGCTTTGTTCTTCTCTATACATATTGATGTGGCCATTTCATTTTATCTTATTGGGTTGTTTTAAATGTTTTTTTTTCCAAAATTCTAATATTTTTTTTCTTTATTTTGGGAGGAATATAGTTGGTTGGTTTGTCTAATTAAACTTGAATAATGTTAATTTATATGAAATTGCCTATTTTCATGTTTCAGTTTTCTTACAAATTTCCACAACTCTTTGTTTTAATTCTTCCATGATTCGTGCAATTATTTTGTTGTACAATGTGTATTGCTTTTGCAATCTTGTTTTAGTTTTTCATTCTCATTGGTTTAAATATTGTTAGTAGCTAATGTTTTTTCAAAACTGATTTTTATTTTCCCATATAATTTTCCCCTTTGGCATTTGATTTTTGGTTTGGCTGCTGGCTTTTGATATTTAACCCATCTATTGTTAACATTTTTCAAAGGCCGAGTTACATTTTTGATAGGTTTTGTCATAATTAATTGGGCAAACATATTTGCATAATTGCACAATCTTATTTCAATGTTTCTTTTGAATATTTTAAATGAGGCAATCTTATATTTTTCTTCATGCATTCCAAAACCTTTGCTCTATGTGATATTCAGACAATTATAGTTCTAATCCAGTATATAAAAGATGTAGTAAACAATAACTCAACATAGATAGATAGATAGATAGATAGATAGATAGATAGATAGATAGATATAGATAGATAGATAGAATGAATTATAGATATAGATATAGACATAGACATAGATAGATATAGATAGACACATAAATGCAAAATGGGTGGCTTTACTATTCAATCTGGTAGAGCTCTGGAGATCACAAAAACAGGGCAGGGGTATTTAAGGAAAGAGTAGGTTGTTTTACACCATTTCCCATTTAGATCAATATATAACAGCAAACAGCAGTGGAAATCCAAGAGAGAGATATTTGTGTGTGTGTGTGTGTGCGTGTGTGTGTGTATACACACAAACATACACACATAAGATAAAGGTTTTCTGTGTCCAATCATATGCAACTGTAGGGGGGTCTTAATTTTAGCCTAGGGAGCCAACCTTGTCCAAAAACATTTCCACGGCCATATGGCATGATTATGTACCAAGTCATAAGGAATGCAGTTACCTTCCCACCTATTTATCTGTTTGCATTTGCATGCTTTTGAACTTTCGAGCTACGGCAAGTAAACAGGAGCTCACCCCATTATGCAGCACTATGGTAGCAAACCTGGGCTGTCCATTTTCCAGTTGACAGCCTCAGAGTCTTTAACAACCCCACCTCCCCTTTTTTAAAAAATATACAGAACACTGAATCTGTGATCTCCTATGGACAAAACATGAGCTCTCTAACATATTTAAAATTCCTCACTGACTTCCATTAGGAATATGCAACAAATTAAGATGTTTATGTAGATATGTGGTGCCTGTCCTTCCCTTCTTACAGCACAGCCAGTAAAATGTATGTCTAAACCAATGAAAATAACATTCTAATCTGTCCAGGATAGAAATCAATGAACCTAGACATACCTATCTCTGCATAATATTGAACTGTAGAAATAGCTGACACTTAATAGCAGAAAGGATGTTGTGTTTTTGTAATATGTATACTAAAGGAATCAAATCTATTTATAAAAAGAACAACATGACACAAGTTATTATAAAACAAAAAATCAACAAGCAACAATCAAGGAAGAACCTTTGGCAATAAGTAATTTTGGAGCAAGTCAACCAGTGAAAAAAATTAAGCATGATCTCAAAAGCTTTCCTATTTTTACTTGCAAAGTGTTGGAGAATAAGTTGTCTCTGGGTCAAGTAAAATAAATGTATGCAGACCATCATGTTCTTCATCATTTATTAAATTCAGCTAAATATTAATCACTATTCTTACCATTATAAAAATACAAACTGTACAAATGAATAATACTGAAGTCAGATACCCCTACCTAATCAATTAACGAAGGGCATTAACCTTTTACTTTAAGACATGAATCTGAGTAAATCAAATCAAGATTTTTCAGAGGAGGTTTTAATCTCATCTTTTCCAAATGATTGGCTTCCCTAAAGTTGATAGAGATTGTTGAAGAAATCAGAGTTCCAATGTTTTCAAGTGAATGGTTTTAAGTTATATAAAACACAATAGAGTAGTAATTTTCAATTGGATTCTATAATTAATGTTCATCATATTCTGGAGCTACGGAAGTCCTCATTTGTACTTCTCCTAGTTTCAATAATCTTCTCTTATGTCATGCAGATAGCATGCATTTGACTGACAAGGGAGGATATGTCTAATTTGCATGAAGGTAATTCAGCTTGCCAGCACAATTTTAAAGCATTTCTTAATAAAAAGGAATTGCTTAAAAATAATAAGGTAATTGGTCTTTCAAAACTATACAAGTGGAAAGCTTCTGACAGATCTGATGAAAATATTTATAAGGAAGTGGAGGAATAAGAGAAGGAAAGCAATCCATATTCAACTATAGTAACAATAATACCAATACATTACAAATGAGTGAAACACAGCTGATAACATTTGTAACCTATCTGTGTTATTTAGCATTTGACCGTTAAACTTGTTTTAATATATCCATGTACCAAATTAATTATTCTTAATTATAGCTGGGCCATACGATCCTGAAAGCCACAGAGTTACATTCATAATATATAGCTTTTAGAACATAATATATACTTTTAGAACAGGAACATATTTATGGCTCACTAAAATTCAGATTAAGAATGAACTTGATGATGGACTCTATAATAAAAAACAAATGTCATCATTTTAAATATTTATGTATATGAAATACCACGTATGTAGTCCATAAGGAGGATGGAATAATTTTAATTTCTCCAATTAATGGACTAATTCATACATATTCATATTAAGAATTTCTAGCACTTGTTTTTTTTTGCCTTACTACACTAGCATTAGGTGATGTCTTTCAGTGGAATATTGATTGCTTAATGAAACAACAACAAAAATGTCTTGCAAATGTTACATTCTCTTATATGGGTCACTTATGTTGACTGTTATTATTTCCTGATTTTTTAAAAGTCACATTTTAAAATCCACAATTAGCACTGCCTTGAAAAGTATCCTTGACAATATTAAAGTACTCAGATACAAAATAACATCAACTAGAATCCTGATAAATTCTTGTGTTAAATGTGACACTGTAAAGCTATTACAGCACAATAATAGTAATGGTGTTTTCAAATGCTAGAAAGAAATCTATTATTGCTACAGCTCCAAACTTGATAAAAATCCAATTTAATCATAACCCAGAGAGAGCTTTGTCCTTCAAGATTTCAATCAATCTACAAATGTCAAAGGTATCTCGAATCGGATGAACGTAGGTATGGAGGATAGAATTTTGTGACTTAACAATTGTTTTGAAAATTAAACATTTATTTTTAAGTTTTGTAAACCTTATATCAAAAACAGAGGGAGTGGATCAACTGTAGGAAAGATGTTATAAAACCCCAATTTTATATGTTTACTATAAAAAAATTTGTAATCTAGTGGAAGGATTGAACAGGCCACAGTGTAAACTCAGCAAAAGGCAATTGGGGCTTGGAATCCATAGTCATGACTGCAGTAACAAGTCATTAACTTGATAACTGAAAAGGGGATCATAATAATGCAAATTAATGTCTTAGAGCATTAGAATCTGTGGCAGGTTTTTCAGATAGCAGGGGAAAAAACAACTTAAAGGCAGATTCAAAAGTCCAGTGTTTAACTAAAGATCTACTGTAGAAACATCTTATTCAAACAAGCCACCATAGACTCAATCAATAAACTCAGCTTCATCAATAAAGGAAATCATATGACACTGTATTAATGATAATGAACTACTATATTATTGCTGATGATATTTGTAACCAAAGAAAAGGATTGATTTGCAGATATCAATAAGAACTGGTAAGCCCACCCCTCTCCAACATTTAACCATTGGCCTTTTGTACAATACTGTTTTTAAATCAATTTATAATTTGACATAATTGGGTTCGGTGTCTGGTTTAAATGTACTTTAATGAGGGATTCTTTCAAGGTAAACAATTTTATCACAAAGCTCAGAAAAGGAGTAAGAATTAATACACCAAAGAAATTGGTAGATTTGAAGTTCAATCGCCATCTAGTACCTCTGTAGGAGAAACAATCCAGTGTGCTTATTTATTATCAATGGTCTTTCACTTTTGTATTCAGTTTTCATTCATTCTGAAACAAGCTCAATCTTCTTGTTTAACCATACTTATGTCTTAGTGTTATGCTATTCCCATTACATTCAACTTACATTTCTCCTGACATATCTATCTCTTGCTGTCTTTTGAGAAATATTCATGCCTTACAACAGACAGTATATTGCCACAAATTATCAATAGCTTTCTATCAGCATTTGCAAATTTTAACTGATATTTTTATGCATAACTTGCAAGTTCACTTTAATTTGCTCTGTTATATATAGCTATATATAGTCTCTAAACTAAGTTTCAGATCTGTACTCTGCTTTTTATAACCTATCTAACATATGAATCATACAGCCATCATACAGTTCCCAGCCAAAAAGATAGCATAATCTGCATGCCACATACATTCACAATTAAGAAATCACAAACATTACTGTGTATGTATATATATATATTTGGTTATTCCGGTTTTCTCCCGCATAAAATTGGAAGTATCTAGGCGACGTTTCAATGAAGTCTCATTCATCATCTTCAGGCTTGTGTCTT
>NW_020769374.1:1797626-1832745 GCF_900518735.1 Pseudonaja textilis | reverse complement strand
GTGTGTGTGTGTGTGTGTGTGTGTGTGTGTATGTGTGTGTGTATATAACAGTTTCACGGGTACTTACATGTATGGCATTCACCTTTGTTCGGGTATTTTCCCACGTCATTGTAGTTGTGCTTTTAAAGTTGTAGCAACGTTTCAGCAGAATCTCATCTGCCATACAGAAGCCTGATGATGGCAGATGAGATTCTGCCAAAACGTTGCTACAACTTTAAAAGCACAACTACAATGATGTGAGAAAATACCCGAACAAAGCTGAATGCCATATATATATATATATTTTACTAAGCATTCAATTTATTGTCACAGAGGGTTCCACTCACCTTAGATACCATCTTACCATACTCACCAAGCAACTTTCAGATCTATACCTCTAAAAATATTTCTTCCTCAATTCCCCATAAATTTTGTCCCAAATCATTTCATTCCATTTATTTTTAATTCCATTCTCTCTGCTGGAGCCTCTCTTTTCATACACTTCTGAAACATTTAAATTTCCATCAAAACTATTTTGCAGTTTCTTTCTTCCTTCCAATATTAATTCCTCATTGCTCTCTTTGACAATATTCTCTTTAATTATCTTCTTTTCTCCATATATATTATGCAATTTCTTTCTCAGTTTTGCACCTTTCTATGCTAGAATTTTTTTCCTCATCCATGGTATTTTCCACCAAGCATTATGTTTCACAGCCCAATTAGCATAAAACTTCACACAGTCTTTTAGCATTAGTATTTAGTATTTTCACTCGTTTACTTCCACTTTCTCTTTCACTCATTTCCACTTTTTTGTTTCCTTATAGCCCTGTTTCATGCATTCTGTTTGATGATGATGCAATCTAAACTTATAATATGTTTAATAAAGGATTAATTATTTATCTGCATTCATTATAATTTTGTTATATTTCTTCATTCTGACTTAATGACAAGCACTAGAACACTGTTTCTCCGCTTTAACAACTTTAAAATAGATGGACTTCAATTCCCAGAATTCTCCAGCCAGCACGTTTTAATATTCTTTTGTTAAAATTAGATCAAATGTTACACGTTACTTAGACTGAAATTACAGAAATTGAACAAGAAAATTTATTTCTAGAAACCTGTTTAGTCCATTGATCATTCAAAATACTGGGGATGAGAAGAGTAAGGCAATTGAAACCTGGGGTTTGAGGAGGGATCCGCAGACAGGATGTGATTTCATAAATGTCAGGATAGAAGCTACATTTATTTTTTACATGAGTAGAGCTGTCATACCAACTTTTTTGACTCTTCCCATGAAAGTAATGCAGTAATACTTTACATTAATGTTTCTACATTTGCTTCTTTGTTCGAGATCTGCCAGGGTTCTAATTATTCTAGTTATTCATGCTACTATACCTGCATATAATGCCAAATTATATACAGTATATGTAGAGGTTTAAACCAGAATATGGAGAGCGTGGGCATCCTTGGATTGTTAATAGATCGATACTCATTTCCACTGTTATTGATAACCTTATCACCTGCTGCTCTAGTTATAGGTAGTTCTCTTCAGCAATGTTGTTCTGTGCATTTGGACCTATAAGCCTGCTGCAGTGGCATCTATTTCTACTTGAGTGAGCTAGATTTTGATACTATTAATTCTTTTAGAAAATGTCTTCTGCCAAACAATTGATTACTTTCCAGTTTAAATTCCCAATTTTTCCCCTCAATTACTAGTGGTCTTTTAGTTAACTCAGTATTATTATTCCTCTTGTTTCTATACCAAGTTTGCAAAAACGTTTGTTATTATAAATTATGATACTACCTTTATATCAGTTCTCTTCCTTTTCTTAATAATTCCCACAAGACTTTGCTGGAGCCAATTTTGTAAGATGGTTCTTAATTTTAAACACATTCCTCCATAGTTTAACTCCTTAGGTGATTAATTTGTAATACAGGGTGTCACCTTCCAGCCTTGTGTTTTGTGTCACTTTGTATGACTTTCTGGAAGAGGCACTGGATGTATTCATAGCATTTACTGTTTTAAACAAATGTCAGAGGCATATATCTTCATTGGCTAATTCTTCATTTACATATGTCCATATATTCTTTTTATGATCTTCAAGCAGAAATGTGAAGTCACCATATCAGTAATCTTGGAAAACATTTCATTCAGGAATACTTGGGTAAGTTCTTGTTCCTTTTAAATAGAACAGGACTTCTACATAGAAAACATGGGAATTTATTTACTGCCACCTAATGGTCAAGGTGCATCAAGTGTAAAATACTTCTGGTTAGTTATAATTTAATAGAATAGAATAGAATAGAATTATTTAATGGCCAAGTGTGATTGGACACACAAGAAATTTGTCTCTGGTCACATAAGCTTTTAATGTACATGTAAACAACAAAAGTGATAGGTTACAGATCATAAATCATATTTACAATCATTAATCATAAGTTATAAACAGCAAATGATAATCATAAGATACCAATAGGAGAAAGCAGTAGAAAAGATAAAATAAGAAAAAAAGAGAGATGAGAAGATGAGAAAGATAGGAACAATACAGCTTACTATATGGGTAAATATCTTTAGGTTGAAGACAGATCTTTCTTCTTTTTTTTTCATTCTGTGGCTTTGCCCTCAGTTCTTATACTGAGAAAAATCTGGATTTCACTACTATGGTAGTTAGTTTTTTAAAAATTCCACAATCCTAGACGTGAAAGGAGATCAAAATAATTTAGTCTAACCCAGGATAGGAACCTTCCAGAGTTGTACAAAAGTTGACATGAACTGAAACTTGGATCGTTAATTGAAGCATTTTCTAGGCCTGGCATACCTGGGTTGCAAAAATCCAAGTGACCAAAGAATACATTTAAACGGGGATCATCTATTTTCCTAACCTGGTAAACTAAGCATAGCCACTTTCCCTACAGAGTCTGATGGGTATAGTTGCAAGCAGTCTGTCAGCTGCCTGAAATTGGTTGATTAAAGAAATACAAAAACAAACAAACAAATCATTCATCTATTTCTGGGCTAGGTGGATCCAGATACTCTGCTCCTAGTTGTTAGGTCTAATGGAAGAACTAGTCCCAATCTAAATGCAGGTACTTTCACCTCCTAAGACAGACTTTCCATAAAACCAGCCAGCAAACCTAGTTTCATATACACTGAGTAAAGTATCGCAGACGCTGCTGTATGCAATTAAGGGCTTTCTACTGTATGAAATTATGTCCTCAGATATATTAAAATACTGAAGACATTTTGTCCTCCCAGCAAAATAATATAAAAACGTTATGGTCTTTTTAGCTTTAGCTAACCCATGCTGGCAATTAGTGACAGACCATTTCCTTCTCTAATTACTATTGTTGGTGAGGGAAAAACCTACAGTTCTTTCCATATTCACCAAACTACAGTTTTAAAATGGTACTTTAGTCTCTTTTTCCTTTATTAACAAAGGATCATTATTTTCTCTTTGATTATTTATTGATACCGTTGAAGCTGTTCTGATAGTTACTTGTTTGTTTTACATTCTTCATTTAATGAGAAGTCTGACTATATTTTGCATTGCAAATATCACTTTTTGCCACAGCATGCAGTAGATTGATGACCAGTTTTCTTATCCTCAAGAATGAATACTACTGTGTCATTCCTGTTAAGTGACATTAATCTTATCAAATTGTTGGTGATTGGAGAACCACAAACACTCTTTTCTCAAAGCAAAATCACAGCATCCCAATATGCATATGTTTTTGTGACAGCGTCCTCCCATGAAAACAAACTTACTATTAAGTGAAGCTGTAGAATTCCACACCATCTGGAATTTGCACTTGAACATACTGTTCCTTCTTGCTACAGAGAACCCATCAATATTCACATGCAAGAAGCTTCTGGAAGATCATGATATTGTCATCATGCTGTATTATTGTGCTTTGCACTTAAAACCTTTTGTCACTATGTTGAACATATTGTACTGGAGAGTCTAGAGAAACATATTGTAGTATACAAAAGGGATATTAGCTATCATGAACTTCTCTAGTGCAGTCAGGGATCCATGATGTGGTAATATACAGGGGTGTCAAACTCAAGGCCAGGGGGCCAGATCTGGCCCGTGGGGTTGCCATAGAAATAGCAGTGGACAGGCCTGCCGTGCCTCTGCCAGCAAAAATGGAGCTTAGGAGAGTCCTCCCAAACTCTGTTTTCACTGGAAGAGGGTTACAGGAAGCTGTCACAGACAAAAATGGAGTTTGGGAGCCCGGTTTTGCTAGCAGAGTGCTCGGGCCACCACAGGCACCCCCAACATGAGAGATGTCAAGTTAGCCATGCCCACCCTGGCCACACCCACCCCAGCCCCTAGAGATCAAACACAATTCTGATGTGGCCCTAAATGAAATCGAGTTTGATGTTTGTTAAATATTTGTTTGGTAATATATAAAGCTTAGTACAAATAGCTGGTTGAGATTCTCACCAACTTTATATCACAAAAAAATGGTGGGAATGTTCTCTCATTTCCTCCTTTCTTTCCCACACTCAGGAAAAGAATTTTTCCCCCAATATTTTTTAAGGAGAGCCTTCTTCCTTCACAGTGTATAGCAGCACTATATCTAAAAAATGCCTACTGTAAAAGGTTGCCTCTTTGAGTTTTAATTAAAGTCAGGAAGCTAAGAAAGCTGCAGAACATTATAAGATGATGGTACAATGAAAGGCAGGACATATGCTTTCTACATTCACCTTGTAATGGAACAAATGGAAGAATGCCACATTTCAGCCGTGAGAAATCCTTTCAAATGTTCTTTGCCTTTAAAGAACTTCAAAGGAAATTTCCTTTCATAACATTGAAGAATGGTGGGCATTTTTGTAGTCCAGCATTAATATTAGACCTTATAACATGCAACACCCAATATAGGTGTTACTTATAATGTACCCGGCCTATCCTACCTGGTATTCAGAGGTCAGATTTCTGATTCAGTCACATTTCTACAATGACACTTGCGGTTCAAGGGATTCCCCACTGCCATCTGAAGCAATAGTGAAGTTGGTCCTGACCTTTTCTGCTGTTTCCTCTGTTGCTTTGTTCTATCATTCAGTTATCATTGTTATAAATGCAAGACTTCATCTTCCCCAGGTGTGATTTTTCTTCTTCTTTCTCTTCCTTACTTCCTCTCAGATCTGACAGTACTTCACAAGTATGCACAGACTCATTTATTAAATGCGTATGCTACCCATTTCAAAGTTTATCCCCACATGATCTCATTTAACAAGCACTTACCACAACAAGCATATAACCCTTTCTTTTCTTCCTTGTTATTTCAAACAAAGTGCCCATCCTTTGGTTAATAGCCTGGTGTAAGAGGCTTCATATAAATGGATGATGGATGGTTAGATCTTCACAAGGGATATATTTGATAGGATGTAGTGATAGAAGTTCAGGTCCCAGTTGTGATCATAAATCCAGGTATTTTTTTGTTTGAAATATTTTTTTAAGTTCTTATCCATCATTTTAAAGACCTGATATTTACAAGAGATGGAATGTCAACTGAGAAATGTAAATAAGAGTAGTTAAAAAAAGCAAGAGAGGGAAAGAGGGAGGGAGGGAGGGAGGGAGGATGGAAGGAAGGAAGGAAGGAAGGAAGGAAGGAAGGAAGGAAGGAAGGAAGGAAGGAAGGAAGGAAGGAAGGAAGGAATCCATCTGCTTCTGAGTAAGGCCGTTTTGAATCATTTACTAATAGTCTGGAGGCCTGACAGATTGTTTTAGAAATTATCATCCAGTGACAGAAAACAAGATTTTCCTGTTCTAACAATGCAAAGTACTTTTGCTGATCAAGGAGACAGATACCAGTTCAGCATTCCGTCAATGTTTATAGCCTTTTGTGCAAGAAGATGCTTTACAGTTGATTTCCAAGAAAGCTTAGATAAAAACGCTAGAATTGATTAGGGCTTTTTTCTTTAGTTCTTTTTTCCCCCTTAGTTTTTCTGAAATAATTCCCAATGCTGGTTCCATGTAAGGAGCTGGAAGATTGAGAATCCTACTTGGAAATAATGCATGATTGTTAAATGTGCTTAGAACATTTCATTGGAAGATTCCATAAATGCCTAACTAACTTCTTGTGGTATAAATTTTAGTAAAATCCATCTTTCTTTCTTGTTGTGTGCATTTTATTTTATTTTGTTTTCTATAGAAAGCCTTTCCAATTTTCTTTAGTAATCTATGAACAGAATTTGTTTGATCTGTGCAGAGAAAATATGTCACATTTTTCACTATCAAGGTGACATTTGCATGCAGAATCTAAATGATGTGAAGTATATATCAAAGGCAAATGAGAAATGGCCTTATTGATGTGAATCCCTCCTAAAAAAACCCTACCCCTGCAATGTATGTGGTAATAAGAATATTAATAGTTGAAGCTTTAACCAGATTGTTCTTTTCATCTTTGTTTAGGGAATGTCTATGAAAAGACAATTCAAGATTCAGCCAGAAAATAATGTGGATGCATGATAGCACAGACTCCTCAAAGATAGAAAATCTAGGCAGCCATCCTCATTCCAGATGAATTTCCTTTTTTTTAGATGCCAAGTAAAAGGCAGTGCTGGGAGGGGGAGGGGGGATTGTTAGTATAGAAGGACAAACCTATTTCACTTTTTCAAATCTTGTTTTTCCAATTTAAATCCAGTTCATTTCCTTTTACTAGTTTATTAAAATTCAGAAAAAAATGCATTATTAAGTATTTATATTCATGAATACTTTTAAGAAGTTGATCTTTGCATCAGTTTGCTGAATATACCTGGTTTTACAAATAATTTTATTTAAATAAGGAACTGGATCTGGACTGGGTGGGAGGAAGCAAAGCTTTTTTTTTTTTTTAGATTTCCCACTCTAAATTTCCTTATGGTCTCTTGTCCATTAACTAACTTCCTAATTACATTTTATCCTGCTCTGATATTTTGGATAGGAGCCAAGACTTATTGCTTCCTGTTATTGTAATAAAATTCCTGTTGCCACCTGCTGGTCTATATTATTCAGAAATAGGCAATAATAAATGGATCAAGAAATACTTTGTCATAGAAATAAAGAAATGTTTGTGGCTATAAGCTTTTTCCAAGGCAGAAAATTCATTATAATTTTTCCCAAAGGTAAGTAATTTTCCAAAGAGTATTAACACATAATCTCATTTTAGTTGTAAAAAAAACTTGTAAAACATTTCAAATTTATTCACAGTGAGAACTAGCAAGCTTCAAGGTTTGGTAGCAAACTTTAGTAGCCTTAAGTTTCATTTAGATAATTGCTTTTTATGTTCTTAGGCTAGTTTTAAATTATATGAAGATTTAAAACAACAACAACAACAAACATCATTGATCTCTGAAAAACTTCTTGAAAACTCAGGCCTTATAAAATTAAGAAATTTATATCAAAATGTCTTGAAGTTAGGTTTACTTTATAGTGGTAGCCTTTGTATTGAAAAAAAAAAAGATATAATTTCTAAATGTGATAAAGTAGAATCCAGAATTGTCAAACTAGAAATCTGTTCAGAATCTCACACTTCAATTTCAAAGTCTATAGACTCCTAGCAGGAGAGTACACATTTCTTTTTAAATTTGACTCTTTACCTAGTCTCTTCTATAAATAGGAGAATTTTTTTTTTCATGAACTCTGTAGATCCATCATAGATCCATCATCTTCACTGTCCTAAAAGGAAGATTCTTCTGGGCTGCAAATTGTCTTGCAAATCTAGATACCATCTCATCCAAGGATTACATTTTTGATTCACACAATAGGATAAAAAAATTCAGATACCTTTAGTTTATTACAAAAAGCAGATTACTCAAAACTTAAGCCCTGAGAATCATCTGTTGTGGAACTATTTTCCCCAAATCAATCAACCAGGTAGTGAAGAAAAATGAAGATGAGAAACTGTATCAAAATACTTTAGGTTTCACAGAAATTAACAGATTTAATCATGATAATGTCAGCACGACTATGCAAATGCTGCCCTCTTGTAAATGAGTTGCTATGTTTATGTATACCACATTGTTCCAGAACATTTGTTCTTATTTATGAATTGTTTTGATTGGGAACTAAATAATAACTTTAAAGTATTTTGATATTTTCCCTGCCTTTTTTCTCACTCATTAAAGATGAATTTGAAGGAATTGCTCATTTTTTCAACTATATGTTACTGTAGAGCTGCTTACGTGTTATATGATCTGGATCATTTATTTTGGAGAAAGTCTGCATTTTTCCACATCAAATGTAGCGTATTACAGATAAAAGTAGATTACTCTAGTGAACATGTTTTTTTTCAGTAAAAGATAACCCAGTGCCAAGGCCTTTTCACTGAAATGTAGCAGATCAATACTTCTAAACAATACGCTAAATCAGAACAATCCTGATAACATAAAAGTGAATCTTTCTTGTGGAAGGCAGGAGAATTCTTTTATAATCATGAATATTTTGTCTTCTCTGAGATGGGTCAGGCATTTCAATATACTAAAAAAAGAATTGTAATGTATTTGAATATATTCAAACATGGATAAGAAATTACTGCAAAGTCAACCCATGATATTTGTTCTTTACATGCCTATATCCTGCAATTGTATGACACATAAATAAAGAACAAACTATGGAAAATCTAGTTCTGAATTATTTCTGTACATTATACAATTAATCTTTTAAAAAAGGATTAGGCTATTTTTAAAATATTTTTATTTATTTTATTTGCATTATTTTTATCAATCGCTCAAGGTGGAAAACATTTAATACATTCTTCCTCCTATTTTTCCCATTCTAACTGTTCTGAAGATTAATTTATAACAGTGTGTTTCTATACTTGTGTATGTGAATGTTCTTATCACACTCTTAAGAAAAACTTATAGGACACAGTACTTTTCTCTTAAGTATTCGTTTATGGTGTTAGAGAATTTATCTAATGGTTCATTCATTGCATTAGTCAATGCATTCCAGACAACATCTGATGGTTCAAAAATGTCTTTATTTAGGAAACATACACAAAGATTGTATGGGTGAAACCTGCCCAGAAGGACAATTATGTTCTCTTTTATTAACATGAACAATATGTTTATAGTACACATGTCTACTTCACAGTTTCAGGCAAGCAAAAGTCCTTTTGGTAATAATACTTAGCAATAGCAATAACAACAGTACTTAGACCTATATACCACCCCATGGTGCTTTATAGTGCTTTACTCTGGGTGGTTTACAATGTAAGCATATTGCCCCCAACAATCTGGGTCCTCATTTTACTTACCTCAGAAGGATGGAAGCCTGAATCAACCTTGAGTCCTGTTAGCATCAAATTCCAGGTTGTGGGCAGAGTTTTGCCTGCAATACTGCACTCTAAGCACTGTGCCACCAAGTCTCGTTTTAAAACAATGACTACTTTGGCCTTCAAGAATTGGTAAAATATAACCGTCCCATTATTATATCACCATAATTAATCACATACCTATATACCCACTGACTATCCAACTTGTTTATCTGTAACAGTGAAGTATGAACTTCCTCTTTAAAATAGCATTACAGTGACCTTGGTCAAATGAAGCACTAATTTTCAACCATGCTGAATTCATCATATAATCAAATATTAATTGAAATAACATTTTAAGGTGATTTTCTGAACTTCTGTATGAAGAAATGTTCTTTCTTTTTTACAATTTTAGTTCATTTCATTAAGTACAGGTCAGCTGCTATCATTCTCAACAATATTTCTGTTTTTAGTTTTCTGTTCCTACTGACATGAAATCCTTTTCACTTGATAGATAGTGTTCATTCCGAAGGCAAGCAACCGCTTCTATTTTATTCTGAAAATAAAGCCTTCTGAATTTTTCATGACCTCATTTTTTCCACATTTATCCTTTATTTGAAATTAAGAAATCGAGAATGGATATGCAATCCAAATGGCTGAGTTGTTGGAATAACTGATTTAAAGGGATATACACAAAACACTCTATAGTTTACTATTATATTTAATTATACTATCTAATCTTATCCATTAGCAATGCATATGTAGGTAGAAATTCCAACAAAATGCTATAATAAGAACAAGAATAGTAACAAGAGTAACAGTACATTACTCCGACAGTTGCACAATATCTTTAGATCATTTAGAAGCATTGAAAAAACATATATTTTGAGACAAGTTAACAAGTAGAAAGTTTTTCAGTATTATATGAACTAAAACTTTTGCAAGATTAAAGAAAAATTAAGCTACCTGTTGAAATCTGCATATATCAACATTATCCAAGAATTGCACAATAATGACTATATTTCATTAATATGTGTATAACGAATAGAAAAAAAACCTAGTTCCAAAGGTGCTTTTTCAGGAGGCAACTGGCCTTGTATTTTCTTTGAAGACATTTCCCTTCTCATCAAAGAAGCTTCTTCAGCTTTGACTGGATGGTGAGGAATGGAAGGATTTTTATTCCTTGCAGACAGCTAGTCACTTGCATCATTTTAGATGGTCGTTGAAGCACTTGGAGGTTTATCTGTATCCTCAGGTTCACCTGAGTAGTGCTCCTGGTTCCTGTAGTTTGCAATTCCCCCCACCCTCTGGAAATCCATTCCTATTCCCACACCAATCGAAGAGTTTTCATCCCAAATTGGATCGCTAAAAGTCTGTAGAGATTCTCAATCATCCAGGTCATGGTTGTGCCAAAGGTGTTTTTTCAGGAAGCAACTGGACTTGTTTTATTTTTGAAGATATTTGGCATTGCATCCAAGAAGCTTCTTCAGCTCTCGGAAACCTAGCATACAAGCATATACATATAGTAGGTAAAATTGTGCCTTAAAATATGAAGATTAGGCAAAATTTACATTGAATGCAAAGCATATTATATATACATAGATATGGATATGATGTATATGCATATATAATAACAAATTTGGTCAAAATGAACTTAAAGCTCCTCCAAAATAAGTATGTAAGAGAAACTAACATGAGTTTCACTTGAATTATGTAGAAATTGGTTGTCTTCCACAAGGGTCAACTAATATCAAAAAAATAGTGTGTATTTTTCTGCTGAATTCTTAGGATGTTTTTGTGGCTGCATACTATTTTTCAATCAAAATATAAGATCCTGTATAGCATATTCTTCTATCTGGAGCTAATGGGCTATTTCAAGTTTATTACCAAGGCAATGAACTTTGCTTTTTTTATTTTTTTTTATTTTATTTGGTTTGTCAATTGCTTACAAGATAATAGGTATAAGTAGAAAAATAGTTATGAATACATGGATACATATAAGAAAAATAAAAGAAACAATAGGACAGGGACAGTAGGCACATTGGTGCACTTATGCACGCCCCCTACAGACCTCTCAGGAAAGGGTTGAGACCAATAGTAGAAAGTCTAAGGTTAAAGTTTTGGGGGTTTGCAGAAGAAACCACAGAGTCAGGTAGAGTATTCCAGACATTGACCACTCTGTTGCTGAAGTCGTATTTCCTGCAATCTAGTTTGGTGCAATTAACCTTGAGTTTATATCTATTGTTTGCTCTTGTATTGAAGATGGTTGAAGCTGAAGTATTTATCGACAGGTAGGACATTGCAATGTATGATTTTATATACCATACATAGATCGGACCAAAAGTGGCATAGTTCTAGGTTTTCTAGGTCTAGAATTTCAAGTCTGGTGACATAAGATATTCTGCAACGAGTAGAGGAGTGGAGAACTCTTCCTGTGAAATATTTCTGGTCTTTCTCAACCGTGTTAATATCCGATACATAATGTGGGTTCCAGACTGATGAGCTGTATTCGAGTGTTGGTCTAGCAAATGTTTTGTATGCTCTAGTTAGTAGTATAATATTACCAGAGAAAAAGCTATGTAAGATTACTAACTCTTTGGTAAGTTAGAGTTAACAACTCATTAAGAGTTAACAACTCTTAATGCCTTTTTGGCTATGTAGTTACAATGGGCTCTAGCACTTAGATCAGTAGAGATGAGTATTCCAAGGTCCATTACAGAGCTTGGATCATCAACAAGGACTTGCCTATTCAGCCTGTATTTTATTTTCAGATTTGTTTTGCCAATATGTAAGACAGAGCATTTATTTGTTGAGATTTGAAGTTGCCATTTGTTTGACCATTTTGATACATAGTCGAGGTCTTTTTGAAGGGTAGCAGTATTTGTCTGTGGTGTTGAATAGCTTTACATCATCAGCAAAGAGGACGCAGTTGGTCTTAATATGATCACAGAGGTCATTTATGTAGAGTATGAAAAGAGTTGGTCCTAGAACACTGCCTTGGGGGACACCACTGTTGATGGGTACAGAATTTGATAGGATGCTCCCAATTTTGACCATTTGTTGTCTGTTTGACATGAATGCTTCTATCCAGTTATGCAGGTGTCTAGAGAGAGATACCATAAGATTTTAGTTTTATGAGTAGTTTGTCGTGTACCACTGAATCAAAGGCTTTACAGAAATCTATGTAGATTGCATCTATTGCTTTGCCCTGATTGAGTTGTGTAGCCCATATGTTTTTGTGTAAGAGTTGCAGATTACAGGATAGTTTTTTTTCTGAAACCAAATTGTTTATTAGAGAGTAGGTTGTTTGTCTCTAAGTGGAGGATAATGGATTGGTTAATAATTGATTCCATGACTTTACAAGCGACACAGCATAAAGAGATTGGTCTGTAATTTTCAATTAGGCTGGGGTCTTCCTTTTTGAAGATGGAGATCACTGTGGCTTGTGACCATAGTTTTAGCAAGGAGCTGGTTCTGAAAGATTTTTCAAAGATTGTGCTTAGAGGTTCGGCTATGGCAGTGGATAGCTTTTTAAAGAAGTAGGCACATATTCCATCCGGTCCAATAGATAGAGATGGTTTTAGATTGCACTGTGCTTTTTCAATGATGTCTTCTGTAAAATCAATATGTATTAGATCATTGTAGTTGTCTGTGGTTCAACTAGGAAATATTGGGCATGATTCATTGCTGTTTACAAATACTGAGCCAAAGAATGTGTTAAAGAGGTGGGCTTTAATGGTGTCAACATTGCAGTCTTTACCATTAGGTCCCTTCAGGGGTGGGATGGACCTTGAGTCTTTTAGTTTGTTGTTTACAAAATTGTAGAAAGTGCAGGTGGAATTGGTGCATAGAAGGTTTTCTTCTTGTTTAATGTGATAATTGGTGCATTCAGTCTTTATCTGCTGGCATAAATTTTTGTATCAGTTTTTGAAGTTGGCAATGTGACCAGATTTATTTTTCTGCCAAAGTGATATCTTTTTGGATTGAAGCTTCCTTATTGTTATGGGTAATCTGTTTTTTTCTGGTTTGTTATTGGTACATATAGTTTGACGACTCTTTTGACTTCAAGTAAAAGTATGTTGTAATGGTCTTCAACAGTATTGCATCCAGTGAATAGAAATTGCCAATCAAGGGATGAGAGATCATTGTCTATAAGATCATAGTTGCCTTTTTTGAAGTTATAATTGGGGATCACATCATTGTGTTGATTTTTGTGTGGACATATGTTGAGACAAAAGTCAATCATGCTGTGGTCACTGTTGGAAAAGGGTTCTTTAATTTGTATTCCATAAATTGAATTCAAACTATTGCAGAAGATGAGATTGAGGCAGTTGTTAAATCTAGTATTGTTGGTTACTAGTTGTTCCAGTCCCAGGTTTGTTACAGCATTGTAGAAGGTTGTGTTTGTGGGTTCAGTTGTACATTCATTTAGGGTCCAGTTAATGTGAAGTAGATTGAAGTCACCAAGAAAGATAAAAGTGTATGGGCAGGATGTTGCCCATGTTAGTAGTGAATTTAGCTTGTTTACATGTTTAATGTCATAATCAGGGGCTCTGTAACATAGTAAGAATTGAAATGTGATATTTAAGGACAGTTCACAGATGATGGTCTCAAGAAGAGCAACCTCCTGGGTAACTTGGACATTTTTTAGATGTAAGGACTTTTTATAGAAGATAGCAACACCACCTCCTCTATGGATTTCACAATCTGATCGGTAAACATGATAGTCTATTATTGTGGTAATGGAGTCAGGGAGAGATGCGTTGAGCCATGTTTCACAGACAAATATGATGTTAAATTTAGCCATATTTAGTAAGAGGAAAAATTCAGGTATTTTATTCACAAGGTTTCTTGCATTGAGTAGCTTGCATTTAAGACCAGTTATAGTTGGAATTGAGGTAGTTAGGGGCGGGCATGCCTAGTTTTGAGTGATGGAGGGTTGGATGAGGTAGGGTTGGATGTGGAGTTGTAGGTTGTGTGACTTACTTTTGATACAATCTGTGTGGTAGTCAATGTAGAGATACTTCTCTCCATTGTCTAGACGTCTTTTGAGTTCATTGCGGAGTTCACGGGAGCAGATTCTTTGCAGTAAGGATAAGTCTGGTCTTGAGCAAAGTTTTTTGTGGTTGGGATTGGTTTTTGTAATGACGTTTATTGTATGAATGAATATGCATTTGCTGGACTCATTTTTGCAAACAACTGTATAAAAATTTGGGGCCAGAGAGCCTTCATTGTATTTGTACCCAGAGCCATCTCTGGTTATTTCAATGATATGTTCAGGAGGGACGTTTGTTGTATTTGAGTTGCTTATGATATTATGAACTTTGGTGATGTCATCTGATTTGTTGGTGTCTTCAAGACCAAATAAGATGGCATCTGGACGTTTTTGATCACGTTCTATGGTGTCTCTGATGATATCATTTGTGGAATTACTTGATGGGATAGCAATTATATGTGGTTGTGGTTTGGTCGTTATTTTTGGTTGTAGTTGTGATTGTAGTTGAGATAGTAATTGTGGTAGTGGTTGCTGGGTTGGGATTTGATTTTGAGCTGATAAGTAGTTGCTTATCAGTGCTGTATTTTTTTTTTCAAGAGAATTTAGGCTTTCTTGTATAATTGTTTCAAAACGTGTTGCTAAGCATTTTTCTTTTGAGTGCATGAGTAATTCTATGCTATCAACTCTGTCAGGCAGGGTATTTGGTTTGTACCCTTGGTTTGTAGTCACATTCATTCTCTCCATTCCCCATTACATGTCTGCTTAACTCCCAGCTTCTTAAATAACAATCTACAATAAAATCCAAATAATGAAACAATGGATTATGAGCTTCTCAAAATCAGCTTTGCAAATGAGAAATAAAAATACCATGGCTTTGAATAGTGGCTTGTAAAGTTTCTTCAGGTTTCCAATTCAATTTATATATACTGGATCACATATGTAGAAAAAGAAAGAAGAGAAAGAAGGAGAAATGCACCTCTGGTTCAACAAATCAGGCACTGGATAGGAAATGCATCGTTTGTATATCTAGCCCTAGTTATTACCATATTTCAGTGTTATGTCTCCAAACATATACCATAACTAACTGAAACTTTTCCTTCGCTTGACTTCTTCTATATGTTTATGGATAAGGCTTGAGGCCATTAGGGCTGAGATGATTGACTAAATGTGTATTAATATTTTACAGAGAGAAATTGGCATACCTTCTCAGTTATCAGCAGAGTTCTTTCTTTAGGAAACAATTGAACTCTGCAGTAACCTTCATTTTTCAAAGGTTGTTAAATGCCAGCAAACATCTTAGAACCAATTTGCATCTTCGTAATGCTTTCAACATAGTCCAGGAAGAGCACAAATAAGTTTCTGGTTTTGTAGATAAAGTCAGACATCTTGCTAAAGACAGAAGTGGTAGAAAATTATAGCTACTGGAGATGTTAGTTATTGTACAGCAGGAAATGTAAGAAGACATTTTCTTAGTATTCAAACTTCATATCATTCAGATAAAACTGAAAAATTAGTTGCCATTTGCTATGTTAGAAAGGCTAGCTAAGGTTGAGTACACACTAGCCTAAGATACCACTGTTCCTTCTGAAAACAAAGACTATTCTAAAAATGCAATCACCATCAATCAATGTGACCAAGGGGTGCTATATAACCTTGAGTTGGCACTGCATGTTACCATACAATTAATGCAAAATCAGAAACTCTGATATCTGAGTTTCATGATAGGTAAGAAATCCTGGCTACTACAAGACAATGCCTCTTAATTATATTCAAAGCATGGGAAAACAACCCTTTGGGGCTGGATGTCACATTTTCTTTTATATTTTTTTCAACACCTGGGAGTACAAAGGATAAAGATGGTGATTTTACAAGAATGGACAGATCTTTGACCTTGTTCTATCAATTTTGAGAGATGGGTTTTGGTTTTTAGTTAAGTAGACATGCTAACATATTTTCTTTTGCAAAATAAAAATGGTACTCAGAGCTCAAATTCTTGGGGGATTTTAGAGGCCTTCAAAAATATAGTGTACGTATGTAACTAAATTCTGCTTCTAGGTTGTCCAGCCATCTTTGCGATCAGTTATTGTGATGGTTGGAAACCATTCAAGTCATTGTGAGACCTCTTCCCTTTCTGGCAATCAGATTGAAATAGGTGTGTGGTATCTGCTGTCTGTCCCTACAATTCTTCCTCACTTCAGCAAGCTATTGCATCAACATACCTAGAGGACATCAAGCCATTGACTTAGACACTTTAGGTACATTTCATTGATTCCAGATAATTACACACATTTGTTCTATCACCAGAAGCTATTTCCAAGGAAGAAATAATTCAATGAGTCATGCATACTCCATATCAGTTGAAACTCTTTGAGGCTCTCTCAAAACATTTCCTGTTGTAATTTGTACTAATAATATCATGCCAAGATTGTTCTTAGGGTACTAGTGTCTCTTTTTACAGTACACCTCATCTTACTCTAGAGGACACTTGCATATGTTTTATACTTGCTTACTTCAATAAATCATCTTGCTATTGCTGCTGTTCTAGGACTATTCATATAACATGACATGCAGTAAAGAAACAGTACAGAAATGGCAAAAAAGAAATTTAGTATTGTTTAAAAGAAATGGAAAAAAGTCCTTCACATGGTTGCATTCTTCCAGAAAAAAAAAACATGTGGGAATGAAAGCTGGCCCTAGATATTTGAGGTCTCCCGTGGATGGATGTAAGCCATGTAATCATACTGAGTCAGTTTGCCTTAGGTCCCATTAATCAAGCAATGGGAAATTTGTGGGGGTGATGGTCATTCTGGGGAATAAAGTTATTTCTGTAATTTAATACTTGCCCACTACACAATTTTCTATTTAATTGTGACAGACAGACAAACAGATGATAGACATTAGGGATCTGATGGGCACAAAGGACTACATCTACAGTCACACTGATGTCTAAAAGTTCTAAAGTACCAATTCTTGGAACAAACATATAAAATCTAACTCAAAAGTATGCAATGGCACTATATTGTTTTATCCAGCCTTTTTAATAGCAACATCAACCCTATCCATATTAGTAGAATATCACCAAAGAGATAGATGATAATAGTATAAATTGCTAGAGTGGAAATCCTCTTATTATTCACAATTGTGAAAAGGATTTATATTTATGTCATAACTGTCATTTTATATCAGGTGATAAATGAAAGCTGGGACAATCAAGTTGAATCTTTCATTGTAGTTTGGGATTCTGACTAGGAATTTAAGCAAAAGAGTTTAAACAAAGACAGAAGAAAGTTGACAAATAAGTTAAAGGCATAGACAGAAGTAACTGGAGGATTCCGCAGACTCATGTTTTCTTAGCTTTACTTTCCACACCAAAACTGCATCCTGATTTCTGTAGAACTTTAGAAAAAACTTTATCATAGTTTTTATAGCTCATCTCAAGTGTCTTATTAGTTTGCTAGAAATAATCCAAAGTCTTTCTGCTAAAACAAACTGGAATGCATATGTGTAGTCTTCACCACAAATTAGCTACACACATATTCATCTGATTATCAAACTTTTTCAAATAACTGAAGTGCTTTGTTAAGATAAATGCTGCCTAACTTCTATACACTGCCATTGATCAAAATGGTCCATTGAAAATAGCTTTTTAAATTCTATTTGTGGAAATCAGTTTAAGATAAAATTGAGATAAATGTTAAATAAAATACATCAGCAATGGCAAAGCAGTAATCCAAAAGAATTTACTGCCTAAGGTAAAAGGCAGTAACTTCTACTGGGGCTTTCCTCTCCATATCTTGTCCCAAGAAATTTTTCAGAATGAAGTATTGTGGGTAAGTAGCCAGATATCTCTATCTTGCACCATGGAACAATTTCATCTATACTTGCTCTAAGGAAAACACTCCAAGAATGAAGAATTTGGGACCTGGTAGGTGTTAGGAATGATAGTCACCTAACAGTTGGGTTGGCAATATATTAACCAGGATAATCATTTAATACTGTTGTATCTTTAAGAGAATGCTGTAATTGTGATTGGCTGAGGTTCCTCCAAAGGCCATAAGATGGAGCCAGAAACCTGGTTTGTTATCTTCTTGCATTCCCTTTCTTGCCGTTTTGCCTGATCGTCATTCTGCTTGGATTGCTGTGAGTCTTGCAACTGTTCACAAACTCCATTTACTGAACTTTGTTTATGATACTAGTAAAGAAAATGACTTCATTTTTGGATTATCCCTGGACTGATTATTTTGAATTCTGACTCCTTTAACAGTGTATGATTTGGACTGTTTGTTGGACTTTGTTTACCCATTTACAGGAAGTAAAACTTACATTTTACTATTCAGTATATCTGTGTGCTGGTTGTGTGTTATTCATCACCACTCCCACTATATTTCCCTGAGTGCACTCATTCTCCTAATGGGGAATACCTCAACAGTAGGCATTCAGATTCAAAAAACCTTGCCAAGAAAACTCAAGGAATTTATCTAGGCAATCTCCAAGAGTCAGACACAATTCAATGAAAGAAAGAAAAAGGCATTCAGATATCTTGGTCTGAGTCACTTTCCAAGGCATCAGCAATGAACATCTACATATTCCAATGCTTCATTAAAGACTCTTGAAGGACTAAATGACCAATTGAAGCAGAAGTGAGTGGTCAACCTTACTTTCTTGTGTGCCACTTTTAAGTCAATTGTTGCACCAGAAGAGTATTTAAAAAGTGAACATAATATAACAATATAACCCAAATAGCAATTTTTATTTGGTTTTGGCTTGATGCAAATATTCATTATCTCATTCATCTAATATATTTTTCTGAAGGAATGTTCTCAAACCAATGCACTGTGGCATGTTGTTTGAGGGTAGAGGAATAGAAGTGGGAGAATACTAGATCCAACTGTCCTTTAATCACTGCTTCTCAATTATTTAGTTACAGCATGGCTTTTATGTGCATGATCCTTAGGAAAGGAACGAAAGGTGATGGACCCAGCATTCCATCAGCCCTATTCCTATATTCTTCTCGTTCCCAATCTGGGCCCAATATTGATGGAACTTCAGTATTGTTGAGTGGATTTTATAAGGTGTCACCTGTTTCATTTATAATGCTAACCAAAATTTGCCACATAGGATTTTAATAGTGTAGATATTGCTGTATTTAACAGGCCTCCTTTCTACAAATATTTCAGCAAGATTTTAACTTGGAAAACCTTTGATAGTTGTATTATTTATGGATCATATGCTTGCTATGATGCTATGATAGATGATAAAGTTTTCCCATTGTGGAGTGCTTTAACGCTGCATATAGTTATAGGTCAATTATTTTGAAATCATGGAACTGTGAATTCAGACATTTCTTATAGCATGATGAAAGTGGGTTGAAGACTCCTTCATTCTCCAAGGTAAAAAAAAAAAAAAACTAGAATAAGAGGGAAAATTATTATTCAGATACAATCCCTGTGGTTTTTGGAGAGAAAGCTAAAATGTTCTAAGTGATTAGCAATGCAAAATGTCATAAAAGGTCTGTATAGTTACATTTTTATAAGTCAAAATTTTCTCATTCAAATTTTCTTTTTCCTCTAAGGGACAAGAATTAGGGCTTCCATATTCTGTACTGCTAACTAAATTTACAAATTCTATTTAAACTTCTTTTATTAGGAACAGTTCAACAAAGCATTCATGATTTAGCTTTTAAATGTTATTGAAGCATCTATCATTTAAGGCCCAGTATTTTGCAGCCAAAACGCTAGATGTAATTACAGCAATAGCAAGAGTAGTTTTCTATCACTCTGTCTTAACCAATAACCTGTTTTAACCAGTTATCTTTTTAAATAACCAGCAATGTTATTTTTGCCCCCAGGATGGGCAAAGAATAGGAAGATCCCATTTCTAAATTGTGCTGTAAAGTCATTGATTTGTCTTGGGCCAATCCTATATCTAAACTTAATTTATTTCAAAGATTAATCTAATTAGTATTATTTTGAATTTTGGAAGAAATGTAAAATGTGGATATCAACTGATATGAAATAAATATATAAAAATACCTTAGTAAATCGCAGACAGATGAATTTGAATAAAATGTACATAAAGCATTGATCAAAAATATGTTATTTGCACTAATGGAACCTTGATTAATTAAATTATTAAAGCTATGTGATGCGAATGAAGGCAAATATACATGTCCCAGGATAATATTTCAAAATCCAATTTGGGTCAGTCACTAGAACCAGAGATTTAGTCTTCTTTTGGATTCATGCTGAACTCAGATAATTTTTCTCTCACCAGAACGTGGAAGACTAAATATCTGGTCCTGGTGACCAATTCAGATTGGATCCTGCAGTATGTGGTACTCTCATATTTTTAAGTGTTAGACAGTTTTGCTAACCTCCTGAATAATAAAGATATCATTTTCCTTTCTGAAGTTTGCACAAAATACCTCAGAACCTGGAAACATTATTTGCAAACTGAATACAACTTCATTAATACAATCACCATTCCACGCTTCTTCCTCAGAGCAGTTACACTAAAAGCTTCTCATTATTTACAGAGCCTCTTTCCATGCATTTGTTAATTGTTTATACAGAAGAAATAAGACTGAAAGGAGAAAGAATGTCCAAGAGGTGATGTGTTTGTGGTAGCTTATTAATATATAGCTTAAACCTATAATGATGATGAAACCAGTGTTTCAGGGAATGATTCTGTTGCTCAGTTCAGACATCTACCAGATGCATTTCTGAATCATTATTTTTATTTTTCAGTATTTGTTTGGCTAATTAACTCACTGCATGATCACATTTCATGAATTCTAGCTACCACTTTATAATCATGCCCTTCATCCATAAAGACTTAACTTTATATTCCCCCCCTTTTTTGCTTCTTTCCTCCCGATTTAGCTACATTTTAAAGTTGTGAGCATTTCACAACAGGAAAGCAATAAGCTGAATATACAGTATATGGGGGTAGATGTATAATATCCAGGGTTTGGGGTCTTTGAGCAGGTTTGAAGTTTTAGATTTGATTGGTGGCTAATGGAGTTTATTTGTTCTTTGCTGTAAATCAGGAAGAAATTATTCTTTCCATTTACTAGCTACCAAATTTAAGGAGTAAAATTTATTGATGCTCAGGAAACCCTAAAGGAATTCCAGGTCTATCCATTCCTGATTTAAATTATAAGTAGCTCTAATAAATGCATAAATGTGTAACCATCCACCAAATGAGCTGCTTTTAAATGCAATTTTAGTGTACGCTATTTGGTTTGAATTTCTTCAGTCCAAACAAATGGATTCTTTTCACTGCTGTAGTCAGAATCCCGTGTTTGGCAGATCATGGATTTCAATTTTAAAGAAATCTAAAATGGATTTTTTTTATACCCCTATCATAAAACCCAGATTTTCTACTGTAAAGAAAGATGACAGGGGTGACCTTGAATAAGAAATCCAACTGTTAGAAAAACATGATTTAAGTCCAAGGAAAAAAAGGAATTTGGGAGAAGAAATTAAATTGACTCCAGCTTAAAGAGGAAAGAAAACATTGTCAGGCTTTCAAGTTTTTGGTACCATAGCCTGTATCAACAAAGTAAATTTTAATTGGGTTTATATGTATGTTCAATGACCTACACAGTAGCTACCACACTAAAAAACAACAACACATAAAACTAGGCCCAAATATATTAAGAGCAATAAAGCCAGGATACGGTATTTACTTACCAATTAAAATTTAAATGTATAGGAAGTAAACAAAAGAAAAGGAAATAAAACAAAGCAAGAGGAAATAAATAAAAAATAAGCTTAAAGAATTAGTTAATTTCATCTTTTAGCAATAGCTATTGGTAAGAACTTGGCTACTCAGTTGTAATGACAGGGTTCTAGTCTGAGACTAGATAAAAAGAAATTACCTCTTATTCCTAGAAAGCTTGATCTCTCCTAGCCCAAATGATATGGTTGTACTAATGTGTAGGTTTTCATAGAAGGGACAGCAAAGAAACCCATGCGCTAAGGTCTAAGGTCATTCTGCCTGCAGGCACAATTTCTCTCATTAAATGGGATTTTATGAAATTTCCCATTCAATATTGCTGAGGATAGAATGTTGAAGCATACCTCGCTCTCAAAAAGCTCTACAGAATGCTAAGCCAGACTGAGAGTTCAAATAGAATTCTAATATTTGTGGTGAATCTGCTTTCTAACCTGGCCTCCCTATTGTCAGCACTACAAGATAAACCAGCCCAGAAAATGACTTCAAAGAAAGATTAGAGCTAAAAAATTTTTATTGAGATAGGTGATAGCACAATAGATTATGCTTTCTTTCCCCACCTTGCCTTATACCCTAATAAATGTGGGTGGTATCTGCCTTAAGTTCTTCCAGATACTATTGTGATTTCCAGGATTTAAGAAATGTTTTAGACCACTTTGCTTATATATCAGTTCTTGACCATTTGTGTCAAGGTCATCTCCCTGATTCTCTGTACGTGCTATCCTGAAATCTGAAAACAATCTGTTGCTGTTTCATTCCAAATAGCTTAGGATATTTCTTTTGCAAATTTAACTTCAGGAGTGTCCACAGGAGAAGTAAAAACATAGTCAATGTGGCCAGTAAAATAGTACATTCACACTGTGATCTTTTTTCTTTTTGTTCAATTGCACATACTATTTTAGGTTTTTTTCTAAACGCTTTCTTGATGATGACTCTGAAGGTTTAATGGCTGTAGATAATTCTTCCAACTTTCTTTCTTCAGAAATCATTAATGCAAATATGGAGTACTACATGTTGTATGTTTTATGGCAAACTCATCAATAAGTATGATGGTAAACTATTTTGGGGGAATTATTCTTGGTTAGCTAGTTTTATTATGATCCATCTAACATGGGGTAGGTACTGCAGGACTCTCCTTGTTCTTGTTTCACATTGTTGGTTCTTCAAGGTATTGGTTACCTGAAGAACTGTTTATCTCTAGTTATTTCTGACTATCCAGTGTGCTCCATCAGGGTGGGCGCACTCCAACTCCCCTTCATTAAATGTTATCACCTTAGGAAACTAATAAGAATGTTTTCTCTATTGCTATTCCTGTCCTTTGGAACAGCATTCTCCCAGAGATACGTATACAGTAGTATCCATTCGCCTGGGGTTCCAGAAGACCCTGCTAATAATGTCTCTATGGGTATCTATCATGATTTCATTGATATACTTGTTTTCATTTGGGGCTGCCATCTCTTATTTTTTGCTATTCAAAACCATTTTAACAATATATTTGGTTATTGTAAGCTGCTGAGAGTCTCCTGAATTTAGTTTCCTAAATGGATTGATTTAATTTAATAAAATTGATCAATTTAACAAAATTATTATCATCATCTCATATTCAAATCTTAGAAAACTGCAATTGCTGACAATTTGCAAGCAAAATCTAGTAAACAAGGATGATACTTACTTTTGAACAGACCTGAAATAGTAAAGAAGTGTTTATTAAGGAATTTCAGGCAACAAAATTACAAAAAAAAAAACAACCCGTAAATATGGTTTCTATTATTTTACTATTCTCCAATAATTTCTAGTTTTACTTTGCTGCTACATTCAGTAATTTCCTTTGTCCTGTCTAGTAAGTTTGCTCAATTTTGCTTTCAAAATTTAGGTTTGTTCTCATGGTATATTTAGATATCAACAAGTTAAGAAGTTGAAGTGAATTATGTCTAATACTTCCTGCATATATTATTTAAAGGGGGAAAGTATTTTTATTAGGATCTGAGCTTCTGACTAAGCTTGGTTTAGACATGTTAATGCTATTTCCAGCAGATGTGCATTTTAATGGCAGAACCGGGATAATAAATGTTTATTTGTTTAGTATTTAACCAATGACTGGAAATGTGCATCACAGTATATGTTTGGACTTCAGTACACTGAAGCCCTATGTGGCTATCAAACTCAGGAAACCAAAACTACCTGGATTTCTGGAAAGACTTTTAATGCTAACATAATAGTGAAAGCCTCCCAAAGTATTTTCTGAACAAGGTATATCTAGTGTATCAATCAATCAACTTAGAGTTATTTTCTCATGCTTCCCTCCCTTCTCTAGACCCAATAATCCCTTCCCTAGTAGCCCATTTTTCAACCTAAATAATTTTCTGTATTCCCAAGGTATATTAGGCATCCCATCACAAGGATGAGTTATAGGATGCAGAATAACCAGAGTTACAACATCATTCTTCATGTTTCAATGGTTTCTTGATATCATTAGCTAAGGAGCAGAAAAGTACAAGTACAATTATATGAAGAAAAAATAATGAATATAGGTAGTTTTCGACTTAGAATCACAACTGGAACCGGAATTTCCATCCCTAAGCAAGGTAGTTGTAAGGGAATCATTGAGGTTGTTAAGTGAATCTTGTGGCTATTAAGCAAATTTGTCTTTCCCCATTGACTTTGCTTGTCAGAAGATCATAAATGGCAATTATATGGCCCTGTGACATCATAAATACATGCCAGTTGCCAAATTTCTGAATTTTGATCACATGGTTGTGGAGATGCTGCAATGGTTGCATGTTTACTGGATGTAAGTTAATTTTTTCAGTACTGTTGTAACTTCAAGTGGTCATTAAACAAATGGTTGTAAGTCAAGGACGTCCTGCAATGTTGTATGGCCATTAATCTGCAGGTATTTTGAAAACTAACCAAAGTGCATTTTTGGTCTTTAAGTTAAATGAATGCTTTTATTGATTTTTTTTTTATCATGTCTATCTGTCTGGGTGACTTTGTTGTACCCACCAGAATTTGTTAGCCTTGATGACACTAAATAAATTATATTTCCCAGAGTTCAGAGTCAAGACTTTCCCAGAATTCCAGAGCAGAAAGATGAGTTACAAAGCTCTGGAGATATACTTTCTGTTCAGAACACATGATATTACTACATTCTTATCAGGGACACCAAAGCACTTCTGGGTTGAAAGGATTCATTGTTGACATCACCATTGCTCTGGGTAAACCAAGTTGTGGGCTCCTTTTATGTTCCTGTTAAGTTGCCCACCAAAGTGGTACCCAAGCTATTTCCTCACAATTGTCTGCTTTCAGACAGCTGGGTCAGCAGCAATTCCATGTGTCATGGCATATAGTCATACTGACCACATGACCATAGGAAGTGTCTTTGGACAAACATGGCTGCCTCAGCTAAGAAGCTGAGATGAGTCCTCTAGGGCTAGAAACCACGAGACACAGAAAACCTTTACCTTAAACACAGATGCAAATAATGTATTAAGCAGTCCCACTTTCTTTCTGCTGCTTTTCACCTTCTTGCCATTTTTGCCCATTAACGGACCAATCATTTCTGTGACATTTTTTCTGTTTTTTTACATGTTGAAAGAAGCTTTTTAATTATATATATATATATATATATATATATATATATATTTGACATTTGTTGCAAGTATTAGTTCATTCTGAGCCTTATCTTTATTGAGCTATGTGCTGGGCTATATGCTGATATTCTGCCTTAGTTCTCGTTAGCTTATTCTTATTCTTATTATTAGCTTATTCTTATCTTTAGTTATTCTGAGCAAAACTAGTATATGACCCAGTTTTTTCATGAGGTGTTTAAGTAGGGCAGAGGAAGCCTGAAGAAGGCTTATATGTCACTGAATGTGAAAGTTGCATAAAAATCTCATTGCCATGATTATGCAAAATTGCTTGTAGAAGACTGAGCTAAGAAGTTAATTAATGCTGTGTTTCTGTAAATAATCATAAAAATAAAAATTAAACTGTTTTAAGTTGATATTAAGCAAATTAATTCAGGAAACCTTTGTTTTGTACAAATATATCATTACTCTCTGTACCTTCAATAAAGTATAAATCAGGAAAAAATATTTATTTACCCAAAAATATTTATCCAAAGAAGACTGCTTTATTAACAAGTGAAATATCAACATTACCAGTTCTTATTTTAAAACCAAGATCACCATTACAGGCACTAATTTTCCTACAGATATTTTACTTACCATCATTTTTCCATTTCTTTCTTGTCTTAAATCCGAAATTAGGAATTGAGGAAAAAGTTCGATTTTCTGAACTATTTCGATAAGCGGCTCTCATTATGACCCATGTCTTTATTTGGGAAATATTGAGCTACATTTTCAGGTCATCACAAAGAAGAAAACTTAAAAGTTGAGAAATATTGATCCGGTGTGTTTAATCAAAGTAACATAAACAGCAGAACATTGTATACTAATTCCTGTTTGGCTTATGATTCAAACTTTGTTTTTCTTGGTCCCTTTCTTTGAAGTACAATAACTGCTTCTTTCTCTTTTTTTCTTCTGGGGAAAACTGGCAACATCTTTACAGCCAAATGTCTATAGAAATACATGGATAAAACTCATTACAATGAAAAAATAGGTCTTGCTTTAGGACACCTTATAATAAATTTAAAAAGGAAATTGGTGATTGGTGATCCATCACTGGAGGGTTTTATGAAGAACTAGACAGTGGTTTGTCTGAAATAGCATAAGGTCTCCTACTCCAACTCATCTCACAGAGTTGTTGTGGGGAAAATATGAGGGAAAAGAAGTATTAGATATGTTCATCACCTTCAGTTATTTATAAAAATAAAATTGGGATAAATAAATAAAAAGAAAAGGGTGCTGGACTAGAAAACTTCCAAGGTCTTTTCAACTCTGTTATTCTGTTCTGAAAAAGGAGAAAGAACAATTAAATATGAACAAATCCCTTTCCTGTTCACAGAAACAATAAGAGAATAGGTTGGTGGTCAACTTTAGCACAAGGCAACAATTGCTGTGCCAATATAGCAGTAATTTGTCAGCTTGGTCTAGTGATGAAGGTGCTGGCTTAGAAACCAGGAGGCTGCAACTTCTAGTCCTTCTTTAGGCACGAAAAATAGGCTGGATGACTTTGGAGCAGGCACTCAGTCTCAACCCAACTCATCTCACAGAGTTGTTGTGGGGAAAATATGAGGGAAAAGGAGTATTAGATATGTTCATCACCTTCAGTTATTTATAAAAATAAAATTTGGATAAATAAAAAAAAAAGAAAAATAAAACAGTAGCTCCAAGTTACTGCAAATGACCATTAAAATTGTCTTTATCTGCAATACAACAAAATGGAAAATTAAATACACCCCCCAACATATTCTATTTCAGTACAGAAATAGAAAATTATTTAGAAGAATTGCTTTGGACCTGAACTTCAGTTACCTCTTATTTCAAGCTTTGGGATGAAAAAATAAAAAAGACAGGGCAGCATTAACTTAATTTCAGGATGCCTTAAAGCAACCGTAATATTTCTTTCAGAGACATGTAGAAGTCTTGACACAGAAGATCTCTGTTAATACAGTAAATAATTCAAATGAGCTATATTTGTACAAAAGTCTGGATCATTTTTTCCAAATCATTTTCAAATCTCGAAGAGCCTAAAGAGCCTTCTAGCAATACGGAGTGTTTTGCTAAGAAAAATGAATGGCAGTATTGACTTGCTGGATTTCTCAGCTCCACATATCTGTACAAAAATAATGTCCTATTTTAGTCTGTGGTAGACTTAGGACACCATGTCTTGATTCCAGATAAAGTAAAGTGATCAGCTACCTACCTACCTATATCTTCTTCTTCTTGTTGTGCCATATCCATCATCAGACCTTGGCGATCATGTTGGTGATCCTATATATCCCACTTTTATAAATGTTAGAAATAACTCAAGGCAGCAAACATATCTTCCTCCTCCTATTTTCCTCATAAAAACAACCCTATGAAGTGGGTTGGGCTGAGAGAGTGATTGGCACAAGATCACCCAGATGGCTTTCATGGCCTGGACAGGACTTGAACTCATGGTCTTCTACTTTCTATCCCAATGCCTTAACCACTAGACCAAACTGGCTGACATCTACTGGTTGTTTGGATTTTTGGAGTTTCAATACAGATAGTCCTCAATTTATAAACATTCATTTAATGATCATTCAAATTTGTGACAGTCTTGGTCTTGCAACCTGGACTTCAACCTGACATATGGTCATCACATCATCCCAACAATCATGTGATTGCAATTTGGGTGCTTGGCAACTGGATCACATTTACAACCAGTTTCAGAATCCTTCAGTAACCTTTCTTGTCAATTTCTAGCAAGAAAGAAGAAGTTGGGTTTAAAGAACATATGATTTGCTAAATTACCATCATCCAATTGTGTTGGACTTGACTTATGACTGCAATGATTTACAATGGAAATTCCAGTCTCAATTGTGGTCATAAGTCAAGGACTACCTGCAGTGGATTTTAATCTTTTATTTATATAAAACATCTCTCTCGCAAAAAAAAATCCTTGAAGAAAGATAATGGTTGGGGCTATCATCACTGAAAAAAAGAAAAGACAATCACAGATGGAACCATAGATTTAAGTATTGGCAGCCACACATAGTAGTTGTAAAAAGGCTTTTTAAAGGGAGGAAGATATATAGATAGACAACATTCCTTTATGTGCAAGATATCATTGCGGCAGAGTGCAATTAGTTAGCTAGAGCTTATATTAACAGAAGAAATCAGATTGGGTTAAGTCCATCTTTCTGTGCCAATCTTAAAAATACATAGTAATTTCAGAATCTGTTCCAGGTTATTGTAACAGTGAATAAGAAGACTGAGTCTTCCACAGGGATTGATTGCCTGCAGGGTTAGATGGTTTGTTTTCTGGAAACTTTTTAGCAGACGCACAGAGGAAAAAACACTCTGAACCCTTTAAAAGGTTGGGATCATATTTAACTATATATATTGCCTGTGAGCAAAAGCAGAAACATTCTTTGAATTGGAGTCAACCATAATAAAAAAAATTCTTTATTTATAGTATGCAAACAGGCATCTGAGCTGACAACTTATTTGATGCAAAGTTCTGGGATTAAAAATCAAGGTTTTGTCTATTTTTATTCAGAACAACAACAACTTAAGGCATGGTGGCACTTTTCTAGCACAAACTGTTGACACCTATGGCTATGTTTACGGAGAATTAACTATACTATGAAATGTTTTATTCATATTTTTTAAAAAATGTGCTAATTTCAAAAGGAAGCATGTGAAAATCCATGGTTCTATATGAAAGAAGGGTGTTTAATTTTGTTCCTCTGATTTCTAGTATTTTGTACTTGTTGGGAAAGATTTTCCAGCACATGCTTTCTTCCTAGTAAAGCTAATACTCCCTGGAATTTAGAAATAGTTTTTGAAGGCATAAGCAAAATGTTCTGTTTGCATTTTTACTGCCAAAATCTTGCCTCTTCTCTCAATCTCATTTAATCTCATACCCATAAACACAAATGTCAATTCTGGTTAAAGAGCATTAGTTCAACCAAAGAGCTTCAGCACACCTGACCAAAAACAGGACTGCACTAAGCAGATGTTTAGTTAAATATACTGAGTTGTAAAGGTTAAAGTTGCACAGGGTTTCCAATTCAATCTCCAAATGTGCTTTGGAGGGTACAAGACCACTCACATAGTAATTATCTGCAAAAGCTTAATACAGTCATGGAAATGTGAGTGCATGGCTGATCTGAGGAATATACACAGCTGTTTTATCTGGTTGCAAGCAGTGGCCTGCAATCAGGAAGTGTCCTCTTCCAGGTGGGATTCAAAGCCCTTCCCAACTCCATGAAACGGCAGTGTTGAGTTCTGAATTATTGTATTTCAGTCCAATGCTTTTAATTGATTAGTGACTTTTGTAAATAATTATCACAATGCTGTATTTAAAATGACTGAGTGATAATATCTCATGTAGAATGTAGAACTGTAGAATGCAGATAGCTCATTAGAAAATCGAGGCAAATTCAAAAAGAGTAGTTATTGGACAGGTTATCTGATCAGTCATGTGTATTTAATGAATTCCTAACTGCTTTGCATATTTCATTAACCAAATTCAATGTTTATTCTTTAATTAATGAGAACTCTCACCAGAATGGGCAATAAAAAGTAGATGAACCAAGATATCATATTAACTAGTTCATAACTGAAGAGAAAAAAAATAGGCGGAACAAAAACAAATGGCTTTAACCAAGACTGTGTTCTTATTTTGATCACAGCAATTCAGAACTATAATTCCTGAAACATGAGATGGTGGCTTTTTTTTTTCTAGGCTATTATGTACCCTTTCACCTGAGACAATGTGGAATAAAGTGGTGTTACTAATTAACAGATTAAAATCTCATTTGCAGCAGCAGTGGCATTTCTTCTACTGAATGTCATCCATATAGAAAGAAGTATTGAATATAACCCCACTGAAACTTAAGTAAAGATTTAACAATGCAAACCTTAAGCCTTTTGCATTTCCAACTTTAAAAATGCTCAGGTAGCCAGCAAGGAAAATATGAATACTGAAATTCTTCATCATATGCAATTTCTTTTTCTTTTCATAAATGAATATAGGTTGCAATTATTATCTTTCTTTTTCCTGACCTGTTTATACAAGACACTAAGCAGAAAAATGAATCAAGACCCCCAAACCTGCTTAGTTTGTCTGCAATGGAAAATTAAAACTTCTTGGAGTTGTTTGGTCCCCACCATCCGTTGATTATTAATTCCCTGCTTCTCAGGGGAAGGTATTAAAATGACAATAAATATGGAAAGGGGAGATAACAAAATGAATTAAAATATGGTGGTAGAAAAAGAAGATATTTCAAATATACCATTGAATGCCATTTATCCAAACTCTTGGGTAAAAGTTAATCTGAGCAGAGCAATCACTTTAAAGGAGCAGCATATGGAATATATGAAGCATATGAAATTCCTCCAGCAAAGTCGAAGCTGAGGAAAGAAATAACTGCCTGGATCCAGCTAAAGAAGTTTCAAAAGTCTCTCACAATTTTAGGGGCACCTAAGCTAGTCTTCTTTTTCAAATATGTTTTGGTGATTACTGTTTTGCTTACTCCTGTCCCATGGAAGGAAGAGGACATGCTATTTTCTTTCCTGTTAGCATAAGTGCTAAAATCTTTATTCCATCAATTGCCAACCTATTGCTTGTATAAGGGTATAACCGAGAAATGGTTGGGACTGTCTGCAATTATTCAATTTGTTTTTATTTTATTTAGGCATGTAATCACACCTGAGTATATCTAGTGATCACATTAATTTGTACAGATGATCAAAACTGGAAGGGAGGCTATCAAATGTAAAAACTGCCTCCTTTTTTTACATCTGGTCATTACTATTTCTCTGATTCACTTGTAATGATAATAATATATTTAAAAGTCTGGCCTCATTACGTTATTATCTAGCTTCTGTAAATATTCAAAACATGTCACATTAAAATCCAGATAAAGTAATTACTCCATTCAATGTATTATAATCATCTTTTGATTTGTCACAGCTTTATACAATAAAGATGAACAAAGCAATCAGGAAGGTAATCTGGTTTTTGTAATCAAGCGACATAAAATGTGTATCAGTCACAGATTTTAGACCTGAATCTGAAGGTCTGCATATATTAAACTCTGAATGAAAGAATTTAGCTTTTTTTTTTTTTTTACTACTGTAGATCTCTTATGAAATATAATTACTTGAGACCCTGAATGCACTGCAATAATTTTTAAACAAACATATTCTCTCTTGTCTTTTAAGGACAATCCTCCAAATCATAGACTTACAGGGAGTTCTGAAAATTCTGTTTCTGTTTCATCGCTCTTTTTCTTCCTCTCAGCCAGTGGTGGGATTCATTTTTTTTTTACTACTGGTTCTGTGGGCATGGCTTTGTGGGCATGGCAGGGAAAGGATACTGTAAAATCTCCAGTCAGAGGTGGTATTTGTCGGTTCTCTGAACTACTCAAAATTTCCACTACCGGTTCTCCAGAACTGGTCAGAACCTGCTGAATACCACCTCTGCTGTCAGACCCAATTTTCTTTAGTGCATCCCAACTCCTGCCTTGAAGGTCCACTGTCATACATTTATATTGCTATGCTCTATTGTACTCTGACAGCAGCCTACATCTCCTCTACAAACATTTATTTCATTTACTGAAATTCTATGCCATTAAGTCCTGCATGTTCTGAGTGGCTTACAATCATAAATAAGATTTTAAAAAGTAGACAGAAATCCACAGGCAATCTCAGAACAATAAAAGTACTTCCAGAGGGAAACAAGCTGGAAAGCACTTCCCAAATGTTTCTTAAAAGGCCATGCATATATATATCAGTGAGAAAGGTGTATGAGGAAATGGTGCTCCAAAATGTCAGGGAACCAGCTATTTTATAGAGGAGTAGGTGGGGAACAAACCATTAAGAAGGCTCAACTTTGTTCAATGTGGACTCTTTCTCTGTGGAATGAGACCTCCAATGAGTTCAATCTTACTGGAAATGCAGATTCAATTAAGAAAAAATATTCTCAAAGATATTGAGATCCTGAGTAGGTAAGACAACCTAGTAGGTGACAACCAGCACCTTTCATTGAAAAGTCAGTGCAGCTCCTGGAGTTAGGTGCTATAAGGCAAAACTTGGTGAACCCATAATGATCTGCTATACCAGTTGCAGTTGTCAAATTCTTCAAGGGGAACCCATAATGATCTGGGCAGTTGCATGCTGTACCAGTTGCAGTGGTCAAATTCTACAAGGGCAACCCTACAGAGGATGTATCTGAGAATATTTCATAGAAGCTTATATATGTTTGTTTGGAAAACAAAATTGCAAATTAACCCTTCAGGAGGGAGTGGTTGCAAAAAAACAGATTCAATTTGAGATGCATAAAATGAATAGAATGCCAGCATCATAGAGAAGTAATTTCACATTATTTTAGGTTAGTGTAATGTTAACAATTGGCAAGGGAGAATTGGATAATGGTATAGACCTCTTTCCCTTGGCTGACTAATGCATAGAACATTATATCCCTATTTAATAGTTGGTATTTGTGTGTTCTTGAATTCTTTTGCTGTATTTTTTCCTTATACTGCCTTAGAATAAAGCCTTAAATACTCCTGATGTGGTCACTGCTTCCAGGTCCAAAAGAAACTATGATTCCATCTTGCTGAACTCAAAGCAGAGCAATACAATTAATCAGACTCATGATACTATATTTTAAGAATGATTTGGACAAACTGGAACAGATTAAGATAAGGATAACAAAGGTCTTGAGGGGATTAGGACTTAAATCCTATAAAGAATTATTAAAAGAACTGTGAATGTTTTGCTCTGAGCAAAGTTGACTGATGCAGGATGTGACTGAACTATTCAAACCCTTTAAAGGATGTCACACAAAAGAAGAACGACATCTACTCTACATCATTCCACAAAGTAATAGATTTCAGTTAGAGGAAAAGCAGAACGAGATTGAATGTTAGAAAATAATGTCCTAACGTAACAACAGTTCAACAATGGAACCAATATCTAGAGAACTGATGGACTTCTTTTAGCTGAAGTTCAAGGGAAGATTAGACAGCCATCTGTCAAGAAAGCTTTCATTTGAATTCCTACACTAAGTATAGGATGAAACTCAATGACCTAAATGATATCTTACAAATCTATTATGTTATTGTCGCTACTATTAGAAATGTACCTTTCATCCCCAGACATTTAATATAAAATGAAAATTTAATATAAAATGAAACCGTCTATGAAATATTGGCAAGTGAACTTGCAGTGATTGTTGGCTGACTTTAAGAACTTTCTTTTTTTTTTCATGATACAATGTTCAATGACAATTTGTTCCTCCTTCTTCCAAGAAACTAAGTTTTCATTCATTCCAAAAGGTAATGTAATAAAAATGGTGAAAATCTGGTATTTGCCTTCCTCAGCCAACTTTGAACAAAATCACTCCACATTAAAATGCTAGTAAAATGTATGAGCCATAAAATATAGGCCAAGAGTTGACTTTCTTACATTTTCCATGAAGGAAATATAGTCTGAAAACCTGATAAAAGATTCCTTTCAGCCAAGCATTCAGGTATTTCTGTGATTCATGATTTCCCATATGTTGACTGACAATTCAAGAAGGATGAGCACTTAACACCTCATGAAAATGAGATATTTAAAAGTGGCTCAGCTGGAACAGAATTTAAAATATGTTATTAATAGTGAGTAGCAAAATTAATTGTTCCTTTTCTTTGCAGGGAGAAAAGTACTTAACTACACAATATAGTGGTATCCTCCTCCAATACTCCTTGGCCAATTTCTGGAGTATCTATTACAGGATTAAGTTACTTAAATATGTAAGTTCCGTATTATTTTGAAGATCTTGGGTTTTGTTAATATTATTCCAAGGTTCTTTTTAATGGTTCTTTTTTTTTCTTTCTGTTCCAATGTGTATAATTTTATAGGAAGAACTTATAAAGTATGCAAAAAGTTACACTATTTCAATTCCTTCAAGGCTAAAATATGGCACTTTTGTGGAAAGCAATCTGCCTGAGAAATTATCTACATATATTATCATGATATAAACCAAGAAAGGTCATTGGAAAATGCCACTACCCCATTAATTGTTTTTCTTTATTTCAGAATGTCATTTTTAAAAGAATCAGTGGGAAAATATAACATTTAGAAATAGCATTGTGTACTAACTGTGATAAAGCTTTAGTTTCTGGTATAGTACAACAGTGTGCCCAAAACTATCTAATAAAGTGATTCTATGCTGAGAATTTTCAGGAGGTGGAATTCATATTTTGTTTCTCAAAAAAGCTGATCCTGTGAACAATGGTGAAAAGTAGGCTGCATCTCTCTCATTCTATCAAAGGTCATGAGGGAGGTGAATTTAACTTTCTGGTTTGCTAGATAATTCCTAAAATAACAGAGACGGAGCATTTCTTTTTTTGATGGAGCAAAGCAACAGTCAACCTTTTCAAAAGGCTGGTATTCTATGTTCTATAGAAAGAAAGAAAGAAAGAGAAAATAAGAAAGAAAGAAAGAAAGAAAGAAAGAAAGAAAGAAAGAAAGAAGGAAGGAAGGAAGGAAGGAAGGAAGGAAGGAAGGAAGGAAGGAA
>NW_020769374.1:1772062-1797616 GCF_900518735.1 Pseudonaja textilis | reverse complement strand
GAAGGAAGGAAGGAAGGAAGGAAGGAAGGAAGGAAGGAAGGAAGGAAATAAATATCTAAGCAGGAGACCCAAATTAACTTACTCCAAGGATCTTGCAATATGCATTGAACATGGGCTGAAACTGAAATCTCAGAGAAGCAAGTTGTAAATAACAAGCTGAGTTAGACTGTCTATACTTGATTTTATTCAAAATTCTTTGAGAGTAATTGTTGTCTTTTTGTGTTTTCTATAGTTCCATTTTCCCAATAAATCTTTTTTTAATCTAGATATTCTTCATTGGCTTAATAGGGGAATTTCTCATTAAAGCCTTCTCTGTGTGCCATGATGCATGATTACAGCTTCTTCTTAGGTATCCAAATTTCGGGGTCATGGACAGAAAAATCCAAGGGCCTTCCTTTCTTTTTTCCTAGCACTGGGATGAAAGGACTTATCCTTAATAGAGGCATTAAGAGCTTCCAGATATACAAGAGGAATTAACAAGTTTAGCCTGACCAGGGTAGCCCATTATAAATATCTTATACTTGGCAAAAAGGAATTTGCCAGCAATGTTCTGAATTATCATCTCTGCCAGCATTCTGAAAAGGATGTTAATGTTTAGAATGTAAAGTTCAATTGTGTATTCCTCCCTATTAGTTTCTACCCATTACAAATATCTATCAATTGAGTTAAGTGAACCACAGACCACTCCCAAAAGATTTGTTTCAGCCAAAATCTGACACAGAAAATTCTTAGCTAGGCATATTTTTAAAATCGTGTTAATTACTGTTCCAGAAGATAGAAGTTTGAATATTGAAGCATAGGTACTGGAATCCTTGACTTGACCTTATCAATTGGTCTTGGGCATGAGTGGGATGCAAAAACTACCGGTTCTGTGGGCATGGCTAGTTGGGAGTTGCTAGATGAGTGTCACCATGTGACTGGGTGGGTGTGGCTTCTTTTTTGTGTGTGCAGCCACACACACACCCCATACACTTTGTTTTTTGGCCTCCTGGGTGAAGCAGTAAAATAGCGAGGGGGATCCCGGCACAGATGATTTTTGGAACAGCTGATGGTTGGGAGGGAAATAAAAGAAATACCAGTTTGGCTGAACTGGTAGCTGTTTTTTTACTACCAGTTCGGCCAAATGATAGCATTTTTTACTACCGGTTTGCCCAAACCAGGCTGAACCAGTAGAATCCCAACCTTGGGTTAATTTTCCATCTAACATGGGACTTAGGGTGCGTAGTTTCTTTCTAGAGAAAACTAAAAACTTACTTTTGGAATAGTTGATTTCAGAAAGTTCCCTAGAACAATAGGGACACTATTGACTCGTCATCTACAAAGATCTGTTTGAGTTATGGATAAGATGGCTCCTTCATCTGCATACAAAAAGTGTTGGGGGTGGAATTATGTTTAGAAAGAACCGTAATGATGTCGTTTACACAGCAATTAACAGTAAGGGGGCAAGGATACAGCCCTATTTGCTTTCAGGTTAGTGATGGGGGATGGTTAAATTGACATTACAATTGCTACTCTACGTTGTATTTTGTTGTGGGAAAATTATCAGTTTAAGAAGATGGTGTTTAATGGATATTGCAGATGCCATAAAATATTGGGAGAAATTGATGAAAGGTCTGTGAAAGTGAGAGTGGGAAGATATGCTACTACTTTAATTATATTCACCAAAACACGGCAAAGAAATTAATGCCCTTGTAGACAAATCATTTTCAATTTAGAATAACTAGCTACAGGATTTTTTTGGGGAAGTCACTGGTCTTCTTTGATTGGTGTCTCTATTTTAATCAGCTCTTCCTTCAAACTGAACATCATATTGAATTACTGAACTAATTCCAGAGGCATACCTGACATCTCTTAGTTGTTATTACTTGGATCTTGGCCAGTTTATTTGAGAATTCAGAAAACTGTTGGAGAAGCATGGGCGTTGGGCCCAAACCGAGTTCCTCCTTTGCCCATTATGAGTTCCTAAATTGGCTGCTGCTAGAGAAAAAGTCCCATCTTGAATATCCAAGATGTAATTATATTTGATGGTACAAGATACATAAAACATCAGATGAAGCATATAGCCATCAGGAAAACTGTGTGTATGTGGGAAACTATTATTGATATTATAAAAAGAAACAGTTGTATCAGCTTATTGGGGTGTTCTTGTTTTTAATACAAAATGATCTTGGTTATTTTATTGTTTGGATCCATTAACCTCAATGCAGTCTTTGGTCAAATTTAACAAAAACAATAAAATAAAAATAAATCACTCATAAATAAAATTTAGAAATAATAGAACTTCTTTCATAATGAAACTAATCAATCCTTTTCTAAATAGCCCAACACGCAAATTATTGGAATGAATAAAAGGTTTCTTGTTTTGTCAACAAATGTAACTTTTAATGTTGCTGTTCTAAGCATAATTAACAGCTATAATAACATTCAATTTATGGAACTGATACTCCCATAAATCTACCCTGCATCAGTGGTGGGATTCAAATTTTTTTACTACTGGTTCTGAGGGTGTGGCTTGGTGGGTGTGGCAGAGGAAGGATACTGTAAAATCTCCAGTCAGAGGTAGTATTTGCCGATTCTCCGAACTACTCAAAATTTCCACTACCGTTTCTCCAGAACTAGTAAGAACCTGCTGAATACCACCTCTGCCCTGCATGTTGTTAATATGGCAAGCTGACAATATTTTTGTTGTTCAGAAGAGTATGTATATTTATAAAACCATCAGCCTAATAGTAAGTGGGGGGAGCAGTAATTATATAATCCTCTAAAGTTCATTTTGAAGAACTAAGGAAATTGCTCAAAATTGTTGTCTATCAGAAATCACAAATTCCCTAGAAAAATCAAAATTTTGCTTTAGAGTTCTAAGAAAATATTATTTCCAGATTATTCCTCTTTCTTCTGGGCATTATCACTGATATCTTTTTGGGACTGTGTTGTAGGGGAATTCCGATTTTTTTAAAGATTACATTACAGGTAGTCCTTGACTTACAACAGTTCATTTAGTGACCGTTCAAAGCAACAGCATTGAAAAAACTGACTTATGACCATTTTCACACTTATGACCATTGTAGCATCCCTATGATAATGTGATTTACATTTGGATGCTTGACAACTGGTTCATATTTATTTATTTATTTATTTATTTGTCAAGCAAGTATTAGATAACAGGTACAAGTATAAACATGGTTATGAATACATGAAATGGATATGAATAAAAAGGAACATTAGGACAAGAACAGTAGGCACGTTGGTGCGCTTATGCACATCCCCTACAGACCTCTTAGGAAAGGGATGAGGCCAATAGTAGACAGTCTTAAGGTTAAAGTTTTTGGGGTTTGGGGAAGAAACTACAGAGTCAGGTAGAGTATTCCAGACATTGACCACTCTGTTGCTTAAGTCGTATTTCTTGCAATCAAGTTTAGTGTGGTTTACCTTGAATTTGTATCTATTGTGTGTTCTTGTATTGTGAATGAAGTATTCACTGATGGGTAGGACATTGCAGTAGATAATTTTATGTACCACACTTAGGTCGGACGGAAGGCAGCGTAGTTCTAGATTGTCTAGGTCTAGGTCCAAAATTTCAAGTCTGGTGGCATAAGGTATTCTGCAAGTAGAGGAGTGGAAAACTCTTCTCATGAAATATTTCTGGACTTTCTTGACTGTATTAATATACTATATGTAGTGCGGGTTCCAGACTGATGAGCTATATTCAAGTATTGGTCTAGCAAATATTTTGTATACTCTAGTTAGTAGTATGATATTACCAGAGAAAAAGCTACATAAGATTAGGTTAACAACATATTCTTTTTGGCTATGTAGTTACAGTGGGCTCTAGAACTTAGATCATTAGAGATGAGTACTCCAAGGTCCTTGACAAAGTTTGGATCATCAACAAGGTCTTGACTATTCAGCTTGCATTTTATTTTCTGATTTATTTTGCCAATATGTAAGACAGAGCATTTATTTGTTGAGATTTGAAGTTGCCACTTGTTTAACATTCTGACACATAGTCGAGGTCTTTTTGAAGGGTAGCAGTATTGTCAGTGGTGTTGAATAGCTTTATATCATCAACTAAAAGAATGCAGTTGGTCTTAATATGATCACAGAAATCATCTATGTAGAGTATAAGGACAGTTGATCCTAGAACACTGCCTTGGGGGACACCACTGTTGACAGGTACAGGATTTGATAGGTTGCTCCCTATTTTGACCATTTGTTGTCTGTTTGACAGGAATGCAGCTATCCAGTTATGCAGGTGTCTGGAGATACCATAAGATTTAATTTTAGAAGTAGTTTATTGTGTACCACTGAATCAAAGGCTTTATAGAAGTCTATGTAAATAGCATCTATTGCTTTGCCCTAATCAAGTTGTGTAGTCCATATGTTTTTGCAGTGTATTTACAATGGTTGCAGTGTCCTTGAGTCCTGTGTTCATTTTTTGCGACTTTCTGACAAGCATAGTCAATGGAAAAACCAGATTCACAAAAAGAAACTATAATTCAACCCACCAAAAGCATAACTGTAAAAGACAGACCAGAAATAAAAGTTAAAATAAGCAAAAAAATAGTAGGAGAACACCTGTCTGATCTTGATGAACACAAATCACCGGGGTCTCATGGATTACATCCCAGAATTTTAAAGGAGCTGGCAGAGGTCATCTCAGAACCTCTGTACCATATCTTTCAAAACACCAGAGCACCGGATAACTACCAGAGGACTGGAAAAGAGCTGATGTGGTTCCCATCTTCAAAAAAGAAAAAAAAAAAGACCCAGGAAACTATAGATCAATCAGCCTAACATCAATACCCAGGAAGATACTGGAAAAGATAATAAAAAAACAGATCTGCCAACATCTAGAAACAAGTAACGTAATAACTAGCAGTCAGCATGGGTTTGTTAAGAACAGATCATGCCAAACCAATCTTATTTCATTCTTCAACATAGTGACTAAATTTGTAGACTAGCAAAATACTGTGGACATAATACAGGTATATTTAGATTTCAGCAAGGCATTTGACAAAGTAGACCAGAACCTACTTCTTAGCAAGCTAGAAAAAAGCGGAATGGATAGCACCACCACTATATGGACTCACAACTGGCTGACAAACCATACTCAATGAGTAGTCCTTAATGGGTCTAAGTCTACATGGAGGGAAGTAAGCAGCGGGGTGCCACAAGGTTCTGTCTTAGGCCCAGTACTCCTCCTCAATATCTTCATTAACGACTTAGATGAAGGAATAGAAGGGGAACTTACCAAATTTGCAGATGATACTAAGCTGGCAGGAATAGCTAACACCCAAGAAGATAGGCTCAAGATCCAGATGGATCTTGACAGACTAGAACACTGGGCTGTATCTAACAAAATGAAATTCAGTGTAGAGAAAAGTAAAGTCCTACACTTAGGCAAGAAAAACCAAAAGTACACATACAGACTGGGTGAAACCAGGCTCAATAGCAGTAACTGTGAGAGGGATCTTGGAGTCCTAGTGGACAACCAGCTAAATTTGAGCCAGCAGTTTGCACCCGCCACCAAAAAAGCTAATGCAATCCTAAATTGTATTAACAGAGGGATACAATCAAAATCAAGGGAGGTACTAATACCACTCTATAAAGCCTTAGTAAGACCACACCTAGAGTACTGCATCCAGTTTTGTTCACCCCATTATAAAAAAGATGTTTAGACTCTAGAAAAAGTACAGAGAAGAGCAACCAGGATGATTAGGGGACTGGAGGCTAAAACATACAATGAACGGTTGCAGGAACTGGGTTTGGCTAGTCTAATGAAGAGAAGGACCAGGGGAGACATGAGAGAAGTGTTCCAATATTTGAGGGGCTGCCAGTGAAAGGATGGGGTCAAGCTATTTTCTAAAGCACATTTAACAAATGTGGCAAGAAAAGTTGTAACATGGGGCAAAACTCCCTTAACAAATTTCTTATTTAGCATCCTAAATTCTTGGCTCAATTGTGGTCATAAGTTGAGAACTACCTGTACTACTTTCCTTCTTCCGTTAAATAAGATATGATGCAATAAATGGGCCAATAATGATTAATTCCTAGATGGTAAGAATTCAGGAGAAGAATTCTTTCGTTAATAACCATTTGCAAGTTCCACTATTCAAGACAAACAGTAGGCAGTTCAAAGGAAAGAGATTTCTTTTTTTAAAAAAAAGTCCATCCTCAAGTATGTTGAGGATTGGTAGCATATTGGAAAATAGTTCAGTTGCTGAAATTCTTGTAAACACATCTTTTGCCAGAGAGCTTAAGTGAAAATTGGGCTTGGAAAAGAAATTTTTAGTCAAATTTTTTTTTTTTGTTTTAGTCAAAAATCAAGAATGTGACGTCAATTCTGGCAACTCCTTCCCTTCTCTATGTGCAACTCAACTTTATTTTGAATTCTTTAGGCTTTGATCAGTAAAGGGCCACAGCTTATTAACCTAGAAAAAATAATAACTAAGTATGGGAAAAGCAGATCACTGTAGGCCTCTCCATTTCAAGGGAGAATTGCTACAGTTTTAGATTATATCACAACTTTCCCCACTACTCCTAAATAAAAATACTTCTGCTGTTGAATGTCTCATATGGGAAACTTGCGTCAGAATATCAAAAGAGTCAATTAACTTTGCTGCAGATACAAATAACTAATAACTTTGCTCAGCTTGCAGTCCAAAGCCAACTGTCTAAATTAATAATTACAGAATTAAAATCTGTCCAAATTTTTCAGTACAGGTTTTACCTCAAAAAAATATAGCGATATATTTTTAAAAAATTTCTGATAAGCTCAGGAAAGAGACAGAACAGATTTATGAATAAATATATATAAATCATGAATTGATGAGAAATAAACTGTTCTATCTATTCATAGCTATAGCTTGTTCTGTCTGTTCATAGCTATTCCTTGCCTATCCCACCCATGTACATAAACTTAAATGTCAAAGTCCAAGAGTAACTTTTTTTTTTGTATTTCTTCATATTGGCTGACTGTGAAAAACATTTCTTATAAAGTCACCTCAAGCTTTCTCCACTTATATTCTGTTTCTGCCTCCAAGCTATTCCAGATTAGGTAACTTTATCAAATCAGCCATATTATGATTTGGTTGTTATTTCAAAATGAAATAGCTATAACGGAATGTCTAGCAGGCACTAGAAACATGAAAGAAGAAAGAGAAGAGCTGTAAAAGAGAAATCATAGCCCTAGAGAAGGGGAGGGGGGATTTGAGACTGACTAAATCTGTGTTAATCATGCCAGATGTAAGTTAATTCAAAGAATTGTTTTAGTAGGGCTTCTAGATTTTGTTATGTCTACCTCACAAGGTTGTCCAAATAAGAATCTTGCCCAGACAAACTAATTCTATTTTATTGTAAGGTTACTTTAATAGGCTCTTGAAAGCCTGAAAGTTAATTTCTCCTCTGTCATTTTGATATCCCCAAAAACAAAGAGAGGTCACTTCGGATGTCTGCCATATGCACAGACCTTCTGTGGGCTCAGCTGATCTTATCTGATCGTTTCCCTGACTATGACTACTTCTTCTACCTTCCAAGATCACTACCACATTACAGTTATGTCTTCTTAGCAACAATAATTATTTTTCAAGTAATCTAAGTGGTTCTTGCTTTCTGATTTTGCCAGCATTGCATTAGTGGGCAGAGGGAATGACCCCGAAATAGAGAACCAAGAGTGGCTACCAAGGCAATGGTCAGATAAAAGGAGTGTGAGCCAGGGCAAGAATATAATATGACTAAACATCTCAGAGAAGCCTGTTCTTGGTTTCCAGGAAGAGAAAGGCAGAGGGGACACCACCAGTCTTGTAAGATTCTGCTATTATAGCAGTTATTATGCATTTGCAATACATGACATTGGTTTCATACATGTATTTATGAATAAATATATATAAATCATTCCAACATACATGCCATTGGTTTCTTCATCTATGTGGACTGTAAAGAAAGGCTCACATTTTCAGGGCTTGACAATGGCAGAAAAAAAAAATTACTTCCGCTATCCATTTATGCAAAATATCCAGCCTGAAAATGTATCCATCTTTCTTGGCCACAATATGAAAGTGGTTTATCATTGCTTTCTTCTGAAATGTCTTTCAATTTCCATACTGAATTTTCCCAATCAATTTCTAACACATCTAATCCTGTTTATCTTTTTTTCAAGATGATATCCTGCCATCCCCAAATATTCCTGTTCAATGACTAACTTTGTACAAGTACAGTATGTGGGAAAGAAAAGAAAGGAAAAATATGCTTTCTAAAATTGTCTCCTGTTTTACTGGCATACTGAGAAAAGATTATATTGGCTAGAATCTGTTGCCTAACATCTTCTACACGCTGTGATGGCATCCTCATTTCACTATCTCTGTGAAATCAATGATTTATCAAGCTGTGAGGATCACACCAGCATTAGGATTCTTTAAAGACAACAACTTGTCCTAAACATGGCTGCTAAAGTGCTAATAGCAGCTGGCTGGGGAGAAATTTATACTACTTATTCTTAAGAAGCTGCTCTAAACTTCTATTATGTTCTGGGCACAATTCCATCAATTTTATCTGTTCATAAATATGGATGTTTGATGGATATGATCAGTGTTGCTTCAAAACAAACAGAACAGAACTCCTGAAATTCTAAGTTGCTCCACTTGATTTTAGCTAAAAGTCCAAGAAGCTGTGAATTTTTCTGCAAGTAGTTATAGTAATGGCAGCCAAGTAGATTGGTTTGAAGGGGAACTAGTCACATTCCTGGGAAGGTCAAGTTATCAAGGGCGGTATTGTATTGGTTCGGACTGGTTCTATAGAACTGGTTGTTATGATTCTGCGCAATTTGGAGAACCAGCAAATTGTGCCCCTGGCTGGCCCCACCACTCTCCGCCAGCCCCACCCCTGCCCTCCCCATCTAGTCAGTCCTTATCATGCATTCACAGCATTGAGTTCATGCCCGACATTGCTGACTGCATCATCCCCCACCCAGTTATTCCTTAAGGTATTTTCTTCTCCCGACAATCAGCTGTTCCGATGATCAGCTGTGCTGGGATCCTCCTCGCTGTCTTACTGCTTTGCCCAGGAGGCTTCCCTGAAGCCCAGGATGCAAAAAGGGGTGTGTGGCGGTGGGGTTCTACATGCCCCCCCGCATTCATTTTTTTTCCCTTCCTAGTCCCCAGAGAAGCTTCCTGGGAGCAAACCCCCCCCCCCCGAAGGCTTCCCAGAGGCCCAGGAGGCCTAAAAATGGAGCAGGTTTTTTTTTTTTTTTTTTGCTGCACTTCCCCTCTGTGCTCCATTTTTTGCCTTCCTGGGCCTGAGGCAAACTTCCTGGGAGCAAAAAGTCCCCCTCCACCAGGAGGTTTCCCTAAGACCAAGGAGGCAAGAAAACCAGGGGAGTTGCTGCAAAAAAGAAGCCATGCCCACCCAGTCACAGGGCCATGCCCACTTAGCCATGCCCACTTAGCCATGCCCACCTAGCCACACCCATGGTTGTTAAAAAATTTGAACCCCACCCCTGCAGGTTATCCATGGTGATTAATATTGATAGATGTTTATTGCTTCCTGTGTCAATAGTAGAATGCCTATAACGTCTGGGATATAAGTGTGGAAGGGGAATGTATCAACCCTAAGCAGTCATCACCGCTTAGATCAGAGGTCTCCAAACTTGTCAACTTTAAGATTCCCAAAATCCTCCAGCTAGCTATGCATAGCTGCCTGGAGAATTCTGGGAGTTGAAGTCCACAAGTCTTAAAGTTGCCAAATTTAGGGACCCATCTTAGATTATTGCAAATATGTTCTACTGGGGTTTCTGTCGGAATAGCACTCACATTTCAATTAGTCCATGATTCAGTAGTGCAATATTAGCTTGTATCTATTACTATGAGCATAGTATACCTGGGCTTTTGAGAGTCCACAACCTTCTTAGAAATTAAATATCTATGGAGAGTCTCATTCATCCATGTCATAGTTGTCCCAAATGTTTTTTTTTTTTTCAAGAGGCAACTGGACTTTTTGGTTTTACTTTGAAGACATTTTGCTTCTCATTCATGAAACTTCTTCATCTCTGACTGGATGATGGGGAATGACCACCATCCAGTCAGAGCTGAAGAAGCTTCTTGGATAAAAAGTGAAACGTTATCAAAGAAAAATGAGAAAGTCTAGTTGACTCTTGGGAAATAAAACATCTTTTGGATTTGTTCGAAGTTTCTAAGTGCAGTTCCAAATACCAGTCATTATATGTGAGGTCCTAAATTGCTTGGCACCAAGATATTTACAGGACCACCTACTTCAACTGGAAACAACCTGCACCTGGGGAAAAAACTCCTTGTGATCTTGCATTTTCATGAGAGAAAAAGAGAAAGAGGCTCATATGTACTGGTGGTGAGTGAGCACAGAACACAGAAGTTGTTTCATTTTGTTACACAGTGAATCAACTTCTCCCTAGAAGTTGGCTCCTACTTTTTGGTCTTCCAAAAACTTTTGAAGATTGAGTTCTTCTATAGGGTCTATGATGACTGATAGAGTGCCCGGTTTGATTACACTGATGTTTATGGTTTTATAATTTTATACTATTTGATACTACCTCAAACATTGCTTTGCCAAATTGTAATACCTATTTTTCTAGGAAAGTTATCTGAAGAAATTATAGGTTACTAGAAGATAGAGATGCCCAGTTGAGCTATAAGTTACCTTAATATAGTATATCTGGTCTTGTTCTAAGTATGCATGCATCTTCCTGATATTGATGAATGCTCAGCACCTACAGATAAAAACATATGGATGAGATTTTAGACAAATTCCAGAATATAAAAAGGACTCTGTTAACTGCTGAGGTTTTCAAAGTATATGTCTTTAAACAAAATGATGGATACTTGCAGGAATGAAACTTAACTAAAGGATTGATAAATGCTTCCTGGATGTTAAATGTTTCCTACTTTTGTTTGAACATTGTCAAAGCAGTAGAATATATACTTTATCGAACAGAACAATGCTCTCCAAGCATGGAACACATAAAGGAAGAAAAACAAAATGAACACATTTAAAGTACTAATTTATAAGGCTGTTCAAAGTTTCAAGATTATGCTTCACGGTGATAAATGTTGGTGTAAAACTGCGTTGTGAATATCCAATTCCCTCCACCCATCCAGTTCTACAGGCGAAGCAAAGGTTCGTGTTGCTCCAAGACCTCATCCAACAATTCTTTAAAAAGACTTCTGTTCAACTGATTGTCTACAGCCACCTTTCCTTTGACTGTATGAGACCTCAGAGCAACAGAAGCAAAGCAGTACATATAGCAGGAGGCTTGGTTGCTCCGTGATGCAGCTTCAAAAGGAGGCTTCATATTAACTTTGTCGAAGGAAACCTCCTTTCCACCAATTGTTTCCCCTGCTTGCTTTGACAAGGTGAAACATCACTTCTGTGGTGCAAAATGCTTCAGTTAAGTGAAAAACAGCCACCTCACATAAAAAAACATAGGTTGGCTTAGTCAGACAAAACAAGAAACAAAACAAACAAAATGCTTTTAGATGGCTTTTATCTGTTGCTGAACGTTTCCTTGGAAGAATGAAATTCGTTCTTAGGGATTCACACTTAACAAGATCATTTGACATTGTGCAAGATGGAATGCAACCTTAGATTGCCAGGAAAAGTTTAAAGTTGACTATCTCTGCTTGGAAGCCCTTCGCCTCTTCCCCATCTCTAGCTTTTAACTCACAAAGAGCAGGGATACCCTCCCTCAACATTGGCATACGGAAAGTTTGTGTGGTAAGCCTGGCCTCTTCTCCTCCATACTTGATTCTCTTATCTTTATTTGTATTTTCCAGGGAAACTAGTCTATAATGTGCTCATATTTCACAATATTCTGTGCATAAAATTTAAGCGACATTCTTGAACAGCCTACTTGTTTACTTGTTTGGTTTAAATATTGCATTGTGATAGGGATATTTGAGACAAAATGTACTCTAAAAATGTCCGAGTACAGATAGATGGATTTTATGCAAAAAGAATGGAAGTTCCCAAGAAATGATGATACCCATTCATGATTCCTGGGAAATTAGCTAACTGTGCTTTATTTATCATTTAATTACATTTAAGATCTCATAATACAAATCAGATTAGGTCAGCTAATCTAATCATCACAAAGGTTCTGTGGTGAGACACTTCAAATAGAATAGAATAGAATAGAAAATATGGAATGGAGTGGAGTGGAGTGGAGTGGAGTGGAATGGAATGGAATGGAATGGAATGGAATAGAATAGAATAGAATAGAATAGAATAGAATAGAATAGAATAGAATAGAATAGAATAGAATAGAATAGAATAGATAATATGGAATGGAATGGAATGGAATGGAATAGAATAGAATAGAATAGAATAGAATAGAATAGAATAGAATAGAATAGAATAGAATAGAATAGAATAGAATATTCTACAAATACAATGAAATTTGAAAGCTACTCCAGCACAGTGCCCCAAACACCACATCACAATCACACTATAGAGTATTTAAAAATTAAAATAATTAAAAGAATACTATGACACTTCCATGGTCATATACCCAGCATAACTATATGCCAAGGCAAACAGAACACCTAAGAGATAACAGATAATCAAAATTAGAAGGGACCTTGTAGGTCAGCTAGTCCAACCCCCTGCCCAAGCAGGAGACCCTACACCATTTCTGACAAATGGCAGTCCAATCTCTTCTTGAAAGTCTCAAGTGATGGCCTCCCACAACTTCCGAGGGAAGCTGTTCCATGGGTTGATTGTTCTCACTTATTTCCAGGTTAAATCTCTCCTTGTTCAGTTTCCATCCATTATTCCTTCTCTGGCCTACAGGTGCTTTAGAAAATAGCTGTTTGTCTTGAATAGTGGAACTTGCAAATGGTTATTAACGAAAGAATTCTTCTCCTGAATTCTTACCATCTAGGAATTAATCATTATTGGCCCATTTATTGCATCATATCTTATTTAACGGAAGAAGGAAAGTAGTACAGGTAGTTCTCAACTTATGACCACAATTGAGCCAAGAATTTAGGATGCTAAGTAAGAAATTTGTTAAGGGAGTTTTGCCCCATGTTACAACTTTTCTTGCCACATTTGTTAAATGTGCTTTAGAAAATAGCTTGACCCCATCCTTTCTCTGGCAGCCCCTCAAATATTGAAAGACTGCTATCATGTCTCCCTTGCTTCTTCTCTTCATTAGACTAGCCAAGCCCAGTTCCTGTAACTGTTCTTCATATGTTTTAGCCTCCAGCCCTCTAATCATCCTGGTTGCTCTGCTCTGTACTTTTTCTGGAGTCTCAACATCTTTTTTATAATGTGGTGACCAAAAGGGGATGCAGTACTCCAGGTGTGGTCTTACTAAGGCTTTATAGAGTGGTATTAGTACCTCCCTTGCTTTTGATTGTATCCCTCTGTTAATACAATTTAGGATTGCATTAGCTTTTTTGGCTGCTGCTGCAAACTGCTGGCTCATATTTAGCTGGTTGTCCACTAAGACTCCAAGATCCGTCTCACGGTTACTGCTATTGAGCCTGGTTTCACCCAGTCTATATGTGTACTTTTGGTTTTTCTTGCCTAAGTGTAGGACTTTTCTCTACATTGAATTTCATTTTGTTAGATACAGCCCCCTACTGCTTACTTCCCTCCATGTAGATTTAGACCCATTAAGGACTACTCATTGAGTACGGTTTGTCAGCCAGTTGCGAGACTACTCGTTGAGTATGGTTTGTCAGCCAATTGAGAGTCACCTATTTATCTACTTGTATCTGCATGCTTTCAAACTGCTAGGAGTACAGAAAGCTGGGACAAATAACGGGAGTTCACTCCATCACATTGTACTCGGGTCTTGAACCCAAGCTGTCAACTTTCCAGCTAACAAGTTCATCATCTTTAACTGCTGAGCCATCAGCCCCCCTTAAACTATATACCATAGGTTAAACTACTATAGTAGACAAACTATGATGGTGAACCTATGGTACAAATTCTGGAAGTGGCACACAGAGCCATTTCTGCCAGCATGCAAGAAGTTGGCCAGAAGAGCCCCACAGCGCATGCGTGCATGCCCCCCACCAGCCAGCTAATAGTTGGGTATTTGCCTTGCATGCGTGGGGGGAGATGCATGTGTGGGAGACATGTGCGTATGGGCGCACATAGAGGATTGCGCATTCATACACAGAGGTACGTGGGAGGTCGCATATGCATGTGCAGAGGCATGCAATGTGCACACAGGGGGTCATGTGTGCATGCACTAGTTGGTAGGATCGCATGCACATTGCATCATCAGTACAGGTTTGTGAGTGCGCGAGCGCACACCTGCATGCACTTTCGGTTACATGACGTGGAAAAGGTAAGCCATCATTGAACTATACAGTTTTCCCAGGTTAGTGAAAAATCTCTTTTGCTTCATGAACTGTGTTTCTTCCAAATCTGTTACATATCCTTAAAGTAAATAATATAAAGCAGAGAGGCTTATTACAAAAATAGTCTTCTGACTTCAATATTCCTATAAGTGTTTCTCCTGAGTAAAAAAATCTCCATTATCACTTTGAAGTTTGTTCTTCGGGGATATTGGTGACAACTCAAAGACAGAGTAGTTACATTTTAAACTATATTGTGTTGGTGCAGTGAGGCTGCAGGGGATGCTTGTGTTGTATTATCTTGGTCTAAAAAGTGACTCCACTACAGTTCTTTTACTTTGCTACATCAAAAGAACATGATGATGGATGGGATAAAATTGTGGCCGCCACAATTTTCTTTTGCAGTGATTTAGTGATGGTGTTCACTTCAATCTAACAAAAGAATCACACCAGCCTTTGGAATGCTTCCTAAGCTCCAGTGCATAAAATTAAAATTTATAACACAATGCATCCATTCACTTCTTTAACTAACTCAATCTTTCTCAACATTATATTGTATCATAAATGTCCCCAAGGTTAGCTTTGAAAAACGAGTAATTGTAAACCAGGAATATTAGCTTAATGTTGCATACAAAAATTGAGAGGTCCTTTAAAAGGAACAGCACATGGTTACAACATCACTAACAATAAATGATGCTCAGAAGCAACAATCACAGAGTCTTGTGACAAGGTGCAGCCATGTGGTAAGATTATTTAAAGTTTCAGAGATAATTGCTCGTGACAATGTTGGCAAAAAGGCAGCAGGCCAAAGAATGCAAGCCTTTAAGGCTGGATTTTTTAGAATACCTTCATGTGTGTTTTAGTAATGGTTTGCTATTTGAGAGGATTTGTTGTGTGCTGTTGTTCACATATAGGAATTATAAATATGGTATCAGATCATGGTTTTCTCTGCAGAGGATAAAATGCAAGATATTGTTCTTATTTTATTTTTCCACCTTCTGTACATACCTTTGGTTACCCATCTAAAACATCTAGATGCACAATACACATTACTAGCTAGTTACATACTTACAAATTACTGCCAGTTTGACTATTGTCATGTTTTACTGACACAAGATATGGAGAATGCAGAAGGTTTAAAGAAATACAGCTTTCCCTTATACATAGATGAGGAAAATACCAGTACTTTATTTAACTAATTTTTTCATGTCATTAAAGGCCCAACACCAGTGGAAAGGAAGAGGAACAAAACCTTAGAGATGATAAAGAAAGAAAAAGGAAAAGAGAAAAATCTCAGAATTGCTTCCAACTCATATAAATGCTACTGTACAAAATTATACCTATTTTTAAGAGTAAAAGATAACAAGATATGAACCTTTAACTTCTTGTTCCTTTCTTTTGTTGAGTGGGCACATTCTGCTAGCCCCTTTTTTTCTGTTTACCAGTTTGCAGAGGAACTAAATCATGAAAAATAGCCATTTTCAGTTCAATGGGAACATTCCTTGGAAATCAAAGAAAAGAAGAGAAGAAATCCAAATAACCATAGATGCAGGGACATAGACTGTTCATCTGGCACGAATGGTGTCACAGTTAAGCTTCCTTGGGCCAGCAGGGAGGGCTGTCAATATCAGATTGAGTTCATCAATCCTCAGGGGTTGCAGCTGATTGTCACCTAACTAATTGAAATTCTGCTGCATTGCTGGCTGCTGTTGAGAAACCTGACATCATTCATGCCTGTTCTATCAGACTAGCAGCAGATACCATACAGGTCACTGCAAATGCAGCCACAGTAAGTCGTTACAAGACTCATTTCTACAACACCTGGAGGATTTAAAGTGCTGAAGTCAAAAAGGGCATTAATCTTTTTTTCCACCCCTCTTTGTTTCTCATCAAGGACTGCCTGCATGTGAGAGTGCAAGAAGTCTCCTTTGTGACTGCGAGGTGTCATTGTGATGCCTCTTTTTCACAGGGGAGAGTTTATCTTACACATTCAATCACAGCAGAAGAGAGGAAGCAACCATATTTTGTGTAAAATGCTTCTTTGCATTTGATTTAGAAATATCAGTCAACAGAAAACTGGGGAGGAGCCCATCACAGAGAATTCATTCAGAAACAAATATGCAATCTTCAATACTAGTGATATATGTATAAATCTCAAGAAAGAAGTTGGAACTTGTCTGTTATTTGTTTTTATTTTATCTCCTTTTGCTGAATGTTGTTGTGTTGTGTGCTATTAAAAAAACAAACACAGAGACACTACGTCCATCATCAGCTTCTGTTCAAATACGATACGGGCTTAAATCAAGGAATCTATGAAAAACATGAATGGTTGCAGATTTTTACTTGTCCGGGATTCTCACCAAGTCACACAGAAACACACAATAAAGGGGCAGAGCCAAAAACAAAAGAGCAAGGAAATATTATGGGCTTCACCACGATCTAGAGAGGCCCCATGCCATCTTTTTGCCAGCTTGGCTGGTTCACCAGCTGCAACTATTTTTGAACAGTCATAAAGTATTCACCATGATCTATATTCTGAAAACTTCCAGGCTGATTTAATGCAATACATTATGCATCAGGCTACTTTTGATGATGACTCAGGAGCTTCTCTTGATGTGGAATCAAGCGTATTGCAGCAATTTTGAAAAGACTTTGTAGGGGGATTTGAACACTTGAAAATGTTATACACATCTTAAGAAAATCACTATTTGTACTTTATGGCTGCAGATTGGTAGATAAACTGGTGTTTTGATCCTACAGTGAATGCTTTGAAGTGTAAAATTCACCCATAAATCTGGCATTCCTGCTGGCAACAGTTAAAATTTTCTTCCCCTTGGCTGTTCCAGACTTTCCAAAGAGAGTTCATCCATGTTGGAAACAGCTAATGTTTGTGCTTTCTCCCATGTACTTGCAATGTACTTACCTCTAGTCCTTGAACAAATGCATACCACTTTGAACAACTTTTGATCCAACACAATTCATACCACACACACAAACCAGGCAAGGAAACCTGCTCCTCTTGCATGATGGTGAGACTGTGGTTGTCAAAGGATATCATGGGAAGAAATGTAGAGATAATGGCAAGGTTGGGAAAGGGGGAGATGTAGGAAGGAAGCGGGGGGAGGAAGGAAGGAAGGAAAGGAAGGAAGGAAGGAAGGAAGGAAGGAAGGAAGGAAGGAAGGAAGGAAGGAAGGAAGGGAAGGAAAGAAGGAAGGAAGGAAGGAAGGAAGGAAGGAAGGAAGGAAGGAAGGAAGGAAAGAAGGAAGGTTCTTGAAAAGAAAAACCAAAGGAAATAATATCAGGTCTACTAAATTGAAACAAACAAAGAGACTACTATTTATTGAAAACATAGAAGATGATTTGATGGAAATACTGGATATAAGAACCATTATTTAGGCAAAAGGGGCTGAAACATTTTTTAACTTTTGAGAAATGAGATTAAATATTTGGGAGTAGCTCAGGCAGACCCTCCCCTCAAATTCATTGAAGTATAAGGAGAGGTACAGCACAATCAGACTTGCAATATTCTATTATGCTTAATCTCTATAGAAGTAATTGTAGTCTTCCTGTAGACATGATTACATGGTCTGTTCTATCTATTATGGATGACACTAGTAGGAATAGAAACCATATGGAATACCTTTCAGAAGGGCACTATTCCAACTTCAACATAAAAAGACAGAAATAAACCATTGTTTGCTGGGTGATTTTGTTTTTTCCAGCAACCTAAGAAGAAATAAACAAGTATTCTCAGAGCTGCATGAGCAGACGAGAGAGGTGGCCCTTCAGTGGACCAACTGGAGCAATGCTGATAATCTTTCTCATGCCTCCCTTCCAGATCAATAGAAATACTTGCATAGGAGGTTATATTCTATTTTTCAGTGGAAAATATACTTTGATTCAGCTTCAGCCTGCCTCAGGCACTGAGATGGAGGCTTTGCTGTGAGGATAACAAGGGTTGCAAGTTTCTTGGCCCAGACTAGAAAAGGTATTTGATTGAGGCCTTAAAATTTTACAGGGATAGGGCTAGCGGGTTTTTTTTTTTCCCCATCTTTCAAATTTTGGATTCATTTCTTTCAATTCACTGGGGTAAATCTGAAGAATCTGAAATCTGAGGTTCCATAGTCCTGAACCTGTCACAGAGTCTAATCTCCAGAATTGCACTGGACAGTGTGATATTACTGTTCATGTGTATTTACTTTGTTATTTTACTCATAAAAATTTGGGCTTTCATCTTCTAGTCATTTTTATAAACCAAGAAATCCTAGCCTCAAAGTCAGACCATTTTTTCCTTTTACTATGAATCTTTCCTTCCAGCAAGTTCATTAATCTACATTATAGGGCTTCAAAATGCAGCTGACTTTTCTCACTTAACATATTGTTAGCACCAGTCAAATGGACCAATTATTTGATTCCATACAATTTACAAACAGCAATTTACAAAGGAATGAAATGATCTCTATTTCTCTCTAGCCATTAATGTGGGTTTCAATAGCGAAAAAAAATAATGAAGAAGGAGAAAAATGTATCCCCAAGGAGAGCCACCTCTCCAAGCTCATATTTATACCTTCATTTTTGAGATCATAAAAAGATGGAGAAAGATATGGCAAAAAATGGATTACAAGATTGATTCTTGGACCAGGAAAGGATGGAAAGTGTGAGCACCATATCTCATTCACAAGTTCACATTGTCTATAAAATACTTTGAATTATCTGAGACATGGATGTTCCTCTTTTAATTTTAGATGTAGATCGAAGGAAGAAGAATCCAGAATTCCTGTTCCTTAGATGTACATCTACAGATCTACAAAACTTTCTTATGAAATACAAGACAAAGTCTAGATTTCTGCTTTCAGCGTTGTTATTGAAAATTCTGCCTTGTTATTTTGGAAGTCCTACCTTGAATATAACAAACTACCACTCACATTTATCCATTAGGTGATTTGTTTGTCAGATGGCCAAAGGCTGTATTTTTAGGTTCTCTCTCCTCTTTCTCTCCTGGAAAACAGCTATGTTAAGCTATGTACCCTTGCCTCTGACTCCCATTGAACTATGTATCATATAACTACAGTATAGTTTTAACAGATTGAATGGTTTTTGAAATGGAAGAGGCAATCTCTTACTTGGATTGCACTTTTGCTTTGATTGTATTTAGTTAAACAAGAAGTGGTTTTTTTTTTTTTTTGCAGTTTGGACAGGATAAATTATAGAAAGAATATGCTGTGGTAACTTTAGAGTAAGAAATATATTTATAATTGTATTTATAACTGCAGGAAAAAAAGATTGGAAACCACACTTTTGCATCTTTTTTTCCTTTCTATTTTTTCTTATTTCAAGTCTGCAGACATTATTAGCAATACTCTGAAAACTTGGAAGAAATGTAAACTTCACACTTCATGATTCATAATTTACAAAATCATACCTTGCCAGAAGATGCTTTACTTCCCTGAAGATTGTTACCTGGACTTTCCCACTTGAAAGTAATTTTTTCAGAGGCTATTTGTTAAGCAAGATTAAAAAAAAAACCCTATGAGTTACAGATTCATGTTTATAAACTCTTTAAGCTGTTGCTTGTGAAAAGATGTCCACTTTAGGGCAAACCACAGAATATTCTTTAAAATATCGACACATTTTACATCCATGTTGTTGTTTTGTTTGTGGTTTACTTGGGGGAGGTTAAGAAGGTGCCTTGAGGACTACTGTATATTACACAGATGCTAAAGCCGCTTCATCTAGTTGTGCAAATTCCTGAAGATCCTGTTTTAAATTTGGAGGGAATATTTCAGGTATTTTAATGGTTTAATCTTTTTCTGAAGCTTACTGCAATATAAAAACTAGCAAGTTAACATTTATTTGAGAGGGATGAAGCTGCAAAAACAGGGCTGAAGTATCTCATGATATCATTCACCTCTCTTCTGTGTTGATTCAAGGCAAGCAAGTTATTGGTTGGTTTTGCTGAGTGGCAAACATTGAGAACATTAAGGAAACGCCTTATCAAACCCTGCACCAGTTAACAGTGGTGTCCCCCAAGTGAGCATTCTAGGACCCACATGCCTTGGAGCTCCTGAGTGAAAAGGGAAGAGATGCTGAGAATCCTTGGTTTTTTTCCCTCTGTTGGGGTCCACCTTACTGTTTCCTGTTCCTGTGTAAGAAATATATACCATTGGCTTTCAGACTCCCAGGGGCAGGGGTCTTAGCTAACTTTATAGACTTTGTCTGGACCACATGGTTTCACCTGAGTGCTGGCTGATGCAATTGTCCCAGGTGCCATGTGGTGAGATTGGTAGAGGGCTAATCCTATCATGTTCTGAGGGCCATGTCTTAATCCCATCACCCTGGAGTTGAAGGTAGAGCAGGGAACTACAAGAAGCTGCTTTGTCTTTCAAACATATTTCTCCTTTTCTTCATCCAGGGAAATATAATATTCTGCCTTTTTAATATTTCCTAGAATATTTCGTTCTTCTAGGAGAGTGGTGGGTGCTAACTTTCTACAGTACAATGGATGTTCTCTAATGTTTCTTAGATATTTTAGAACAGGACTCTCAAACTCCCGGCCTGTGTCATGTGCTGGCCATGCACATGTCTGGTTTAGCGGAGGGGATAAAAGTCCCGATATGTCATGTGACACCGCCATGATGGTGTGAGTTTGACACCCCTGTTTTAGAATAATTACATTTCCCTTTTTATCCTTATTAATTCCACCTTTTGTGTTTTATCTTCTGGTCTATGACCAAATAAAGATTAAAAAATTATTTTCAGAATGTTAATAGGGAATATTGTATTTTTCTAAGTTTAGATGATAAATTTGCAATCTATACATGCGTATTTGAGACCCATGAAACAGAGTAAGAGAGATACAAGTTTTCAAATTAATATAAAAGATAAAGAAACAAACATTAGTTGAAGTTTATTTAATCCATTCCCTATGCCAAATTGGGCAATATATGTCATTTTACAGGTACTATTGCATGCAACTTCCAAGATCCTTAGCATACAGATTAGGACAGATAAGCATTTAAATTGAAATTTAATATAATCCTGAAATAAGTTGTTTGCATGTTCTGTGCATGGAAAACAACTAGTAATTGATTTTAAAAATCCTCAGAATTTTCAGTATAGCTGCTTGTTACAGAGTTAGCATTTATTTTTTTAATCTGTGAAAAACACAAGAAACCAAAATGAATAAGACTCTGCAAAGTCTAAAGTAAATGGTACAATAAGATTGCACAGATTAATTCAAATTTAAAAATACATATGATTTCTCAAAAGAAGTTAGGGAGAATCAGGCTATGCCAATATTGTTAGCCTCTAAAATTATTCCTTTGTTAATTGCTTCTTTTTAATTAACGTATGGGACACATTTATAGGCTTATAGAATGTAGTTGTCCGATGAAAGATAAACTTTTTTCCCTCTAAGGCTGCATGAAAGTCGAGTTTGTCCAGATACTGTTTTTTTATTTTTTTATTTTTTAAGCAAATTTTATTGATTTTAAAAACAAACAAACAAAACAAAACATCATTAGACATTAAAAACATAAAACCTCTTTCCATTATAAATCTTTACAAGGCAGGTAACACATTATTTTATATCACATACTTCTAATTTATCCCATTTCCACGTAGACACGTAAATTCCCTTTAACAAATTTCACATTATTTCTCTTTACTCTTATTCAGTCACATTTCTTTTCTAATTTATCATCTATTCAATCATCACATTTATATTTTCCTCTGGCTTGTTTACAATTGTTCTCATCTGGCCTTCCTCCGAGATTTTATTAATTCTCAATTAAACACACACACATAAAACACAAAAACATAAAACTTTCTTTTAGAAAGTAACTTGGCCCCAGATTACCTCTTTTTGTATGGACTTCAATTAAATTCATGCTCTTCTTATATACCATTACCTATCTTGTTTACCATTCTATATCTTCTATATAACTCCTCCCCACTTTTCCCTCTTCTTAATTCTATTTTATGTATTTCATCTTACTTTAAGACAATATTTTTATATCTTTTGTCCATTTTTCCATTTACATCTATCTCATTCCCAATATATAAAAAGGATAATTTCTCCTGAAATCACTAATCAGAGTATGATGCCTTTCTATCATTCCCCTAAATTGAAGTTTGAAATAACACCTAAGTCCCAATCTGATTCTGCTTAGTACATTCTACTATTTCAAAAACAAATACTACAATAATAAATCTATAATAATCAACACATTAGCCCATTAAACTCTATAATTAAACTAATATTTTAAACATTTCCTTTAATATTTTATTAAAACTTAAAATCATTCATTATTAAACATTTTAACATTGTACCTTAATATTTTAATCTTTTATTAAATCTTATAGAATTCTAATTTTCTATTTTTAGTACAAATACAACTGCTACAATACTATCATGTGTACTTTGCAGAATCTCTTTTTTTTTAAAAAAATCATACATTACCCTTTGTCCCTAATTTTTTTTTTCTTTTTCCCATCTTGTTTTATACCTTTATAACTTTTTCCCCCTTTTCCCTTTCTTTCTTGGCCCACCTAGACTTTTTACCCACTCCTCTCCAAACCTCTGCCTTCTTGGCTTCCCCTTTCTGTTGCATTCTTCTTTCCTTTTGCTTTCTGGCTTTATATTGTTTTTGCATCTTATTTTTCTCTTTCATAGATATTTTTTTATGTCTTAAGTCCTTCCTTTTCCCTCCTCTCTTTCTCCTTTCTTTCTTAATCACACTATTTAATTCATTAAAAATGGCTTCTTCCTCCGCTTCTTCCAACTGTTGTTTAATTTGCTGACACATAGCAAGCGCCATATCTAGAAAACAAAGGGCTTCTCCCATAGCGTCCTTGCCTTCTTTCCTTATTTTTAGATATTGTTTTTTTAGTTCATCAAGAGATAGAGCCATTATAAACTTTTTCTTCTTCTTTTTCTGTATCCTCTTCTTGTTATTAAGCTAATCAAATATTTCCAAACTTAAAACAATTCCCCAAAGTTCCAAAGTCATCAAACAGTCCAGGCAAAGCGCAAACTTCTTCCTTTTACAGTTTCTCTTCCTGGAGTAAAGTCAATTAGGGAAAAAACCCCAATCTGTATTTTAAATCTTTTTTGCAGTTAGCTTCTAATCTCTTCATCTTCAAAGCATCTCCTCCAACAAAGTCTTAAAATATTTTTTTTCCAAGCCTCTCCCTTCCCACTTGTAACAAAGGGGTTTAAGTTTTTACCTTCTGTTAGAGAGCAGATTTTCCATGTCCATTTGTTAGTTCCATAAGGGAGGGAGAGTAACTTTCCCTTTCAACACTTTCTTCGCCGCTGAAAACCTCCATTGGGAACATTGTAGCGTCCAAAAAGAATAGTAATTTTCCAGGTATTAGATATGTCCTTAAAGTCCCAGTTCAGCCAAGAAAAACTTTCATTTTAAAACTTCCTTCTTCTTCCTCCTGCACATTCTTAATCCAGTTGCCGGCTTCTTCGTGGCGGCCATTAAGACTGCCGCTCCATCGCCTTGAGAAAAGGGGGTTTTTGCCGGCTGGGGAGGGGGTCTGCGATACCCCTCAACCCCTGTCCGGATCCCCCCTCTCTTCCGCTACCCCAACAGGGCAGCCTTATCCTCCAGATCCGTCAGGATCGGAGGCACCAAGACGGCTAGCACAGCAGGGATCGCGGAGAAATGCGAATCCCTGCTGTCACCAAAGCCTGGCAAACCGGAAGTCCCTGATAGATACTGTTGATCTTTACCATGTCAATTATTTATAGAAAGAAGAGTTGACATAACTGAAAGTACATAGCAGAGAGAAAAATCTGTTGACTAGTATTTTCAGATGAAAAAAAATCCTGGAATTACTAATAGTGAAGTATTATTGAAAATATACTGTATAAAAATCTAAGTCCCCTCCATGAACAATATCCTCATATTCATTTCTTTGTCATTCACCCCTATCCACCAGAGTTCCTACCCCTGTAGGTATGTCCATTGTTGCAGTCATATGTAGGTATTTGTTAAAAATGTCAGAATGATCATGGTACGATCGAATCACTCCTCTTTTTTTGTTTTGCGGACAATACATAACAAGGAGGCAGGTCTTTAACTCTGTCATCATGGCTACTATCTTGATATTTTTTTCTGACCGAAAGCAAAAGAAAATAGCTAATATTTATCATGGTTGTTCATGAATGTGAAGGGTTGCCTTTGAAAATGACCTAGAAGCTTCCACTCGCCCCAAATACAATTTCTCATCTGCTCCCTGAAAGCATAATTTCTATGCAACATGCAGCATTCAGTTCTTTTTCTTCCAAATCCAGTTCATCCACTCATATTTGACCTGTCCCAGGTGAGAATCCCTAACCCGGAGAAAAGTGAAGATGGTTTGGTCAGGGGTGGGCTTCAAAAAATTTAGCAAAATTTGCTTTAAAAAAATCTGCCTGATTGCTGGGTGGTGGGTAGCCATAGGGGGTGTGGCCTAGTCAGCCTCCTGCACCATGGGGGTGGGTGGGGTGTTTGCTCTCCCCAAGTTCTGGAGGCTTTCCTTGAGCCTCTGGGAGGGTGAAAACGGCTTTCCCAGGCTCCAGGCGCTCTCTGGAAGCGGGGGGGGGGGAGCCAATTTTTGGCCTTCCCAAGCTTCCTAGAGGCCCATTTTCACCCTTCCCAAGCCTCCCTTTCCTCTCTAGAGGAATTTTTATTCCTCTAGAGTACAGGTGTCAAACTCAAGGCCTGCGGGCCAAATGTGACCCGCCACGTCCTTTTATGTGGTCCATGAGAGCTACAAAGTTCCGATTGTCTTTAAATAAATAAAGCAAAAGAGAGCATTGACCACAAACTACATTTCCCAGAATGCATCCCAAATGGGCTGTGTGGGAACTCCTGGGTGGGAAGGGGCAGGGTGGGTGGGGACAGCCAGGAGTGGGATTTGGGGATTCTCCAAAGCGCACAGAAACTTAGCTAGGAATTCTCCTGAACTCCCAATACCCCACTTCTGGGTTTGGTGGTTTCCACCCTTTTGAACACCCTGCCAGTCAAGACTAGAAATGTCCTGAACTTCCCAGTCTTTAAGAAGGCTTTAAAATTTTTATTCCTCTAGAGCACAGGTGTCAAACTCAAGGCCCGCGGTCCAAATGTGGCCTGCCACGTCCTTCTAATGTGGTCTGTGAGAGCTACAAAGTTCCAATTGTCTTTAAATAAATAAAGCAAAAGAGAGCATTGACCACAAACTA
>NW_020769374.1:1760084-1772052 GCF_900518735.1 Pseudonaja textilis | reverse complement strand
ATTGTCTTTAAATAAATAAAGCAAAAGAGAGCATTGACCACAAACTACATTTCCCAGAATGCATACCGATTATGTTACCAGCGAATTGTCGACATCCAACCACTAGGTTGCAGTGTATCCGCATCAATGTTATTTTCTGCAAGTTGAATTATAAATGGAATTACAAATGATCCCAAAATGTCCAGGAAGAGGAAAGTTGATGCAGATGGAAGGATGTTTCAAGAAAGATGGGAAGGTGAATACATGTTTGTGCTTCAAGGAGAGAAACCGGTATGTCTTTTATGTTACGAGGCATTATCAGTTGTCGAAGAGTACAATCTACGTCGGCATTTTGAAACCAAACACGGAGCTAAGTATGCCAGAGTTAGCCTTTCAGAAAAATGACAGATTGTCTCAAGAATAAATCTGAAAAATGTTGGAAATGTCATCAGATACCTGGCTCATATTACCATATGTGGTGGACTTGTGTGGATGCTAGAAAATACTGGACTAGAATCCACATGTGGTTGGAAAAAATGACCAAAAAACACATAGATTTGAAACCAGAGATATTTCTATTGGGAATTTTACCTGATACATATAGCAAAGATTTGAAATACCTGATTGTAAATGTTTTAACAGCGGCTAGGATTGTATTTGCTAAAAACTGGAAAGATGAGAAAATACCATTGCAGGAGGAAACCATTAAGAAAATATTGGAATGTGCTGAGATGAGTAGATTGACATTTGAAATTAGAAAGCAAGAGGATAAACAATTCTATAAAATTTGGGTCCTTTTTTGTTAATGGTTAGATAATAAAATACAATAATGAAATATGTAGAATCTTAGAAAATAATAAATATATAAAGATGTATTTTTTTTTCTTTTTTACTATATCTATAAAAATATTTTTTAGGATAGATTTGGGAAGATTATATGAATTGTTACAAAATGATACCAAGTAAATTATAGTTATCTCACAAAATATGAATGAATAAAATTATTGTCAAATGATTGAAAAATAATGATACTAGGGTATTTAATCTCTGATTGAGAATATATTATACTATGTAACTGTAATTGATGACTATGAAATGGATGCACAAAAAAATTTGTAAACCAACCGACACACTGCTTGTATATTCATGGAAGAAAGGTTGATGTTTTTATGTTTTGTTTGTTTATGTCTGTGTTTAAAAAATCAATAAGTGTTTGTTTTTTTTAAAAAAAGAAAAATGACAGATTGTCAAAGAATTAAAAAGCAAACTACAATTGAAGCAGAATGTGTTCACGAAAGCCACAACCAAAAACACTGCGGCAGTGAAAGCTAGCTTCATCGTTGCAGAAGAAATCGCCCAAGCTTCAAAGTGTTTTTCAGAGGGCGTGTTTTTGAAGCAGTGCATGCTGAAGGTCTGTGAGCAGGTGTGCCCCGACCAGATACAGACTTTTAAAAATGTCAGTTTATCAAAGGAACACCATTGTGGACCGAGTTACAGAACTAGCAGGAAACCTGTCAACCAGCTGGCCCAAGAGACACGTAGCTACATAGCTTTTTCATTAGCTCTTGATGAAAGCACAGACAACACGGTACAGCGCATCTATCCATTTTTATTTGAGGCGTGAAGTTGGACCTCTCTGTCACTGAGGAGCTGTTGGATGTAGCTGCCATGCATGGGACCACAACGGGACAGGACATTTTTGATATGGTGGAGAAGTCCATGAGTAAAAATGCATTGCCTTGGGAAAAGTTGGTGGGATTAACTACAGACGGTGCACCCACAATGTGTGGAGGAAAAGCAGACTTGGTTGGACTAATAAAAGACAAAATGCTGAAAAGTAATTGTCAGTCACCTCTGGTAATGTATCATTGCATCATTCATCAAGAAACATTGTGTGGGAAGGTGCTGGGGATGGATCATGTAGTGACCACAGTCATGAAAACTGTGAACTTCATTCGAGCGTGTGGCCTGAATCATTGTCAGTTCCAGCTGTTCTTGCAGGAAATGGGCTCGGAGCATGGAGTCGTGCCGTACCGTACAGAAGTACGGTGGCTGAGTAGGAGTAAAGTCCTCAAATGATTTTTTGAACTTAGGGAAGATATTGCTCTTTTCATGCTAAGTAAAGGAAAATTCGTGTCTGAACTGTCAGATCCCAACTGGCTGTGTGACTTTGCTATGTTATGTGACATAACCGAGCATCTCGCCCAACTGAATCAGAAGCTGCAGGGACGTAGACAAGTCATTACGCAGATGTCCGACATGATCACGGCTTTCCAGCGTAAACTTGATCTGTGGATGTGCCAAGTCAAACAGGACAATCTTGCTCACCTTCCTGTTTGTCAAAGCATTTCAGCCTCATTTCCCGGTGTTTTTTCATGTGCTCAGTTGGCTACCAAAGTGAGGCGATTAATAAATGAGTTTGATCGGTGCTTCTCTGACTTTAAAGTGCAGCACTCAGACTTTGCCATCTTTGCCGATCCTTTCACCACCGACGTCTGCACTGCACCCCAGCACCTTCAGATGCAGTTAATTGAGCTTCAGAGCAATCGTAGCCTGAAAGCAAAGTTCAAGAATGTTGCGATCCAGGACTTTTACCGTAAAATACCCCCTGGTTCAATGCCACAGCTTCGACGTCATGCAGCCTGTGTTCTGTCTATGTTTGGGAGCAGCTATCTGTGCGAACAGATGTTTTCAATAATGAATCTAAACAAAAACAAGCATAGATCACGTATCACTGATGAGAACCTCCACGCTGTTCTACGGATTGCTTCAGCACAAGACCTAAAACCAGACATTGACACACTGGCTACGGAAAAACGGTGTCAAAGATCCAGCCAGAAAATGCATAAGTAAGCATTTTTAAAAACCTAATTAATATATAATAAAATGTATTTCAATCAAGAAGAAGAATAGTTAAACTGTGCAATTTAATGTTTGTGCTGACATTTTGTTATTTTTAGAACATGATCAATGGATTATGACGGAGGAGAGGGGATTCAGTCTGTGTGTTCCAGGACAGTCAGCATCTTCTCATGAACTTCACCTAAAAACTTGAGACAATATAGTTGTGAATTGAGACAACCCTGTTTTTGTTATTTTGAGTTATTTACAAATATAACTTTATATGTGTAGTAATGCATTTAGTGTTTATAGGTTTATATGTTTATGCAGTCAAATCTGCAAGGCTATATGCAGCCATTTGTTTTTGTGAAATGCTACATCTGTCACATATGTTCTTAACAGCTCACAATTGTTGGTTGTACTTATTCTGTTATTCTGTCCCTCCTAGCTGTGACAAAAAAGATTTGAACAAAGTTATTATCATAACTGATGTTGGATGATGTTTTTCTATTATTATTCACTTGGATAGATTGATCATTGATTGATGGAGTAATGTGGGTTTCTTAACCTGACAAAGTAGATTTTTTATGTTATATTAACAGAGCTACTACCAACCTTTTTTACATTTATGCAAATGCACATGTAATATTTGTGATTTGAATAAATAATAAATTCAGAGTTAATTAACATTTAGGAGTAGTTACATTTGATTACATTTATACAGTTACATGTGGCCCTTTGAGGCAACCATTACGCTGACGTGGCCCTCGGTGAAAATGAGTTTGACTCCCCTGCTCTAGAGGGTGGTGATGATATATTGCCTGCCTGTATTAGGTAGATTAGATGTGATTTTGCTACAGTTTTGGTTGATTGTAAACTACCTGATTAAAAAGGATGCTTATAAATATAATGAACAAGAAAAACCAAGTGTAGTGAGTTTAATGCATGTGTCTATGTGGGGCTGTGTATTCATATAGGGCAGTTAACTTTTTATGTTACTCTTTGATGCATTCAGAATGCATACAGGTAAGTCAAGTACAAAAGTAAAAACAGAAAATCATGTACAACAATATATACAGATTTTTCTGATGACTGACACAAAATTAGCTGCAATCTATATCAGTATTTATAGCTATAGTATGAACTGACCTGAGTTTATTCCACACACTGTTAGAAGCTTATAAATGGGTGTTTTTAAATAGTACTATCCATCATGCTTTACAAGCAATAACTATTCTAAGCATAAAATATGTCCATATATGCCATTCTTCCCAGTTCTGATGGTTTGCCCTGTCCAGTCGTAGGGCTGGTGCTCATTTCCATTTATTAGCTCATATATATAAAATATCAGAGTTGGAAGGGACCTTGGAGGTCATCTAGTCCAACCCCCTGCTCAAGCAGGAGAGTCTATTCCAAATATTAGCCTCCACCAAGGATCGAACTCACAGCCTCCTGATTGTGAGGCAAGAGGTCCACCTCTGAGGGAACTAGCATTGTTCAAAGACATTTCCGTGGTCATGTGGCCAGAATGACTCTACGCTGAGGCACACAGAATGCTGTTACCATCCAACTGAAGTGGTACCTAATTATCTACTTGCATTTTCATGCTTTAGAACTGCTAGATGGGCAGGAGCTGGGGCAATTGAACCCGGGCTAGCTTTCCAGCCTCCACCTCTGCTGATGTGATGTACAATGAGAAAAAATATGGTTGTATCAACTGAGAGAACTGTATTTATACACCCGCAAAGAATATATTCCTGTTCAGTCTAATCACTTCCAAAGTCTTTCTCCTTTGGTAAGAAATATCCACCTGCTAGATTCTACATAACCAAACATGAAGGATGATGAAGGTACTTCTGAAGCACTGACTCATTTTTTTTTAGCTCTTCCTTGAGGATTTATTGTAGACTTATTGCAAATAAAAATACTATTTAAAAATCAGAAAGTGCATTTTGAAATATACAGAAGTTATAGCTTAGTCATTGTAAAACCTTAAGCTTAAACAATATTTTGCTGGCTGTATTTTGTTCCTCTTCTTCCTCTGCTTCTTCCTCTTTTTCTTCTCAGTGTTGACTGGTGACTGCCTGCACTAGTCCCAGCAGTTTTCTTGCAAGCTTTTCAGAAGTGATTTGCTATTGAATGCTTCCTAGGACTGAGAAAGAGAGAGAGAGAGAGAGAGAGAGAGAGGTTCTATAGCAAACTCAAGACCTGGGGCCAGATCTGGCCTGTGGGGTGCTTAGATCTGGCCCAAAGGGCTGCCCTGGAAACAGTGAAGGACCACCCATGGTGACTCTGCCAGGGAAAATGAAGCTCTGTTTTCCCTGGCAGAGGGTTGGAGGAGGCCATCACAGTCAAAAACGGAGCACAGGTGCCCCAGAATGAGTGATGTTGAGCTGGCCATGCCCACCCCGGCCCCCAAGGTCAAACACAACCCTGATGTTATATATATTTAGCTTTATGCAATACTAAAATTATAATGTGACACTATTGCTGATATAATGTTCTTTAGAGTTCCATTGACTGAAGACATTTGTCCCATCGACTGAAGACATTTGTTTTAGGGATTTTAATTTATTCTGACACGTATTCCTAAAACACATTTAACATTGTTTGTAGTTAATGGGGAGTAGGGCCACCTTTGTTAGTCAATATGCCTTATTTGAAACAATTTCACTTTTAGCAAATGGATGAAGTTAGACCAAAGTAGACACAAAGTCTCTGTGCTAATAGAAAAGGCAATTATTTAGGCAACCATTTGGACCTCAGGGACCACCAAACTCATAATTTTAAATCCTGCGGACCAGAGACCCTGGGAAAATCCCCAAAAAAGTTTTCAGGAAAATTCCCCTCCCCATTTTCCTACTGATTGATCATTTTTTATTTGGGATCGCAGGATACTGTCTCCAGCTCCATTCTCCGGGGGAGAGAGAGAGACTTTTGGCTTCATGCAAGGAAAGCAGCAGAAGCAGTAGAAGTCTTTCTTTCTCTCCCCCAAACTCTGCCAGAAATGAGTCTTTGTGAGATTTGTTGTTCCGGTGCAGCCTCTTGGATCAGGATGCCTTGCAGGGTCCCAAAGACTCATTTCTGGTAGAGTTTGGGGGAGAGAAAGAAAGACTGTTGCTGCTTTCCTTGCGTGCAGGCAAAAGCAGAAGAAGAAGCAAAAGGAAGCAGCCCGGTGGCCAGGCGTGGTATGTGGGGTGAGTGGGGCAAGTTTCCCCCCTCTGCCCTTTCCCCCCTCCCCTCACTACCTCTTGTTCTCAATGCAAATGATGCAAGCCTTGTATTCCCACAAGGCCATGTGGGCGGCACAGCCTTCTGGCACAGGCGGCACAGCCTGGATTAATTGCTTTAGGAGATGCTTTGAGTGGTCTCTGTGGACCACCAAAATTTTCTCTTGGACCACCAGTGGTCCCTGGCCCACTGGTTGGCGACCACTGATTTAGACCTCTTGATTCCATGGACTGCCTATTTACATACAGCTCTACTGCAACTGATTCAGGTACCTTACTAGACCTATATAACTCATACAATAGTCATTTATTTTTATCCTTTTATTATTTTTTGTAAATAACTCAAAGCCAATACATCTAATATTCCATCCTCTTCCTATTTTCCCCACAAAGACAACTTTATGGGAAGCTGAGAGGGAATGACTGGTCCAAAGTTACCCAGCTGGCTTTCATGCTTATGGTGGCTTAATCTCCTAGTTTCTAGCCTGTGTCTTAATTATTAGAGCAAACCAGCTCACATAACACTCTTTGGCTGCTTAATGAATTAAGCATATGTTCTGACTTCTGGCAACACATTGCAAAATAATCTAATCAACCCCAGCATACTAAACCACAAAATCCCTAATTCACATTATCACCAACCAAATTATGTGATCTTAATACATTTGCTAGCCTTTACTTTACCAAGTCAAACAAGCTGAATAAGCATAGACATTGGCCCAAGACAGATAACAGTAAGGTACCATTTCTTTTTTATTTCACATATATTCCCCGTTAAATGAGGATAAGGAAAGCTTGATGATGTCATAGTTAGGACTGGCCCTCCAGTCTCTCGTAATCAAATGATGAATAAATAATCACCAAAAAGTTAACAGTGATAGGAACAATAACAAAATATCTTGTTATGAGTACTTGGACTGACAGGAACATAACACTGCAGCTTTTTATTTTTATTTTAAATTATAGATAGTATTAATACCTGGTCATGTACATAGTTACAGATGCTCATTATATTATATTTATTCTGAAAATATATTTAGGCTGCAGCAGATTGATGCTTATTTCCAAGTAAGACATGTGGCTTTCTAAGGGAAACAGTTGGAAAGAATTGTTAACTGCAGATTGATTGGTTATGTTATCTATAGTTTGGAAGAAGATTTCTGTACAGAGAAATCTAAAGTAAATCGTAATATATAATAATTAATGAACATTAATTCAGTCTTGAGTAGGCATAATTAGCTAATTTAGTGAAACTGCTATGTGCAAAAGCTTTAAACTTTCATTATAATGTCAAGTAAATTCAATTAAGAGCTGCTTTTATGTCAGTTTAAAGAAATCAGGCCATACCTAATAGTAACTTTGAAGGTCATCTAGAGCTTCAGCAACCTTTACTATGTAAACTTTAAGTTAAAAATTCCAAACAACTTTGTGTTTTGTACATTTGACCAGCAAAATAAGATCTGTAGCTGTTTAATCCATGTATCATCGTCTATCATCTTAATCTTTTTCTATCACGGTTTCAGAAGAACATCTTACTGTGGAAAGGAAATACTTTTATGATAGGTCATAAGCTCAAGTTTTTATCTTGTGTTCCTGAGATTTTGTCAAGCTGGCTTTGCATTCATTCATTAAAGGAAGATGTATGAAATGCTTAAAGGAAGAAAATTATATTCCCCATTTGACTTGGTTGCTATACCCCGTCCTATTGCTTCCACCCCTAATGTATAGTTAATCCATATTTATCTGTTATTTATTTCTTGCTCTGTACTGAAAAAATCCTGCATCAGTTTACCAGTGAAATAATCCATCTCAGTTCTGTGATCTAAAGCATGATATGGAATGAAATATGGAACTGGGAGAAGAGAGCAAGAAAAGCAGAAATAGTCAATTCTCACATCTACCTGGGAAGGAAACAGCTCAGAAGCCTGATGCTAATTAGCTGATAATTAGAAAAAGCCAAAGGTGTCTGGTTTCTAAATAGAAACAACTCTGTTCTTTTTCTCAGTCGCCCAATGGAAGAGCTGCTGATAACAGTGTTTCCCTTCAACTTTTCTGGAAACATTTAATTAAAAATTAGTGACTGGACCAAATTTGCAATAATTTATGAGTTGGCTGCGGAGTATCAGATCTAACGTTACAGCAACAAAAGTCATCGATCACTATGTCATTACTTTGAATATTTATGTATTATAGGCCCATGTCAGGACAATGATGGTTATTACTGAAGGTGAAGCCAGTGTTTTTCTTGATATGGGTTGCTCCCTCTGATGGGTTGCAAGTTGGCAGATGGAGAGGTTCCACACATGTTTTCTTCACAATTTCTTTCTGGGTATGTTTTCCTGTTTTCAATTTATATAGCAACCCATCTCACTTTTACATGTCTCTTAGTGGCTTAAAATAAAACAGATAAAAATACACAGCAGCTGGACATAGCCTAACCTTTTGTCCATATTACCAAAGCCCCAGGCCAGAGCTCAAAGTCAAGTTTTCAAGGCTTTATGAAAAGCCAAAAGGGATAGTGCCAAATTAATCTTGGGACAATGATATTCCAAAAGATGGTTGCAGAAAAGGCTCTTCTCTGGGGCCCCATCAGTCAACACTCCCAAGTAATATCCATATCCAGAGTATACCATTCCTGCCCAATTGATTATGATGGGTAGAAACAATTGAGAAGAGATGGTCTCACGAGTAACCTGGCTCAAAGCCATGAAGCTCTTTAAAGATGTAACAAGCTGCATTTCAAATTGCACCTAGCAGCACAATGGAAGCCAATGCAACTTGCTGAGCTTTGGTGTCATATGTGCTGAGTAACTGGCACACTGAGTAACTGTACACACTGCTGCATTCTGCGCAAGGTAAACCTTCTGAATACCCTTCAAAGACAGGTCCACCCAAAGCACATTGTAGTAGTCCAATCAGAAGGTCACAAGAACACGAGTAACCATGTTTATTTGGTGCAATTAAAAACCAAGTGACTACTCCAAAGTCTTGTTATGAAACATAAGTGCCCTATAATTTTTTTTTAAACATACAAAATTCTATGCTGAAAGAGGAATAATCATACTGAGAAGTTCTGAGGCTTTTGTGCAATGCTTTAATTGCATGACTTGATCCTCATTCTGCATATGGAATTTCAAGGGAATTTGGGATACCTATATGGTTTTAGGAAAGAAGAAACTACAGGACTTGGGGACAGGATCTACAAACACCAGGCTGGAAAGAAAGAGAAGATTGACTGTGAGATCAGCTCTGATGGAAATCAAAACACTGAAAGCACCTTATAGGCAGCAGCATTTAAGAGGAATTTAAGAGAAACTGATTTAAGGCGAGCAAACACTTCTTCCCACCTTTCCTTTGGTGAATGAGAAACACGCATCTTCAAAATATATCTACATTCCAGAAATTATGGAAAAGGTTTCCCCTATATTTCCTGATAAACAAACATGGATTTATTTCATTTATTTCAGTTTAATAGGATTATTTCCACTGAAACATTTGTGTAATTCCATCACTGTTTATTTGATATCTTACATTTTAATTATTAAAATTAAGTAGTATATTTGTCTTATCTAATGAAATAATTGGTTTAATTCACAGGAGAGTAACATAAACCATTTGTCATTTTGGAAAATGGAATATCATAAAGTTTGGGAATGTCTGGATTAAATAACTGATCGTTCTATGGATTGATATCCCTAACTACTTGAAAGTTGCGTTGAAGAAAAGCAATTAAAGTGTTAAAATATAGTTATTCTACTCACAGTCACTGCAAACCAAACTTTTCATTTTTTTCAAAAATGAACAGTTTTCCAATCAATATTTGAGCATGCACAAAAATAATCATGTTTGGTTGCTTAGTCATGCAGGTACAGAAAATGTAAATGCACCCCAAATCAATCATAGTCTGAATAAGAAAAAATAAAGTTCAGTGATTTGTTACGTTCTAGAATGTAACAAACTCAATTAGTTTTGATTTATGAACTGGAATTTCATGGTCTTGCTTTGATTTTAAATCAACTCACCATCTGCAAATAAGACCTTATCTTACAGAAAGTTTTTATGAAGTTCTTTGTCATATCATAATACTGATGTATGTATTCTGATATATCTGCTTCCATCCTCTGCATTGTCAGTTCAATATAGTCCTAAAAGAAGGAAAAATCTGAGGATTCAACCACTTTCTGAGTCTTATTCCCAACCATTCCTCAAACTTAGTCCAATTAATAATCAGTATAAATTTACTCCATCTTATATGCAATTTTTGTGGTGCCCTGGGGACTGTGACCTGTTCTTGCTTAGCACTGCCATCCAAGTTTGTTTTGATTTGTCTGCAGAAAAGATGATTGGACCCATGGTGCCTGGGATGTTGTCTACCTGTAAAATGTTTGAGTGGCACTTGTCAACATTTCAAAGGCTTGTCAAAATTAATATAGCTTTGCTATTCTTTTGAAGGAGTAGTACGCCAGATTTTTTATATATAAAAAAAGAATAACAACAAACCAAGACCACAATACTTTCTATTCTTTTAGAAGTATTGTGTTGAGTTGTTAGTAGAGTCAAGAAACTTGTGAGAAATTGACAAGAGCAGTTGAGGTCCCGGGTAAGAGAAGGCTGTTCCCAATCAAGTTTGCTCCCTGATTTCTCTACTCTCCCCTGTTAAAATATACTACTCCCTTCAACATATCTGACTTCAAAGAAGACAAAGAAGAGTTTATACGTTTAAAACCAGAGGAAGAACGCACACACCTCACACGTAGTCACCCTCTTCATATGATTTGTCAGTATTGTGGAGTCTCATTCTATGTTACCGTTTATAAAACAGCCTAAGGATTTTGGCCCATGAAATTTATTCGGAAGACTCCCTTACCTCATCAATTCACGCCTCTTTCTTTTGGATCAAAACAAATAGAGGCAGCCTCTAGCTAAGACAACATAGACAGGCAATGTATCAAGATTAGTTCAAAGACCTTTTAGGCATATGGGGATGCTGAATTGAGATGTAAAAAAAAGAAAAGAAAACGGCAGCATTGGGATAAAGAAGCTCACAAACATAGGTAGATAGAGTTCAGAAGCTGATCAATTGCTCAGATAATAAGAAACAAATGTCACCGTGAATCAAATTAAATGGCCATGGGAGGGATGAGTAGAAAATGATTTAAAACAAAAATTAATTCCAGATCTGGACAATTTGTTTCTGAAGTATAGCTAAAATAGGAGCTGTCTTTAAGAAAAGTCTTCTATGCATGAAACCGAACAAAATAGAATTGTTTCTCCTACTTTAGGGTTTGGCAATAAAATTTTCTACCTACTTTGTTAATGAAGATTCTCAGTCATCCAGGTAGAGTTGTCTGGAAGTTGAGTCATGGCAACTTTTTTTGTGCTCAAACCCGTCACTGCTTATCTAAATAGCTTCTTTAATCTGAGCAAGTTGGTTAGGTGGATTCCACTTGTGTCCTCCAGGGAGGTTTTATTTCTTACCTAATTTGTATAGCTCACTCGGTGAGCAGAAGAGTTGTTGGGATCCTAAATCTGTGGGTGGATGGTTACGTATGGCTTCTCTGGTGAGCCTATAAAGTGGATTTAATCTTCCTAGAGACTGATGAAAGAGCAGCATGAAAAATGGGGGACAGATGGTGAGTGAGAGTGGTGTTTGGGATGGTGTCTGTTAGCCCACTATTTGGTTGCCTAATCTGCAGAAAGAAGGTAAACATGTGTCAGGCAGAGAAATTTTGCATTTGTCCCCTATCAATTCTCAGTCAATTTGTTTGAAGACTTTAAAAAAAAAATGCTTACAAAGAAGAAAAGATGTGGGTGAAATTCTGATGGATAGAATCTATCCATCAGATCTATCCATCCATCTCTCCATTAAATTATCTATCTATCTATCTATCTATCTATCTATCTATCTATCTATCTAT
>NW_020769374.1:1720456-1760074 GCF_900518735.1 Pseudonaja textilis | reverse complement strand
CTATCTATCTATCTATCTATCTATCTATCTATCTATCTATCTATCTACTTCGTTTAATACAGCATTCAACCAGGAAATTTGTTTGTTTGTTTCAGGTCAATGAGAGAGAGATTCAAGATTCAAGATGTTTTTTTAAATATACAGCTATCGATAGGAATGCCATAGGCGGGTACTAATCAATAAACCACAACCTGTAGATGTATAATGCTCCCCTATGAAATTTGTTTTTGCCTGTACTTACTGTAGATACAGAGGCTTACATGTGCTATTAAAATATTCATTATATATCCCCAATAGTAATCAAAATTCATATTCCCAATTACCAGTTATTTTAATTGCTCCTATGATTATGAGCTTACTGCTCTTCTTTTATGTGGTCAATCATCAGAGACATTTGAAGAAATGGCAACTAATTTGTCAAATTCCTTTATCAAGGTTTTAGCAGTTCACTAACTGTCACCTATCTGGAGAATACAAAATTCTCTATTTACTTCTTCCATGCCTGGTGTCTCATGCATTCTGGCTTCAAAATTATGCAGAAAGGATTCATAACCTCAGCAGCCATCTTTCCATTGATCAGTCAAGTAATAGTGAGCGTGAGAGAGAAAAATGAAGCTAAGAGAAAAATAAGAAAAAAAACAAGAAAGGGGATTTTGGGCTCCCACAACTGCCTTCCTCCAAAGTCCAACATACATATTTCACTTTGTTGAACCCTGTTGTGATGACCCAGGGCGTGGCCCAAAGTCAAATAAGCAAGTAAGCATCAAGTAAGTGTCCCTTTGCCTCCAACTTTGCCCCCAATGTCCAGGTTACCTTTGGCTGGAGAAAAAACTCTCCCGAGAACAATCTTTCAGTGGAGGAAATTCAGTCCAAAACCAAAGTACATACAAACTGTAAAAAAAATCCACACAAACCATGCTGCAGTAATTAACTTGACAGGGCAGGAGAAGAAGTGGTGGGATTCAGCCAGTTCACACCAGTTTGGGAGAACCGGTTGTTAACTTTCTGAGCAGTTTGGTGAACTGGTTGTTGGAAGAAATCATTAGGGCAGAGAACCAGCTGCTAAATGTTTTGAATCCCATCACTGAGGAGAAGGAATTGCAGACTTGAAAGCCTAGCAAAACACACACAGTTGGGAAGATGCCAGGAACCCAGATCAGCCTCGATGTTACCAGATAATTCACGATTTGCTCCCAACAACTTTGCTATGTGCAGCTTCCCCTTTTAAACACTGTGTTCCCAGCTGCAGTTAATGAAGGGAATCAGGGCTCTTTCCTCCCACATAAGCCACGCAACTCATGTTGCTCCCTTCTCCGTTCCTCCCTGTGTGCCCTAGCATGAAGAGGGGGTGGGCCTGGGTCTTCCTCTGAATTCCATCTCCCTTGCTCTACCTCTCCCCTGCTCTGCCCAGACAGCCTTTGCCCTTCCCCAGTTTCTTCCACAGCCAATGGAGTCACACTCCCACTCCCTGTCTGCTGCTCAGCCTCCTGCTCCGAATCAGATTCCGACAGGGGCATGACACCTGTTCCAACATTTCCATTCCCCTCTCTGGCACTTTCTCTGAAATGTCCAATTAAAGAAAAATACTATCATATTTCTATGGGGTGGGGGGGAGGGGGAACGGCAAAGGAGATGAATGTATCCAACCATGACAGATTCTAAAAGGACCATAATAAGAAGTCTAAAGTCAGAAATAGGGGGTAAACAAAATAACTCAAATGCACGTCTAGTTGGAGGGACCAGAAAAAACAGGGCAAATGACTCAGGGATTTTTGGATTAAGATTGCAATATGTTAAGTTTTTTTTTTTTTTACAGGTAGTCTTCAATTTACAACAGCTCATTTAGTGACTGAAATAGCACTGAAAAAAGAGACTTATAGCCATTTTTCACACTGATGACCATTGCAGCATCTCCATGGTCACATGATCAAAATTAAGACACTTGGCAACTGACACATATTTATGACAGTTGCAGCACCCTGAGGTCATGTGACCCCCTTTTGCGACTTTCTGACAAGCAAAGTCACTGGGGAAACGAGATTCACTTAATAGTCATGATATTAACTTAACTGCAGTGATTCACTTAACAGCTATGGCAAGAAAGGTTGTAAAATGGGACAAAACTCACTTAACAAATGTTTCACTTAGCAACAGAAATTTTAGGCTCAATTGTTGTCAGACGTCAAGGACTACCCGCAATTTATTTTAAAAAATTATTTATTTATTTTAAAACCATACACAAGAGTCTAACCTACCAGGCTTGAGCCAAAAAACCCTTGCATTAGGTGGCAGTACAGAATATATAAAAAAAAGAACACTAACTTTTTAGAAATAGTTTTTTTCATTTAGAAATTTGCAGGCTCATGACCTCTAGAGTTGAAAGCAAGGAAGAAGCTTGTTGCTTATAAAAACATATGAGATATATGCCTCTCACAGAAGGTGTTCTGTATTAACATACTCCAAATCCTGAAACCGGATTGGCCCACACGGGCCGCAACCTGATTGGATAACTAAACGGCCGTGATTGGCATGGTTAGAATCTATCGCAATTGGCCAAGCCGATCGCGGGAGATTCAAAGCACTGTCATTGGCCGCCGCGCTGTGGACAGCTCCTATATGAAGGGCTGCCACGAAGCGCAGGTCTTGTACAGAACTGTATACTCAATAAAGAGCTGAATGTTCACTTTTGGTCTCGCATCTCTATGGGGACTGATCTACCCAATCTAACAGAAGGAATAAGGTGATAAAGCTGTAGATTGCTACCTGGATTTTGATAGGGACAGTTGAACCACAAATGGCACAGGATTGGAGGATGAAATAAAGAGTGAGATTTGAGGTGGCGATTGTACCTTGACTTCTTAATGCCTAGCATGGCTTGAAAACCCTTTGCTTTATAGGTCTCAGTGGTAAAACTGAGTAGAAAACATTGGAAGGGTATGGGAGATAGTACAGATTTGCTTCAGATGATATTGATTACAATAACCTTACTCAATCTATTGATGCCCAGATGAACTGCATGGCTCTTTAGCTAAGCAGACTAAGGAATCATTCCAATGCACTTGGACAGTATGAGGAAACGTAAAAATATTTTACATTAGGAAAAATGACACACCTCACTAAACCCTGAATCATAGTACAATGCTGCATATGCTGTAACACACCTCTTCTTTTTTTTTATCCTTAGACATACATCTATCAATAACAGCTTTTCTTTTATGTGAATTTATGATATCTTCTAATCCACAATGCTGCTTCCCTCAAAGTATAATATCTCCAATTTCCACTGCTGATCTGAAACATTTCTGAAAACCATCTGCAGCAAGTGAGTAAGAAATGAAAGAACAGACCAGGATACAAAGGGAAGGGCAATATATCAAGTAGACAATTAGGTAGAATTTATTAATTTCAGTTGTACAATTAGGCCCACAAATATGGCTCTTTTTTGACAGCTGGAGCCCCAGAAATGTTTATATGTTGAAAGCATAGCATAATGGTTTCATAAATTACCTTAAATTTTACTGCCTATGGATAGGAATTGCAGTGTGCTTCTGGCGCTCAGAACAATGTTTATTTCCTTATTTTTCTATGGATTATCTATTCATTCATTTCACCATATAAGAGTTTTGAGAACATAAAGGAAGACAACAGGTATACCTATAGCTTACCTGTACTCTCTGTTCCTGAATTGGCTTGGATTTGGAACAGCAATTTCTATATTTCTGGAAGAAAATATAGCAGCAGCTGAATCACTACATTTGCATTCAGGATTTCTCACATTTTGAAAGCGTGTTAATTATGTTTTTGTCTCTTCCTAAGTAAAATACAGACTGAAAAGTCAACATTAGGTGTCATTTTTTTCAGCAAAGGTACAGTAGCTCATCTTGTTCACACATCAGGAGGAGGAGGGGGAAGAGAAAGTTATTTCATGAGGATTTGCTTATATTTATCTGCGTATATATAAATGAAGTAAAGAGATGAAAATAAGAAGCACAGGATTTGATGTGCATATATAAAAACACGCAATATAAATAAATTTTACAGAATAAAACTAAAATTGTATCTGTATAGTACTACTACTGCATAGTACTACTATTACCTATACACATTTCACATAATTTAAGTATCTTGTCTACCACACTTTGTAAAATGATTAAACCTATAGTCACCTTTTCATTGATTGTAATAGATTGGATCATACCAATGTATCTAGATTTCATATTGCCAGGATTCATTAGATGTTACCAAGGTATAGAAAGTTAATGTAATAAATCAACATGACTAAAGCTTTGTCTATTCAAAATACATTTTATTGAACTGAATGTCTCTTAAGATCTTTGAGAAAGGCCCTATTGAAAATGTCTGTGTGGTTAGATCTATCTGATCTGTGCAGGTGGGTCTTTTCCCGCATTGCTCCTAAGTTATGGAACTCACTTCTTGTGGAGTTGGAAATGGCTCACACTCTCCAGGAACCTACAGACCTACTCAGGAACCAGGAAACTACAGATCTATCAGCATGGTATCAATACCTGGGAAGATTCTGGAAAAAATAATGAAGCAATGAATCTTCAAACACCTAGATGCAAACAAGTCTATAAACAAAAGCCAACATGGGTTTGTCAAAAATAGATCATGCCAGACAAATCTTATTGCATTGACAAAGTGACAAAATCGGTGGACCAGAGAAATGCTGTGGATATAATTTACTTGGGCTTCAGTAAGGCATTTGATAAAGTAGTCCACAACATAGCATTACTACAAGATAGATTCATAACTGGCTGACCTTAACATACAGTCCTCAGTGGAACTGTATTTATATGGATAGAAGTATGCAGTGGGGTACCCCAAGGCTCTGTCTTAGGCCTAATACTTTTCAATATCTTCATCAATCATTTGGATAAGAGGATAAATGGGGAACTCATCAAATTTGCAGATGACACCAAGTTGGCAGGAATAGCCAACAGTCCAGAAGACAGGCTTAAGATACAGAAGGATCTTGACAGACTTGAACATTGGGTACTATCTAACAATGTGAAATTCAGTGGCGAAAAAAGTAAGGTTTTACATTTAGTCAAGAAAAAACAAATGCACAGGTATAGTATAGGTGGTACCTAGTTCAATAATAGTAACTATGAGAGGAACCTTGTAGTCTTAATGGACAATCATTAAAATATGATCCAGCAGTGTGCTGCAGCTGCCAAAAAACCCAACACTATCCTAGGATGCATTAACAGAGGCACAGAATCAAGATCATGTAAAGTGTTAATATCACTTTATAATGCCTTGGTAAAACCACATTTAAAATACTGCATCCAGCTCTGGTCACCACAATGTAAAAAAGACATGGAGACTCCAGAAAGAGCGCAGAGAAGAGCAACAAAGATTAGGGGACGGGAGGCTAAAACATTTCAAGATCAGTTGCTGGAATTGGGTATGTCTAGTTTAAGGAAAAGAAGGACTGGGGTGACATGATAGCAGTGTTCCAGTATCTCAGGGGTTGCCACAAAGAAGAGGAGTCAAGCTGTTCTCCAAGCAACTGAAGACAGGACAAAAAGCAGTGGGTGGAAACCAATCAAGGAGAGAAGCAACTTCAAACTAAGGAGAACTTTCCTGACAGAACAATTAATCTTTGAGGTGGCCATTTCTGACCACCGCTCTTACCGCCTTCGGGAAAGGGAACAACTTGCCTCCAGAAATTGTGAATGCTCCAATGTTGAAAGTTTTTAAGAAGAGATTGGACAACCATTTGTTTGAAATGTTTTCTGCGTCCCAGGGAGTCAGATCAGAAGTCCACCAAAGTCCATTTCAACTCTGTTATTCTCTCAGTTTTTAGAAAATCTGCAAACTTATATCTTTTTGTAAGGGAGGGCAGATTCTTAACAATCTCATGATTTTAACACATATTCCTTCTCACTTAATCTGAGTTGTAAACCTGCACTATGCATTTTTTCTTTTCTAAATCTTTTTCAGCTGCATAGTGATATAATAATAATTGTATAATTTTCTCTATTCTCAAACAACCAATTTCCCCATCGGAGTATTCCAAATTAAGTTTTTTACAAGTCTTAAGTTTAATGTATAGGAGAATTATTTTTTAGAATAGATGAATATATAAATCAATATTAGCTTTACCTGATATAGGAAGTGATAGCATATTTTACAATGGTGTTGAATTAATTGAATTGTCTGGATTCACATAACACAATGAATCATTAATTAATGATGCTAGCTACTGTGACTAGCCACAAACTACTCAACCAATTTATTGTATTATGCAAGAGCAACCAGAAAGAATTAAGTGTTGTTTAGTTATGGATGAATGGAAGATTTGTTAGAAATTTCATTAAACACTCTAAAAAGAGATACAGGAATGAATACTGAAAATGTTATAACTTTTATTTGTATGTTAGTCAAATAAACAGTTTGCAAGAAGTAAAAAGTCATCCTATGAATATGTCCTATGTCATATCCTATGACACATGTATCTAATGGAACTTTTCCAACATTAATCATATCATACTTAGTAGAAGTAAGTACAGTAAATGGCTAATGATATCCTTGAGTGGAATAAGGAATTTAATTGGCATTTTGAATAAATTAGATTAGGAGAAAGTATATGGATATATATATATATATATAATCAAAATGAATATGGCCTACAAAAAAAAAAAAACTAACACCAGTTTGCTATAAGTTTTAAACCAAAGATGTTCAAGTGAACAATTAGGATCATTTTTTAAAATCTCTCATAGATTTTTTTTTTCCGATTAATGGGGAAAAGAAAGTGTTCACCAATTCCCAGAATTCCCTTATGTTATTTTCCTAGAAACATTTTAGTTCTTTTGATTGAAGCATAAATAAAAGACATTTTATATCTGAAATGCAATCCACTGGTTTTAACAAAGGGTTATTATGTTTTATAGAATTACTGAGTTATGTTGAAAACCCGAGTTTGGAATATTGATTCCCTAGCAGATATATTTGAAAATACCCTTTACACCACTGGAGCAAAGGATCATTTATTGAGTCAAAAGCTTGCTACCACAATCCATCACTAAATATGCTTTTAGATTCCAGATATTGAAATGAGGAGAGGTTTTGTTTATTTTCATTTTAAATCAGTGTCACGACTCATCTCAAAGAGACCTATTATCTCTAGGTGTTTCTGCAATTCATTTTTAAACAGAAGCTTATGTGTCTTTTTAAAATCCCACTGCTAGCTCACTGAACCTTTCCACATTTTTTGGAGAAAAGAAATATGCATTTTCTTAATAGAACAAAGGGGTGATTCTCTTGGTGTCAGAAATGACATTATTCCAATATATAGCATAATGCTAATCGCTTTTTATATTTGGTGTTACATCTATGACGGATTCTTTTCGATGCAAATAAGGAAACGTTCCTTCAAGATATTTCTAGTGTTTACGAATATACTTTAAACAGTGGTGGGATTCAAATTTTTTTACTACCGGTTCTATGGCCGTGGCTTGTTTGGTGAGTGTGGCTTGGTGGTCATGTGACTGGGTGGGTGTGGTCAACTCGGCAAGGTGGTGCGACACCTTGCTGCGTGTGACATTGAGTTGGCCATGTCCACTAAGTCACATGACCGATGCTGCAGAGACAGGGTGATTTCCTGTGTACCTTCCCCCACCTCCTCTGCCCTTGGGCTCACACACACACAAAAAAGCCCAACTAAAGATCACAACTGCCTGCTGAGTCTGCCTGTCGAATGGGTTTTGTTTTGGGGTGGTTTTTGTTTTGTTTTTTTGCCAGAAGCCCCTCAGAGATAAATATGCACTGCCAAATCTTACTGTACCTCATTGTTGCGGCACTCCCTGTTGCTGCTGTGGGTGCTGCTGTGGGCGTCTGGCTGACCACGTAAAGAATCGCACCGGCTCAGGGTGACAGTGAGGAGCAAGATGGGAAGCCAAGGTGCTCACCCATAGGAGCCAACTTCGCTCTCTCTCTCTCTGGTTAGGCGCTCTCAGCGTGCACATGGAGCGTGCAGGGAGGGCGCCTTCTCCTGATGGACATGCCTCTTCCAGCCCAGCCCAGCCCAGCCAGCCAGCCAGGGGCTTCTCAACCCCTTGTTGCGAAATGCCTGCAGCTGCTGTGTGCTTTTTTCAGTGCGACTGGAGTCCAGCAGCCGCACCAAAAAAAGCACATCCTGTTCTATGTGCCAGGCCCAGCAAATACGAGCAGCCGGCGTACAGAACAGGGCAGCGCCAGGCCATTGGAGAAGCATAGAGAAGCCAGAGATCAGTAATTTTCACTGTAAGAAGTCTGCGACTGCTGCATGTTCTCCAGCCTCATCGAAAAAAGCACAACATGTGCCGGCCCATTGGAGAAGCACAGTGGCAGCTACAGGGTTCTCGCACTGAAAAAGGGGTGGCTGGCTGATTCTTTTTCTGTCTCGAGCCACCCCTTTCACAGCACAAGAAGCCTCCCCCAACTGAGTGGCTGCTCTCCTCCTTCTCTGCCTGTTTGCTCTGTATGACCAAGGAAGAGGAGAAGAGCAGCCAGCCAGCCAATTGGGGGAGGCTTCTTGCATTGTGAACGAGGTGACTGGAGACCAAAAAAGAATAGGCTTTAGCTGCCCCTTTTTTGGTGCAAGAATCCTGTAGCTGCCGTTCCACTTCTCCAACGGGCCGGCGCATGTTGTGCTTTTTTTGGTGGGGCCGGAGAACACATGGCAGTCGCAGGCTTCTTGCTGCAAAAATTACTGATCTCCAGCTTCATTCCGCTTCCCCAATGATCCGGCACTACCCTGTTCTATGCGCCGGCTGCTCGGACTTGCCAGGCCTGGCACATAGAACAGGGCATGCTGGTTTTTTTTTTTTTTTTAATGTAGCTGCTGGATTCCAGATGCACCAAAAAAAAAAGCATGCAGCAGCTGCAGGCATCTCGCGACAAGGGGGACGAGAAGCTCCAGGACATCCTCTCACTCACCTGCTGGCTGGCCGGGCTGGGCTGGGCTGGAAGACGCATGTCTGCCAAGAGAAGGAAGAAAGTGTGCTTCGGGATAGCAGGCAGACAGGTGGATGTCCCAGGGCTATGGCATATGTGCACTGCATGTGTAGCAGCTGCACACACAGTGCACATGTTCAGCAGCCATAGGACATCTGCCTGAGCTGTGCTGCAGCTGCCCTGTGGTAGGGAAAGCTAGGAGAGCAACCGGGCAAGTGAGTGACGGGATGACCAGGTGACCAGTGTGTGGGCATGGCTAGCCAGGGATCACCACCGGTTTGGAAACCCACACCAAATCACCATTACAGGTGCAAACCAGTTGAAATACCACCTCTGACTTTAAACTGAAATATGTGCAGTTTTTTTCCATATTGCTTAGACCTTGTTTGATTGCTTGGGAAGAGGGAAATTTCAATGTTTTTTTTTGTCTAGGCATTCAATGCAACATCAACGCCGCCAGCTGAGACCAAGAATCAACTCCATGGCAATGAGGTAGCCACATGCTAAAAGTTCTCTTGTTGAAAAATAACAGAATCTTGAACATCTAATTACAATTCCCTTCTGTATCCAAAAGGAGATGGAAAAAACAAGAGGCCATGCCTCTAATGCCTTACTTGGGAGCAGGGAAGTGCACAGGGCTCAACCATCTCTTCCCTTTTGTTATACATCTACATGAAACCAATATAAGCAACATGATTAAAATTGCCTGCAATTAATAGGCCTACAAGCTATATCTTGAATATCTTACAAGTGGTCTGCTCAAATGTTGATCAAATGCCAATTTTGGAATTAGTGAAATTCAGACAGCTTTATTCAGTGGTGTCACCTCTGAATACTGTAACTTCCCTGGCCACTCACCATAATAGTTGAGATCCTCACATTAAATGTATCAGATTCCACAGAATATCTTGTCTCATGTGTTTTCCAATCTAATGAATTCTTCACCTATTGGTCAATGCTTGGAATACAGATGGGCATCTTTTCTAAAAAAAATTCTTAGATCAAATAATCATTTCAACTGGTCTTTTGACATAGCCTAAGGAAGTGGAATGTTTCTAAAGTCATATGTATAGCTAAGTAAAGTATATGTATAGCAATTTTTAAGAGAAAAAAATGAGAATGAATTGTATACCCCAGATTTTTCATCTCTAATCATTATTGAAATATACTCTGAAAGAACATTATCCATATTTAATAAACCTTCAACAACATTTTCTCATTCAAAAACCTAAAAGATGAATGCCAATTTGAATTTGTCTGAAATTTTCATTTTTAATTAAAACTTAATTAATTGGCCCATTTCTGTATCGGTTTCAGATTTTAAAATAATACAAAAACTTGTGAATATTTGGTTCCCATTTCAATTGTTCTACACAATTTGGTTTCCTATACATATTTAATGCAATCCCTTCCTAAATAATGCATTATACTTACTCATATATTTTGCTGAAAAAAACTGAAGCACAAAATGCACTCTAAGGATAATTTTAAAATATATTGATTCAAATGTACGAAATTAGTAAGTCTGCAAAGAGAAAGGCAAATTAATTTATTTCCCATCCCTAAACTCAAACCAAGAGGAAAGTAATAAAAAAAAATCCTAATTTCTATCAATGCAATTTTCCGTTGAGAAAAGTTGCAAAGCTTTGTGCAAAAATATCTACAAACCTAAATGTAGTCCTGTTTCGAATCAACAAATCAAAATGCTGTTGGTTTTCATATCCATTGGCTTTGTTGCTGCTTTGGGGGTTGTTACAGGTTAAAAAAAAGTGTTTCAGCTTCAATCTTGCAGAGATTGACTGGTATGGTTCTGACCCAGCCTTAGCAGAACCAAGAAACAGACTCCTTGTCCTGAAAAACCTCTCTTTATTTAGTTACTGTGAATTCATGGTATTCACCCCCAGAAAAGTCCAGGCAATAATCCTACCAAGGATTAATTGGAAGAACAGACCTTATCAGTCCTTGGATAATTGCCAGGTGGAACTTCCAGTTGCAAAGCTGTAAATTAATTCCTAGCAGGGAGTCTCTGAGGCACGAACCATGATAAGCAAATCTTCCAAAAGAAATATGAACTATTGCCTCCTGCAACCACCATTCCCCTTTTGCTGCTATTTATTCCCCATGGAAGGGCCATTCAGCATTCATGTAGGTCTTTCTTCCCAAGTCGGCCCCTGTTCTCCTCTCCTGACAGCTCTGTGCATATGTGCATCTGGAACATGCACCAGCTGTTTTTCTTCCCCACTTATCTCTGACTCTGAAGGCAGTTGGGAAATGTCAGATGGTCCTGGCTCTTAGTTCAAATCTTATTGTTAAATTTTGTGTCACTGGAGCAGATTTATGTTTCTTGACAATGGAAGAAAAGGTACCAAGTTAATAACAAATGTAGGTCAAACACATATTGTTTGTAAAATCAGAGTAATGATTAGGCTATGAACAGTGGTGGGCTGCTAGATGGTTAGTGGGGTTCAGGTGAACCCCAGAGATTCAGGTGAATCTCTGGCTGGGCCCGCCCACCCACCCTTGTGCTATGCTTTCCCTAAATAACTAACTTTTCCGCTGCCCAGCTGAGTTCTGTGCCACCCTGCTATACTCACCAGAGCTGCCTTAGTTGATTTGCTGCCTGTTTGAAGCTGAATTTGAGCCCCAAAGTGGTGCAAAGCATGCTCACAACCAACCTTTGTCAATGAAAGTACATCCCACCTCTGGCTATGATATCCCTTTCTTTCTAAGACTGTGTTTCCCAATGGCATTGAATCTTATTGTGCCAAGTTGCCTCTGCTGCCTTTGCTAATAAATTAATACGGCCTAAAGTTAGCAACTCTAAGACTATCAGGTCCTGGTGGTGAGGTAACTCTCCCAGGAGAATTCAAGCTCATTAATCTGCTCTCTCCAATTCCATAAAATCCAATGGTAGCAAAGGGGTAAAGCAACCATCATTCTTCTTGTACTGAGAACATGAGAAGCTTTGATAGTCTGCATTGCTAAGCCTTGTATCCCATCAAACCAGTAATGAGGGAGATCTCCCCCCCGCCCAAATAAATAAATAAATAAATCAGTGATGGCAGAGCTATACTATCTCAAAAGGGCAACTCAACAATCCTTTTTACGAATTTGTTCAGAAAAAGCAAGCCTTGCTAGAGCTACAGTATGCCAAGTTTCCTTGAGTCCCAGAAAATGGAGTGATAAAAGTTAGCAAAGGAAAAGTCAATTGATCATCCATTAATTTCTTTAGCTTGCCAGTGCTTATTTTTTTGCTATGCTATGAAAGATCAAACACTATTCTATATTAATAAAAGTAACCCATTCAGTGGTGGGATTCATTTTTTTTTTTACTACCGGTTCTGTGGGCATGGCTTAGTGGGCACAGCAGGAGAAGGATATACTGCAAAATCTCCATTCCCTCCCCATCCCCCTAACCTGCTTTCCAGCTCTGTTCTCCTGTGCAGGGCAACAAAAGAAAACCCAGCCAATCAGCTGGGACTCAGGAGGCAGACAATAGATGGGGCGGGGCCAGTCAGAGGCAGTATTTGCCGGTTCTCCGAACTACTCAAAATTTCTGCTCCTGGTTCTCCAGAACTGGTCCAAACCTGCTGAATACCACCTCTGAACCCATTCCTATTTTGGGCCTGTATGAGCTTGGATTAACACTAAATGGGCAACATTTTTTTATTTAATCACAATCCCTCTTTCAGTCTGTATATACAAATTATTCTTGGTTTTTTAACAAACAAACAAAACAGACAAAACATAAAAGCATCAGCTTGGTTGGTTCATCAGTTTTGTGCATTCATTTTGTAGTCTCAATTACGGTTATGTTACATAATAACTCTTATTATCAATCCAAACTTATATATCCTCATATCATTATTAAAAAAAAAATCATTTGACTATACTTTTATTCATTCATACCTTATGAGATAACTATAATTTAAGTAATTTATTCTATAACAAATCATATAATCATACCAATTCTATCCTAAAAAAAAAACACTTTATAAATGTAGTGTCAAGTAGCAAAAAAAAAGAAAAAAAATCAATAATATTCCTTATTACCTAACATTCTAGATATTCTATTTTTGCATTTCATCGTCCAACCATTGATAGAAAAGGTTCCAAATGTATAAAATTGTTTATCTTCTTGCTCTCTAATTTCAAATGTCCATCTACTCATCTCAGCACATTCCAATATTTTCTTAATAATTTCTTCCTGCAATGGAATTTTCTCATTTTTCCAATTTTTTGCAAATACAATCCTAGCCGCAGTTAATACATTTACAATCAAATATTTCAAATCTTTACTGTATACATCTGGTAGGATTCCCAATAAGAAAAGCTCCGGTTTCAAATCTATATGTTTCTTTTTCATTTTTTCATTTTTTCCAACCACATGCGGATTTTAGTCCAGTATTTTCTAGCGTTCTCACAAGTCCACCACATATGGTAATATGAACCAGGTGTCTGATGACATTTCCAACATTTTTCCGATTTATTCTTAAATATACTTGCTATCCTTGTCGGGGGAAAATGCCACCTGTTGTATATGCAAATTATTCTTGATGAAACCCTGAACCATGATCAAAGGTGGATTCAAAGGTGGATTCTTTCCATTACTTTGCTTTGCTACTAAAAGACTTGGTCATGTTGTTGTTTATTCCCTTTAATTGCACCTTACTTTGCTGCTTATATTTATTTTCCTCCAATCCTTTTGATTAGAGTATTTGAATCTAATTAACATTTAATAAATTAAATCAACAAATGCATAAACCCGTGTCCTCTGGCAGTGACTGGTCAAATGCCTTCAAATCCGATGTTTTAAAAAGAAGGAAAATGTATCATTTCAGAGATTTCCAAAATGTAAATGCAACTTCTATCTTGTGAATATTAAATCTATCCCAAGTGTGTAATTAACACCTTTCAATGTTTTTTTAAACTGTAGCAGATATTTAGAGGCTGTTTACAAATCAGTTGTGTGTGTGCATGTGCGTGTGTGCGTGTGTGTGTGTGTGTGTGTGTGTGTGTGTACTAAACTAAAGCAATGACATGATTTGTCAAGTTTTGCTGAAATTTGGTGAGAACTGAATAAAGGATTTGGAGGTGTACCGAAAACCCCAGATGGAGGAAGATGCCTTATCCATGGACCATGAGTTTGTTTCCTGATCTAAAGTAGTGATTTTCAAACTTGGCAACTTAAAAAAACCTCCACGTAACATTCTGCAAGTAGAAATCCGCATTCTTATAGTTATCAAGTTTGAAAAACACTGGTCTAAATTATCTTTTAGGTTCTCTGTCCACAGTTTCCTTTTGCAAGGAAATAGCCATTTTCACATATGGAGGGAGGTCGAATTCAAGAGGGAGAAATAAGGATACCCAAGTCTGCCATATGATAAAGTAGCTTGCATCATTTATGAAGGAAGTTATGAGAATTTCTCCTTTGCAAAAGAACTGAATCTATTCACCCCGACTCAATTAAAACAGGTGACATATCATGAATTCTGATTAGAATTATAATCTAAAAGCTTAAACAACCCGAAAGGGAAAAAGGATAAGGAAGAATAAGATAAGATTTAAACTTCTGCACCAATGCTTTACATTTCAGTTTCAAAAGAAAACAAAAGATTGTTTTGTTTCAGAGGGGAAATTCCAGCCTGATGAAGTATGTAGGAAATATATTTTTTCTCAGCACTAATTAACAATAAAAATCATTTGAATTCATCTCAAGGTATAACCTATGTAGGTTTCCCTAAATATAGCTGACTAATTTATGTATACAATGTTTCTGTCTGTTCAACATTTCAATTTATGCTGAGAACTGGAATTATATGCAGGTTACACTGAGAATTTAGAGGTCTACCTTGTTGCTATATGAGTCATTTTATGTGCCTATAAAGCAAATATTTGCTCCAAAAGAGAACAGAAGAGAAAACATAGTAATTACACACTGTACCACCTTTTGACTGCTGACTCAACAATTGTGTATTATTAGTAGAATCTGCTGTGAGAGTTTATATATATATAAAGGAACAGAATACAGAAGCCTGATGATGGCAGATGGGATTCTGCCGTAACATTGCTACAACTTTAAAAGCACAACCACAATGACATGGGAAAATACCCAAACAAAGCTGAATACCATACATATGTGTGTGTGTGTGTGTGTGTGTGTGTGTGTGTGTGTGTGTGTATATGTATATGTATATGTATATATAATTACATTATTAGGATAATGGAATAAAATGCAAATTAGAGAATATATTTCAAAGTAAGGGGATTTCACAGAAGGGAGGTGAAAATAAGCTATCATTGTAATGAGAATCTTCGTGACATGAGCTTCATACAAATCAACCATTTTAATTAGAGCTCTACTTGGGCAGCCAAAATTTGATTTGGGAAAGCTGCTACTTTTACATTTATAAGGTGATCTCACTTGATGAACCTAATGTAGTAAAATCCAGTATAAAAAGTTAGTACTTACATTATTTACATGACTGCCTATTCATAGAAAAAAAACCCTCAAATTCAAGCCACTAATGAATGATTCATTTAACTCCAATTAATATTTGCCTAACTGGGTAACCGCTGTCATTATTTCTTTTTCTGATGGATGCATTACAAGGAAGGATCATACTGTAATCAAGAATACTGATGAGAACTAAACTGGAAAGATGTTAACGGGTGCATATGATACTCATGTGCACCCTATATGCCTGAATTCTTCTTGTTCAGTGTGCAACACGAAAGAGGAATTGTACCTGGCTTTCATCTAAATGCAAATATATGAGGCTCTGCTTTACCTTCACTTATTGCTGGGCAAGAAAGATGGTGAGCCAGAAATCAAAGAGAACAGGAGATTTGCATGCGGAGTCCTTGCCTCCTATGGAGCTTAACCAGGAGTGGGATTCAACTGGTGTAACAACCGGTTCGGTGAGCGCTTACTCACAGTGTTTGCAACTCACCTTCTGCTGCAAGCCCTGTGTGCAAAAGAGCTGATGCGTGAATCAACTGAGCTTGAAAACCCAGAAATAAAGTACAAACAAGAGCTGGGGTGGGCAGGTGGGCCCAACAGCTGATTGTCGCAGTAAACCAGTTTGCTCACGGCTGATTTTCGGAGCTAGCGGTTCAGCCGAATGAGGCCAAACTGGTGGAATTCCACCGCTGAGCTTAGCATTCTTTACTTCTTTGCCAACATAGAGAAAGAGGCCTTAGAGGGAGATGCATCAAGTACAATCATGGTTAAAAAATTTTGGGGGGAGGGTCAAAAATTCAGAATAAAACATAACTCAATTCTACCGGCATTTCTCTTTTTCACATATAAACACACACACATAGATACCAAAAGTGAAACAATTCTCTATCCTCCCTCTCTCTCACACACACATCCTCCAGGCCACACTGAATTAGAAGCCGGGCAGCAACTCTGAGGCTAAGTCTGAAGGCCTGAGTCTCAAGAAAGTTCATCCCTAGTACCAGGGTTGTTACTCAAAAAGGTCACCTCACACCATCCCACAAAATGTTTGAGACTTGGGGAATGATGTGATTGCCCCACCCAGCCCAGTGCTTTCCAAGATCTGCTACTGCTGAACTTCCGGTTTGCAGGGCTTTGGCGGCAGGCAGGAATCCATGATCGTGTTCGGTTTCTGCCTGGGCTCGCCTCTGGAGTGCCCCGAGCCAGCTGGCTTTGGGGCTAAGCCACCCCATAGAGGTGGTGAAGAGGGGGGAGATCACCAGCAGGGTTGAGGAGAGCCGCATCTCTCCTCCTCAGCTGGTCAAACTCCTTTTCCCGAAGGCGGTAGGAGTGGTGGTCAGAAATGGCTACCTCAAAGAAGCACTCAACCAAAAAAGAAAGTGCAGGAGGAAGATAAGAAGTGAAAGTTTTGGCTGACCAGGATAAAAAGCAACAACTAAGGTACCCTGGAATTTAAATTTTATAAAAGATAACATCACTCCCAAAGAAGAGTCGGAAGCAGCGAAAGAAAGTAAAAAGGGAAAGTTATTTTCTTCTTCTCTCTCCTTCCTCACATTGACAATGAAGAGAGATGAATAAGAAATTGGAAAAATCCGCTTTGGCAACAATAGGTAATTAAGCTGAAAACATAATTAAATGCAAAAGGGACAATAAAGATTTCTGGACACTAAAAAATCCCTTTTTTCTATAAGTAGGAAGGGAGGGGAAAAGAATAAGGGCAGGATTTGGAAGGAGGAGACTGCCTGGACTTCAAAAGAATCTAAAGTAAAATCTCAATAAGACTTCTAAAAGATACATTTTAACTGGAACTTTGCAACTAAATAGTAACCCCAGGAAGAGAAAGTGAAAAAAGAAGAAAGTGTAAAATAAAAGCTTGTGTGTATTTGGATTGCTTGGAGACTTTGGGATTTTTGGATATTATATTTGAATGACTAAAAACAATTGTGTGGTTGTTTAAAAAATTCTACAATGGCATCATCTCTGGATGAACTGAAAATAGAATTTTAAAAATATAAAGAAGAGACACAAGAAAGGAAGGGCTCTTTTGGCTCCGTTTTTCAATTTTTAGAAATGGCGATCTGCAGCTACGAGAAACAACAAGAAAAGATTGTGCAACAAGATTGGGACAAAGAAGAAGCCATCTTTAATGAACAAGTAACTCTATCTGGGGAAGAAAGGGGAAAGGGGGGGGAGACAATGGAGAATTTAAGACTCAAAAAAAGGAACAATAATTTGAAAAGTGGATATAATGTTGGAAAGCAACAGAAAAGTGGAATACAGAAGAGAGAAATAGAGGTAGGGAGACAAGGGGGTAAAAAGGGGAGAGAGAAGAAGAAAGGGAAGAAGGAAAGGAAGAGAAGTTACAAAGGTTTGGAGCAAGATGTAAAGAAACAGGACCTATTCAGAGATAATGGGTGAAAATTTAACTGAAAAAGGGATTCTGTGAAGGTACATAAGATGGTATTGTTATATTTGTAATAGAAATAATCTTAGAAAATTGGAAACAACATATGATTAATAAGAGGGATAAAATAGTGTAATCTAGTGAAACTTTTGTGAACAAAATAAATGAAATAAAATAAGTGAGAGAATAGAATTAGGAAGGAACAGGAACATTTTAATTACTCTATGTTTTATAAAATATAAGTGGGGGGAATTAACTATGGAAAGTTTATAAGTGTTCCCATAGAAGTATGATATTTATCTGAAAAGTAATGTGTAAAATGTTAAGATTTAAATGTATATTAATATCAATGATAGAATTGAATTGCTATGGATTGTTGTTTTAATTATATTATACATTTATAATTGTTTCTTTTTTCAAAATACAGTGTGTAGTTTTAGAAAGTACCAAGCAGAATCCGAACGGAAGTTATGTATTATATTAAGTGTTATAATTTTAGGGGAAAGATATAAAGGCATCATATCAGTGATTACAGGAGAAGTTTTGTTTAATGAGAAAAGATAGTAGAAAGTTGAAACAGGACAAAGAATATAAGTACAATGATTTGAATTGAGATGAAATAAATAAAATAAAATTAAGAAAGTTAAAAGAGGGGAGAAGCTATATTGAAAATGTAGAATTAGTAATAAGATATGTAATGGAATATAAAAACGAGCATGAACTTGAATTTGTGTCTGTATGAAGAGATGTAACCCGGGACTATGCTGCTTTCAAAAAAGATGTTTTATGTTTTTATGTTTTATGTTTTGTTTGTTTATGTTTGTTTTCAAAAATCAATAAAATTAAAAAAAAAGATCTGCTACTGCTGCTTACCTCGGGGTATATTCTCTTTCTATCAACAGGCCTTTTGTTGTCTTTCAAGGCTGCTCCAAATGTCATGAAGCCTTCACTCTTAATACTCTTCACTCTTAATACTCTTCTGTGGCCTCTCTAAATCATTCAAGAACAAAGTGTACTTTTGACAACAGTTGCTGAATTTCAGTGAGTGCTGATATAAATGATGTATGTCATCCAAAATGCCATGGCATGTCTGCTTTGACATGCATGTCATTGGTTCTCCATCACTGAACCAGTGCTACTTAAGATAAACTAGGGCCAATACTTGAAGCGGCTTGAAATGAAGCTTTAGGTGTCACAGGATATTTATTGCAAATTGAGGCCTTCTGCATTGTGTTTCTTTGGATTCACCCACCATATGCATCACCAAAATGTTGAAGGGGGAAATATAGTTGGTCTTTTCCCGAGCGTTGTCCGAAGATAAGGAATGGAACAAGAGCTCTCCAAACATATTCTTCAAACTGTGTTCTTCAAACTGTATTCTTCAAACTGTGTTGAAAAGTGTAATTTTTGAGTGTTTGTTTCTGTTAGATAGAGTGGGCTCAACTTAATAACCTGTAAATACATTTTATACATAGCTTTTACAGTTCTAAACTGCTTTGTTACCTCTGTTTCTGATTTATATAGGTGTTCCTAATCACAACTCTGTTATTCTCACTCTGCTAGACGGCTTCAATATTTTTACTTGTCAGACTTGCTTTTAGCCTACAACAAGGGGAAAAAAGAAACTTTCTTTTTGAACTTTTTGGAATTTAAGCACCTCAAATACAATCTTTCCTCAATGATGTCTGATTTGTCCTTTTCAAGTTCTGCAATCTTTTCCAGCAGCCAGCTTGCTCTGCAAATCTCTCTGACCCTGTTTGCTCTTGCTGGGTTCTCCAGCTCTGTCTCCAGTGCACAAATTATAAATACAATTCCAACATCCTCCTCCATGGGCTTTATAAATTGTTACCAAAAGGCAGAGGTCCCTGATACTTAGTCTGATACGGGCCTGCTACTGTTGAGCAATCAATTTCATATCCTGTTCTTGGGGGAAAAGTGGGGAGTAATGATATAACAAAGAACCTGAAAGCAGCTATAAGCAGCTATAAGCAGCTCAAGCATGAAAGCCATAGATCAGGAAACACAGATAGGAAGCATAGATAAGCAGTATTTAGCAGGTTCTGACCAGTTTTGGAGAATTTTTGAGTACTTCGGTGAATGCCACCTCTGACTGGCCCTGCCTTCATCTATTCTCTGCCTCCCAAGTCCCAGCTGATCAGCTGGGTCTTCTTTGGTTGCCCTGCACAGGAGAACAGAGCTGGAAATCAGGTTAGTGGGAGGGGGGGGAATGGGATTTTGAAGTAACCTTCCTCTACGAAGTCATACCCACCAAGCCACACCACACCCACCAAGCCACACCCACAGAGGCGGTAGTAAAAAAATTTGAATCCCAACACTGCTTCTGATGGAAGTCAGCATCCAATGAAGGAATGGGGGAATTTTAGAAATAAACCACTGGCTTAAAGGACAGCGCAGATGAGAGAACGTTGGATTCCTAGAACACAATCTACATGGAGGCTTCTGACTAGAGATGGGCTGCCCCATATACATAAGAGATATAATTGCCATTACTAAACCTTGGTGGAACGAAACTCATGACTTGAATATACTGCTGGAATGATATATTCTGAAGAAACAGAAAGAAAAAGGTCTCACAAAAGAAGAGGCGGAGTTGCATTATATGTAAGAAATCACTACACTTCTACAGAAATGCATAAAATGAAGGATGAAAGCATCCTTGAATGTATATGGTTTAATATAAAAGGAAAAAAGAATGATGTTGCCATAGATGTACACTGTAATCAAGTAGAAGAAATAGATTAACTTTGTGCTAATCAGGAAACACACCACAGTAGTAATGAGGGTCTTTAACTAACCTGATAACAATTAGGAGTCAAATTCTGCACCAAGTGGGAAATCAAAATGGTTCTTGCTGACAACTTTATCATCCAAAAGCCTAGCTAACAACTTTGTCATCCAAAAGGTAGAAGAGGGAACTAGACGGTCAGTTATACAGGACTTAATTCTTACTAACAGAGTTGAAATTATAAAAGTTGAGAAGAATGACCATGAGTAACTTTGTTCAAAGTAATTGAACAAATTTAAACTATTGTCTTGGACTTTAAGAGAGCTGACTTCAACAAACTAAGAAAAGGTTTAGGAATGATGCCAATATAACAATTGGTCCACTAATGAGAGAAGGTGGCAAAGAGATGATGGGTAGCAGGGAGAAAGCAGAACTGCATAATTCATTCTTTGCAGCTGTCTTCACGCAAAAGGAAAAAATAATCCAACCTACCAATAACAGCACTGTAGGAGACAGACTAGGCATGAAAGTCAAAATAGGAAAGCAAATAGTAAGTGAACACCTATCCACTTTAGTTGAGTTGATCACCAGGACAAGGTGGATTATATCCCAAAATTCTGAAGAAGCTGGTGAATGTCTAGGTACTGGGTATGTCTAGACCAAGGGTCTTCAAACTTGGCAAGTTTGACTTGTGGACTTCAACTCCCAGAATTCCTGAGCTAACATGACTGGAGCAGGAATTCTGGGAGTTGATGTCCACAAATCTTAAAGCTGTTAAGTTTGAAAATCCCTGGTCTAGACTAATGAAGAGGAAGACTAGGTGTGATAGGATAATGGTCTTCTAGTACTATCACAGAGAAGAGTAAGTCAACTTATTGTCCAAGCTACCTGAGGGCATAACAAGTAATGGGTGGAAGATCATTAAAGAGAGATCCAACCTAGAACTAAGAAGAATTTTCCTGACAGTGAGCATAATTAATCAGTGGAATGGCTTGTCTGCAGATATTGTGGGTGCTCCAACACTGGAGGTTTTGAAGAAGGGATTGGACAGCCATTTATCCGGAATGATATAATATCTCAAACCATGAATAGGGAGTTGGACTAGATTAAAAAAGAGCAATTTTTACCCAAAATCAGGCAAAGCAGGCAGATTGAGTTGCTCACAGAATCATTCAGTGATCTATCTATCTGCCATCGGCTAGCTCAGTCTCTCAAATTTGCTTGCCTTGAGTCTGCACTGAATTTGCTTGCAAGCAAACTTTCAGTCCTAAGGGAGGTTCGGCAGAGATGAAGATCTAAAGATTAGCTAGAAAGCAAGAAATTCAACCATTTCCTGCTTCCTAGCTAATCTAAATCTCTCGGCACAGCAGAACAGATGATGGTCGGAAACAGGAAAAATAGCAATTTAGCAGGCAAGTTTACTGGGTAAGGGTGAGTGGGCGAGGAGGGTTTGTTTGATATTTGTTTGAACATTGCACTTCAGTTTTGTAAAAAGAAACCAAAGATGGGTCTGTTGGTATATACAAAAGGTATATTCATAAAAAATATGTATACCATACACAAATGTGTACTTTAATAACAATAGACATTATTTTTTTTTTATTAATGCAAACTGATGCAGAAAGAGAACAAATGTACCTTGTCCAACATTTCTCCTTCATATTTTATCAATACCAATGGGGATACCTACTGGAGAATCTTGTATTGGTTTAATTAACAAAAAAATGAACTTTACGATTTTCTTTTTAAGTACTTTCCTGCCAACAATATCCTGTTCAATTAACATGGAGATTGATAACGTCTCCATTCATTTCTCTCTCTTTAGGACTAGGATAGAAAATCTTTACTGAGTATCAAAATCTGGCATTGAGATGAATAAATTGTTATTTCAACACTAAAAAGGTTATTTTTGGAAATACGTGGCTATATAAAGCTGAGAGATAAATCCTGTTCAACATTGCCCTGTGATGAATGTTATCATGTCACTATATAGCTGAAAATGAAGCATACTTGGAAATAAAGGTGCCAAAATGGAAAAGCCATTACAGATGAATGAAACACATTACTAATAAAAATGAAATCTGGCAGCATTTAGTATAATGTATTTGTAATGATTTAATGATAAAATTCCCTTTATGAGACTTTAACTATGCCCATTGGGGTTTTAGCTGCAGCTAGTTGAATGAAAATTCATAAAAAGTGGTCGGAATAAATTCTTGTGGGGGTTGTTGACCCAGGAGAATAGCTCAATAATGGCTATTAGCACTCTTGCTTCTCAAGAAGCAGAACACCTTGGCTTGCCTCTCTGAAGTTGCCAATGCTTCCTTGGGCTAGGGCTCTGCCAGAACTGGGACCATCTCATCTGACTCATCCTGATGATTTTCTTCTGAGTCAACTGCAGTGGCTGATTGTCTGCTGACTTTTGAAGCTGACAGCCTAACAGATCAGACCATTCAGACTCAGCCTCTGATTCCAAGGAGTCTAAATCCATATCCAGGTGTAAGACATGATTTCCCAGCAGATGAAGGTGTTGGAGGCATTTACATAAATGCCAACCACAAACATTTTTGTTATTAGGAAAGATACCTGCCTTCTCGCGATATCATTAAGTTAGAAAATGGAGAATGGAGGAGTGAAATGTTCAAGAAGACAAATGTAATGAGTACAGAGGGTAGTCTTGAAAGGCAGAGGAAAGATCTGTGATCAAGGCAACAATCAGTTAAATGAAGCTTGGGCCCAGACAGGGAAGGGGTAGGCACTTGAAGACTTACCAGATTTTGCTATAGTAACCTTATAATGTAAGGACGTATAACTTTGATTTCCTAGTCTGATCTGCCTCCAAAGGATGACACATTCAGCAATGTGTCTTTCTTACAAGATTTTGTTACTACAGCCGCTGGAATAAAAGTAGCTGTAGGATTACATAGGAACAGTTTTTAGTCTGATCTACCTTATATGACAGACAATATTTTAGTTCTAAGGGAAGTTCTTGTGATCTCACCACTTTTCTCTCAAGAAATCTTGCTAAAGAGAAGTCCATGAGAATCTTGCTTGAACACGAATAGCTGTCAGTTTCAGAAAGATGTCAAAGAAACGTACATGAAGCTTGCTTTATGTGATATTGTCTAGTCACTGACTTAAAAATTGGGCTTGTTCCTACCCAAGTGCTTAATTAATTGGACCTAGCATTGTTAGAATAGTTCAATACAAAGGGTGGCAGGCAGTTAGCTGTTCAAGCCCATCTGTATTCCAGAAAAGATATGGGAGTGCAAGATAGTTTTACTGAAGTCAGTATGAGATTGTCTTTGATGGCAGTTCAGAAACTATAGTTGATCTAGTTTGTGTTATTAATGTCATAACAATAAAGGTGATAAGGTTAAGGTTCCCCTTGCACATACGGCTTAAGGGGCAGTGGTCATCTCCATTACAAAGCTGAAGAGCCTGCACTGTCTGAAGACATCTCCGTGGTCAAGATGCACAGAAAACTGTTACTTTCCCACCAACGTGGTCCCTATTTTTTACACGCATTTTTACATGCTTTCGAACTGCTAGGATGGAAGAAGCTGGACAAATAACGGAAGCTCACTCCGTTATGTGGTGCTAGGGATTCAAATCACCGAACTGCTGGCCTTTCTAATTAACACAAGCTCAGTGTCTTAGCCACTGAGCCACCACGTCCTCCTGACAAAGGAGATAGTAAGCAGTTAATACTGATTGTCCGTGATCTGAACTGATTATCAGGTTGTTTCTTCATATCTGAAACTGAGACCAATTATCTGAACAAATACTTCCCATCCTATTTTGGGAGATTGTTTCCATACACCCTTTCTAAGGAAAGTGCTCCAAGGAAGGATTTTTTAATGTGAATGATGCCAAGTAACAAACAGAATGCATTGCCTTTGGAAGCTTGTCTGACATTTCTTAGCCTGATATTTGATTTTGTGAGTAGTTTGTGTGTGCAGTATGTACAATTTTAAAATTGCTTCTTTAATTATTATTATTCTGATGTTGATTGATGCCTGTTCCTGTTTTTCTGAGTTTTTATAAAGGATTCTATATCAATTATGTTGTTTAATATTACTGTGTTCCCCATCACTCTGAATGTGTTTTTCAAAAGAGTGGGATGAAAATTTTCACAATGAATGAATGAGTGTTTCTTTTTTTTTTTAATAAGTTTTTATTATTTTTTTAACATAAAAAACACAACAACAAAACATAAAAGTATCAGCTCCCCCATATTTTTGTACACACAGTAAGTCGGTTGGTCCATCGGTTTTGTGCATTCACCTCATAGTCACAATTACAGTTACTTTATATAATACTCTTATCAATACAAATTTATAAATCCTAGTATCGCTATTAAAGAAAAAAAAAATTTGACTAAACTTTTATTCGGTCATGCCTTTATGAGATAACTATATTTTAAATATTTTATTCTAAAACAAATCTTATAATCATACCAATTCTATCCCAAATATGAAAAAGAAAGAAACAAAGAAAACTATTATATAGATATAGTATCAAAAACCAATAAAAGGAAAGGGAAAATAAAGTCATTATTATTCCTTATTATCTAACTTTTATATTTTAATATTTCATCATTCAACCATTGATAGAAAAGATCCCAAACTAAATAAAATTGTTTATCTTCTTGCTCTCTAATTTCAAAAGTCAATCTACTCATCTCAGCACATTCCAAAATTTTCTTTACAACTTCTTCTTGCAATGGAATTTTCTCATTTTTCCAATTTTTTGCAAATACAATCCTAGCAGCAGTCAATACATTTACAATCAAATATTTCAACTCTTTACTATAAGTATCTGGTAGTATTCCCAATAGAAAAAACTCCGGTTTCAAGTCTATATGCTTCTTTGTCATTTTTTCCAGCCACATGTGGATTTTAGTCCAATATTTTCTAGCATCCTCACAAGTCCACCACATGTGATAGTATGAACCAGGTTTCTGATGACATTTCCAGCATTTTTCGGATTTATTCTTGAACATTCTTGCTATCCTTGTCGGGGGAAAATGCCACCTGTAAAACATCTTATACAAGTTTTCTTTATAGGCTGTAGACATTGTCATTTTATAATTTTGCGACCATAATTTCTGCCATTTCTCTAAATCAATCCCATATCCAAAATTCCTCCCCCACGCAATCATAGTTTCTTTAACTTGTTCTTCCTCAAGCTTAATTTGCAATAAATAACCATACAATTTTTTAATCACCTTTTCATCAGTACCCATCAAAATCTTATCCAAGTCAGTTTGCTTATCATAAAATCCCTCTGCTTTGGAATCCTCATAGTACTTTGAATGTATTTGCAAATATGAAAACCAATTCATCTGTATACCTTGTTCTTCCAATTTTTGCATCGATTTAAGTTCACCCTTTTCATCTAATAATTCCCCATAGTTAACTGTTTGTTCCTTTTTATAAATTATAACACTGTTTTTTTATCTTCTCCCAATTCAACCACAGAGACTCCCGTATATAATGTCTTCTAAAATACCCCTGTGTTTTAGTTCCCTTGTACCATAAAAAAGCATGCCAGCCCAACAACAAATCATGACCTTCTAATGTCAACAATCTGGTTTTCCTTAATGTTATCCATTCTTTAACCCACGTCAAGTTTGCAGCTTGGTAGTACAACTCCCAATTAGGCAGACCAAACCCTCCTCTAAATCTAGCATCCTGTAAAAGCTTTAACTTTATTCTTGCTTTCTTGCCTTGCCATATATACTTCAAAACAATTTTATTTAAATCCTCAAAATATTCTTTTCCAAGCCTAATTGGTATTGTTTGAAACAAAAATAAGACTCTGGGTAAAATGTTCATCTTGATTGTTGAAATCCTTCCTATTAATGACAATTGTAAGTTCTCCCATTTTTTCAAATCTTGAGCTATCTGTTGTTTAAGTTTAATATAATTATTCTCCTTCCATGTACTACATCTTGATGTCAAATATATCCCCAGATACTTAACCTTGTTTGTAACTTGAATTTTTAACAGTTCTGCCAACTCTTCCCTTTGTTTCAGCAACATATTCTTTGACAAAATCTTTGTTTTATCTCTATTTATTTTCAGACCAGCCACCTCCCCATAGACCTCTATCTTTTCCAACAGTTTCGAGGCTGTTTCTATAGGGTCTTCCAAGATAAAGACCAGGTCATCTGCAAAGGCTTGTAGTTTAAATTCTTCCTTTTTAATTTTCATTCCTTTTATAGTTTTATCTTCTCTGATATTTCTATTCAACACTTCCAAAGTCAATACAAATATCAAGGGAGAAAGAGGACAACCTTGTCTTGTGCCTTTTCTTATATTAATAGGATCTGTAAATTCTCCCTCCATCATTACCTTAGCTGTTTGTTCATTATAAATTGCTTCTATTGCCTGAATAAATCTTCTAGCAAAGCCCATCTGTTCCATTAAAAGTAACATAAATCTCCAATTCACGTTATCAAATGCCTTTTGAGCATCTAAAAATATCAAAGCCATTTGCTTTTCAGGATGCGCCTCATAGTATTCCAGGGTATCCAGAATTACTCTCATATTGTCTCTGATTTGTCGCTTTGGCAAAAACCCATTTTGGTCTGGGTGGATAAAGTTATTCAAGTACTTTTTAAGTCTTTCTGCTAATATTGAAGCAAAAATTTTATAATCTGCATTTAGTAAAGAAATCGGTCTATAATTCTTGATTTGCAGTAGGTCCGCCTCCTCTTTTGGAATAAGTGTAATGTAAGCCTCTGACCATGTTTTAGGTATCATCTTTTTTAACATAACTTCATTCATAACTTCTAATAGTGGAATACACAGTGATTCTTGAAAGATTTTATAAAATTCTACAGGAAACCCGTCTGGACCTGGTGCCTTTCCATTATTTTGTTTCTTAAGTGCTTGGCTTAACTCCATCATTGTTATATTACTTTCTAGCATTTCTTCAATCTCTTTAGGTATCTTAGGTAGATTTGCATTCTGCAGGTATTGTTTAACTTTCTCCTCATCAGTGTCTTCTTTCTTATACAAATGCTTATAAAAATCATAAATAATCTCTTTTTTTTCTTTGCTGCCATAACAAATTTTACCTTGGTCGTCTATTAACTGCGGTATTTTCCTCGACTCTTTCTCCTTTCTCAATTTGTATGCTAGCCATCTACCTGGCTTATTTGCATCCTCAAAATAATTCTGTTTAGCATTCCTAATTTTCTGTGCCAGTTCTTCTTTCTCTATTAAGTCCATTTTATGTTTAGTTATATCCAGTTTCATTTTAACATCTTTTCTGTGTGGCATTTTCTGTAATTCTTTTTCAAGTCCCTTATATTCATCATCCAAGGCTTTAAGAGTTCGCCTTTTCCTGTTATTCTTTTTTCTTGTATAGTCTATTATCAAGCCTCTAACATAGGCCTTCATTGTGTCCCAAACATTCTGTATTGAGGTGTCTTCTTTTCTATTCTCTTTAAAGAAGAAGGCCAATTCTTTCTCCATCCATTGTATAAATTCCTTATCCTTTAAAATAGAATTATTTAATGTCCATCTCGATCTTTTCCTTTGTCCCTTCCATTCAATTGTCAATGGGTTATGGTCAGCCCAAGTACTTGTTTCAATATTTACTTCTTGAATACTAGACATTAAATCTGTTGAGATCCAAATCATATCCAGTCTGGACCATGATAGATGCCTATTTGAATAGAACGTAAATTGCTTAGATTTATCATTTCTTTCTCTCCATATGTCTTTTAAAGTTAATTCATCTATCATTTTAAAAAAGGATTTAGGAAGAGTTTTCCTGTTATGCTTTACTGCTGTTGCAATATAGTCAAGTCTATTATCCACAATTCCATTAAAGTCTCCCATCATAATTACATTAGCATAGTCAAGTTCGGCAGTCTTAGTATGTAATTTTCTATAGAATTCTTCCTGTTTATCATTCGGTGCATAAATTGCAATCAAAAGTATCTTTCTATTATTGTCCATTATTTCTACCATTAATGTTCTCCCATCATCATCTGTATAAATCATTTTTGCTGGAATGGCCTCTTTAATATATAAAACCACCCCTCTTTTCTTGGATTGTGTCAAAGAGGTAAACAATTTCCCTAATTTTGGTTGTAATAACAATTGTTCATGTTGCTTTTTAATATGAACTTCTTGTAAACAAATTATGTCGAACCTTAATTTCATTAATTTATGGAAAGTCTTCCTTCTCTTAGCAGCTGAATTCAGTCCATTTATATTCATTGTAATCAATTTTTTCTCTTCCATAATTATGTTTTATATTTAGATTTAACCACTCTCGTGGGTCTTGCCTCACGTTGATCTTTAATATCCACTTGTCCACCTACTGCACCTTCTTCTTTTCCAACCTCCATTTGTTCCTCTTGGGATTCAATTGATGGGACCTCCTTTCCTGCTCCTCCTTCTCTGCCTCCAAAAACCTCTGCACAAAACAGTTCTGCTTTCTCGATTGAATCAATTCTATGTCTCTGTTCCTGCCACATAAACATCAATCCTTCTGGAATCAACCACCTGTAAGACACCTCTTTTTCCAATAACCTTTTAGTCAGGAATCGGTATTCTCTTCTCATCTCTCTCACTCTTCTAGGTATTTGTTTTAAAACCAAAATTTCTTTACCTTTGTATTTCAGTGGCTTCTCTCTTGCTGCTTGCAATATTTGTGTCTTCAAAGATTTTTTAATAAATCTAATATGAACTTCTCTGGGTAGGTTATTTCTCATCGCATATCTTGTAAAAACTCGATATATCTCATCAATTCCATCCATCATCTTCTCTTCTATTATCTCGAGCGCCTCCGCCAGAATTCCTACCATTATCGCAGCCAAATCTTGTCCTTTTTCTTCTTCTATATTTTGAAATCTAAGATAAAATTCTGATCTATCCAACTCCCACTTCAACATCTCACTTTTTTCTTGTTCAATCGCTGTTAATCTATTGTCGATATTTCCAATTTTCTCCTCTCTTTGTTTGCCTCCCTCTTCAACATTTTGGAGTCTCTCTTCATATTTTTCCATCATCTGTTCCATCCTACCTGTTCTTTGTTCAATAGTATCCATTTTTACCTTAAGATCTTGAATTCCTTGCATAATCATCTGGAAGGATACTCTTTCTTGTTCTTTTTCTTTCTCTTTATCTTGCTTTAACAATGTCTGAATTGAGCGCTGTCCAGATGGTGGGGAGGCAGAAGCAGACATAGAGGCACCCGAAGATATAAATTTCTTACTCATTTTAAGTGGTTCCAACTCTTCAAGTTTTTTCAAATTTTAATCCACAAAAAAAAAGAGAAAAAAATATGAAATTATAATCCAAGGTAAAAAGGCCAACAATAAAAAAGCCAAAAGTGAGAGAAAAAAAGAAAAAAGGAAAAAAAAAATTCTTCAAATTCTTCCTGACCTTAGTCCAATAAAAAGAGGAAAAAAAAAACCATAAAAAAAAGTAACAGTAAAAATAAAGATCCAATAATAATAATAAACAAGACAAAGCCAAAAAAGAAGAAGGGAAGAAGAAAAAGAGAAAAAACAAAAAACAAAACAAAAACCAAGAAAAATAAGTTTCTTCAGATTCCACACCTTAGTCCAGCCAGAAAAAAAAAAAAAAACCTCAATTGAAAAAAGGAAAAAGAAATAGTCCGCTGATGTACATTAAAAAAAAAGGAAAAAAGAAAAAAACAGGATCCAAATAGGCAAAAGAAAAAATAAAATCAGTTAAATCAAAATAAAATAAAAGTAGAAAAAAGAAATTCAGAGGCTTCCCTTTGCAAATAAATCAAGCTTAAAGGTAAGGACCTTGATGTTAGTGAAGGGGTTGGCAGAACTCAAAAAAAACAACAACAACACTGCACTCTATTTAATTATCCAAGGCTCTAATTATAACTCCCTTCTCTTTCCCACAAGCTTCAAAGCTGAGCCATGTATATCCAGAAAGACACCTGTAATAATATTCCACAAAGTGCTTTCCTCTATCTTATCAGGGGATGTCCTTGAGAAGAAGAGTCTGTTTTTTATTTTTATTTTTAAATATTTCCGAGCCTCCGAGTTACAAAGTATCATAGTTCTCACTTTCCCCCCTCCTCTCTTAAGGGAAAGCCGGCTTGCAATACACAAAACAGAAACAGAAAAATCAAACAAAGTCAAGAGAAGCCTCTAGCCCAGAAAAAAAAAAATAGAAAGTCCAGAAGAAGAATAAAACATATGAATATATAAAAGAAAAAAGAAAACAGTCCAGTTATCCAATAAATAACAATAGAGTCCGGAAGCAAAGAAAAGAAAAAAAAATGGATTCTCTCTTTGACGTTTCCCTAAAAAAACGCCGCTAAGTCAATTTTGTCAAAAAACAAAACAAAAATCACACAGGTTTCTTCAGATAATTAGAGTAAACTTTCAAAACTCAAAAAATTAAATAAAAAAAAAGAAGTTCTCACCCAACCGACAAACTCTTTCTCAAACTCTTTCCGTCTGGAGCCGCCTCGGCCTCAGCAGCATGGGGGCTGCCTCTCCGCCGCTGGCAAGAAGAGCTTCACCCGGGCTCTCCAGGGATTTTGCGGTATCCCCGGAGTCCTCAGGGTATGCTCTTCACGATGGCTGTCCCTACGGGACAGCGTAGGTCCGTTGGACCGGCCGGTGGCGGAGATATCGGCTGCAATCGAGGAGCTCGATTGCAGACCGTATCGCCACGGCGCAAGCTCCTCCCATCTCTCAATGAGTGTTTCTTAATAAAATGTAAAAGAACTAATATGAATAAGATGGGGATACCACGCATATTTATCTCATACTTTATAACTTTATACTTCCAAAAACAGTAGCTAAGGAAACTCTATTTTGGATCACCATTGTTCTTCTGTGACTTTGTTATGAAAATCAATATAGGCTAATATCTCTATTTGCCTATTTAGAACTAATGTGCGTGAGGATTTTTAAGACATAGCTCCAATTTCTAACACCATGATCCCAATCCAAATTTTACTGACATCTATGTCCATAGACAAAGAGGGAGCTACAACTTTACAAAAGAAAATGTTTCACTTCCCCCCCTTCTTTTGTTAATTCAATACAAGGTTGAGGAATATAAAATGAGTTATCACTTTTCATATTTAACAGAGCACTCAGCTAGAGTTGTCTGCTGTTTCAAAGGAAGAAACATGAGATTTTTAAAGCTAAATTTAATCACTTTGAAAAATACTGCCCCTTTCTTTATCAGATTATGTTTTTGGCAACTCTTTAAGAGGCAACTTAATTGATGTCTTTGTCCTGCACTGTTCACAGTTCTGCCGAAGCTTCACACAGTTTACTGTTTTGCTATTATTGTTATTCTTCTGCCACTTAATTGTTTCCTTCTTCCAACACCTTCCTGCATGTATTTCGCTGTCCAAGTTCCATGCTCACTGCTTGAGTATGTGATAGGTTGTTTTGCTTATGATGAATTAATTGAATTGAATGCCTATGTAAAATCAATAGGATTATTGAGAAATGATACATCAAGGATTTGGATTTTTTTAGTTCTTTAGCTTGCTCGTTTTATTTATTTATTTACTTATTGCCAAAAACCAACAATAAAATTCACTAGATACTAGTTGAATTGAAAGGTTAAGTAACATCTGCGTAGCTTCTATGTGTCAATATTTTGTCTCAATTTATCAAGAGGAAATCCTCTCTCTTTCACACACACACATTTTAGCAGATCTATTTGGAAATCAAAACATTTTTATGTGAGTTATTACTACTCATAACAGTAGCGGTTATTACTACTGCTACGAATATTTTGAATCAATCCGCTACAAAATGAAAGCATTTTCATTGAAGGCCATGGACCATAATCTGTCACAATAGCCCAATGCTGATTTATAGAATGGATATTGAGTTCCTATTCTAGGAAGGATTGACTATTTCAAGTCACCCACCCAGCTTCATGTTAATTCCCAGGTCTCCTCACTCCTAGTCCAGTTCTTTTCATCAGAAGGCCTCTAAATGGCAGATAGGTGTTCTTTAATAATAAAATGTGATCAGGCTAACATTGATCCAGATTGTCAAAACAGTTGTATTAATGTTCTGCTTTCTCTGTGGTTGGGCAATGGTTCCCCATTAGTATGTGCCAATATTACTTAAATGGATGTTTTAATTTCAATTTTAGAAGAACAGCAAAAGATGGTTTGTAACTTTACAGTTATAGCGAGGAGCTTATTTAGTGGACATTAGTTGGCTACCATATCTGAATCAGCCGCAAAATGATGGCAACTTCAGACTTGGTGTTTATCTGGATTATTTCAGATCAGTTTTGGTAGCCTAATAGAAAAACTCTATTGCTATATTTGGAAGAATAAAACTGACAACCTTTACAAGAAATAACCATTCCCATGCCCTCCATTCTAACAATGTCATTGGAGTAATGTAATTCATGACCTAGTATTATGACTAGAATGGAGTTGTTATTGTAGGAATAAATGGCAGAAACAACATTAACCACAATAAGGAACTGAAGCTATTGCCATCCACTAGTGAGCTTTATTTCTGAACTTTACAAATACTCCCCACTAGAAAACAATTGACAATGGTCATAAACTTACTTATTCTTTTTGGAAGTATTGGGGAAGGAGTCATTTGTGGCTTAAAATATTGGTACCTGACATGATCATTAATTAAAGTAGTAATTAATTAAAGGTACCAATTCATTAAAATGCTGATAGGTGGAACAGCCTGTCTTCCTTAGCTTCCTCTTAGATATATTGTGTGGTTGTTCCAGAAAAAAGTCAAAATGTTGTGTCTTTGGCTTAACAAAACAAGTTTTGAGACTCTATTCTAAAAACTTTAAAACTAGAAATGTTGTTTTGAAATTCCTTCACCTGGGATCACACACACGAGAAGCTAATTGTCATTCATTAAACTTCTCTTAAAACATATCATAAAATGGACTTCAAAATGTTAAATCTTCATCTCTGAATTTCTGATATATCAACTTCATGATTACATTAATATTCTCTACCTGAACAATAGGGCTATGTATGCTAGGGACATTTCATTTTTAGGCTGAATTTACTGCATGTTAGGGTTTAACCCAGGCTGTTCCAAAGACCTGCCAATTCTCTAAATAGCTAAAGGGGCAAATGCTCTTCAGGTTTTGCACTAATTGTGAACATCCGGAAAAATCTGTCCCAAATCTTATTTCTTCATTGACTTTATTACCTGTGTGATACGATATTCCCCTCCCATGACAAATTAACAAATACATTTTGTACCTGAGATCCTAAATGAAAAACATTGTTAGAAAAACATGAACACTTTAGATGGTAACAGATTTATGAGTCTTGACAGTCTAATTTACAACTTGACTGTTTGTACATTCAGTCTCTGGCCTTTGTCTATCAGGGGTGCCTATTAATTATCGCATAAAATAAAGTCATGGTTTTCTAACTCAGCCCCAGAGCACCTAGCAAAACAGCTAAGTAAAGAGGAAAAAGCACAATGCACAAATGAAGTTGTTAACTTTTTCATAAGTGAATGTTATGGGAGGCATTTGATAATAATACATCCTGGCTTTGATCTGATTACTCTAGGAAAAAAATGGTTTGTGATATAAGCAAAGTAAAAAACAAAACAAAATTAAAGTCACAGTTGAGTGAAGTTAAGCAACTCCGCCATAAGGTCCATTGAATTAAATGGAATTGTTAAGCTTATCAATAGAACTTAAAAATGTTTAGTTTTTGAAAGATCAAAGAAGAGAACTGCAATCATTGTATTGCTATGCATTTGACAGCAAGAAGCTTAGAAATAGCGTTCAGGTGAAAGGTCATTCAAAAGACACGGTTACTTTCACATTTATTCAGGAATTTTCTGGCTACTTTCTTGTATTTGATTCAGGTTTGTATATAAATTCTCTAAAAGACACTAGAAATATCCGGTGACCTTTTATTGTGGTATTCTAAAGCAAATGCATAATAGCAACAACAGTTCTTCAGGCAGTAAAATAATGTTAGGTAAAGCAGTACCTGTTCTTCCCAATTGAGCACTAGATAAGCAGTCATGGGTCTATTGGATAACATTTCTTTATCTCCTTGATGGTTACATATATTTCTTTCCTCGTTCAGGCTGGTAATAGTACCAGATCTCTATCTACTGAATACCTTCCTAGCATAAGCATCCATGGGAAGGCCTCCTTCACTTGTAGCTAATCAGAAGTCTAAATAAAAATTTATATTATCATTTAACACCACACAATTGGGAACAACTCGATCATTTGACAAGTGTGGAGGCTGCCTTTAGCAACACATCTAAAGCATAGAAGTGTAATTGTACTATCTTTTCTCAGCCATTTGCTTGAACAATTTTAGTCCCCATGAATTTGTTTCCCTGTGCCATTAATTTAGAGTGATAATTTGACACCAGAATTATGAAAGGTTTTTGAGAAACTGCATTGACTGTAGTGGTACCTCCTGAGGAATGGAAAGGTTCTGTATTACAATATGGGAAAGAGAGATGCTGAAATCATGCAACACAAAGAGAATCATGCCTCTTCCCAGTAGTATTCTGTTGGTTGGATGCAAACCAATATCACAACTATTCATTCCAGCTTTTCTTTGCATGGGTAGGTCCATTTCTGTTAAAAAAAAAAAAGAAAAAGCAGACAAAAATTACACAGATTTTTGTTTGCTTGCAAGTCTTCAGGAAGACTTGCAAACAAACATCCGTCAGATGTACAATATTCTCCTCCCCTGCTAGAGCTGGAATTTTCTGCTGAAATGCAGACAAGACCTGCCATTTAATGTGACCTTTTGATATGAATATGAAACGGGGGGGGGGGGGGAGGGTCAGACTAAACTGTCAGACTAAGCTCTCTCATCATTTGATAAACTGAAAACTCTTTCAATGTTTCTCAGCCTGGATGACTTGAGGATATATGGACTTTAATGCCCAGAAATCCCCAGCCGGTAAGGCTAGCTGGGGAATACTGGGAGTCAAAGCCCATACATCTTCAAGTCATCAAAGTTGAGATACACGATTTCATGTAGTTCTAGATCAAGCATGTGCAGAAGTGGACCAGTAAGGAAGCATTTCTGCATTTCTTATTACTGAATTGAAGGAATGTTAAAAAAAAAAGGTCAGAGGTAGGATTTCAATCACATCACCATGGCTGACATCTTGTTTTTTGACATATGTCCATAGACACCTCTGAAAGTGGCTAGGTACAATTGTCCATTTCAGTGCAGCTCTTGCAAAAAAAAAAAGGGAACTCTTGATGGATGTTTTATATTTAATTATTAAGTATGAATTTCTGAGATCAGCTGAGTGTTTTTATAAAGAAGACAACTCAAAATGCAGACCTAGAAAGCTGTATGTTCTCTCCAAACAAGCATGACTCATATTTCCTCATATTTTTTTCCCAGATAATGATTCAAGCAAATTAGTACAAGCAGAATGTTGGACACTATGGGATAGAGTTGTAAATAATTGAAAAAAATATTTTTATATTCTAATTAAAATAGTATTTTAAGCAATAGCATGGCTTTGTTATTTTTTTAAAAAAAATCTGCACTAATTCAGAATAAAAGTACAATCTGATCAAATGAATGGATGAATGCAGTCAGCAATTGAATACAATTGGGTCCATCACAAGCAATCTTTTTGCTACTGGGTCCATGCTTAAGCTGGCATTTTACATCTGCTACTTAATCTCAATCCTTTTTCAAAAATGTATGTAGATACAAATAATAGCAATAGCACTTAGACTTATATACCACTTCAAAGTGCTTCACAGCTTCTCTAAGTGGTTTACAGAATCAGCATATTGTCTCCAACAATTTGGGTCCTCATTTTACTGACCTCGGAAGGATGGAAGGCTGAGTCAACCTTGAGCCTGGTGAGATTTGAACTACCAAACTGCAGGCAGCTGACACGCAGCAGAAATAGCCTGCAATACCGCACTCTAACCAATGTGCCACCGTGGCTCATTCAGTAAGCGTAGCAGTTAGACGTCTTAGAATAATCTGATGTGTATGTTTTAGCTCTTTTTAAAAGTCATATAAAACAATTGAAAAAAGAGGCAGTTCAGAGATCAAAAGCATGCCTTTTAGTAGCCTGTGCACATCAGGAGAGAAACTACTATTGGAAGAGTTGATGTAGCTGTTTACATTGGCAAATCAAGTTCATTGTGACTGATTAGTCTTATAATTTGCTATCAGTACCAATTGCCACATTGCACACTATAGGATTCTGAACGCCCACGTCGTGTTCCTTCAAAGTTTTGCAAATGATGCCTTAGGAATACAAGTAACTGCTGGGCCTTTCCTAGAGTACATCATTTTGAGGACCTCTTCAGATCAATGTTTATAGGAAAGCCAATTATTCTTCCAGAGCATAAACAAGAGAAAGCATAGAATATAGAGCCATAGGGGTGGAAGGCACGTCAGGGGTCTTCTATTGCAACCCCTAGCTTATACCATCCCAGTCAAATGGTTGTCAAAGCTTTTTTTGAAAACCTCCAGTGATGACCACAACTCTGAGAAGTAGTAAAAGTGTTGAGATTAATGCTTTAGGCCCTTGGATATTATATTAGTCCTTGGATAATTAATGCATTAATGGAATATCTCTAAATAAGGTCCCATATCCTATTTTTATATTAATTTCAAAGTTTTATGCCAGAGTTATTATAGCCCCTACCAAATGAGCCATTTGGTAACTCAAATTACCAGCTTTCATTTTTTTAAAGACAGCTTGTGTCTTGCCTTAAGGTTAGTAACCTTTTGGGGCTAGTGAGATTATTTGGCATTCTGAGAGCAAGTTGTCCAAATGTCACAAAACAGCTGTAACAATAGAATAGCCAAGTATAAGACTCACATTTTGATGACATTCTGTCAAGTAACCTGAGAATCAAACCTCGGTTTATCTTGGCCCTTTCAGAAGGTGAGCATATTTTACAAAGCACTAGCCTGTGCTATTCACTAATCTTTGTTTTCTAAGAATCTCTAGGACACAGTGATATATACATGGGATAATAATTCTTAGTTGTATTTACATTTTGTACACATATGACACTGCTATTGTTCATGTGTAAACTGCTTAGAGTACTTTTAGACTGAAATGATTTATTTATTTAAATTGATATGTCTCTGGTCTTATTGTTCAGAGAATAAATGAATAAATGATGTTGATGTTTAAAGACCCTGCACTGTAAGTTCTGACTCTGTTTCCTATTCCTTCCAGAAATGAAAATATGTGTCAGAATACAGATCCAGTATATTTCCTTTTATTTGGGTATGTCTTGTTTGGGTTGTCTTGCTTTTTAGGGTTTCTGCCAATGAATGAATGAATGAATGCTCATAGCAAAGACTGACATATAAAATAGAAAAGGAACAGTTTTTCAAAATCCTAGGAAGTACTGTCTCAAAGGAGAACTCATAAATCCAGGTTTGTTGATAGATCCGTGACCTGGCAGCAATATGTGACTTCCAAAAACAAAAGACAAAGTTTTATAACCTTTTGCCCACTCCAGTCTTATTTGAAGAAAGAAAACAAAACAAAATGGATGATAAACATCTTGCCACTGAACTCAAATAAACTGCATCCTGGAACTATAGCTTTTGCCAAATGACAATCACTCCTGCAAAGTAACCCAATGTTGTCATATCCACTTTGGGACTGAGGAAAGTCATGTAGGACAATCCTGAGCCAAATACAGTAGCAAGGCAGTTTATCATGGGCTGAAGACATTTGTCATGTATATGCGGGTTTAGGCAATGCTGAATGAGCCACAGTGGCATTGTGGTTAGAGTGCAGTACCGCAGGTGGCTTCTGCCAACTGCTGACTGCCTGCAATTTGGCAGTTCAAATATCACCAGGCTCAATATTGACTCAGTCTCAGTCCTCAGGTAAAATGAGGACCCATATTGTTGGGGGCAATAGGCTGACTCTGTAAACTGCTTAGAAAGGGCTGAAAAGCACCGTAAAGTGGTATATAACTCCAAGTGCTTTTGCTGTTGCTATTTTTCCTAGATACAGTACATGAATGTTGACCACTTGGCAATGTTACAACACATGCACAAAAGGATATTATTATTATTGTTATTGCTATTGTTATTATTTATTAAATTTATATGCCTTCCCTCTCACTGATAAGGTGATTTTTGGCATCTTATAGAAGGTAAAAAGATAAATATAAAAGCAAATAAAATTTTAAAATCAATTTAACAAAGGAGACCAAGAAGATGGACAGGACAGGGATGAGATCTTCTTACCCTATAAACTGCTTCCAAGGGTGGGAGTCCCCTTCAGGACCCCAAGAGGTGCTGCTTTCATCATTCCGACTGCTTGAATCTACTTGTAGTTTGATCTCTTTGTTTAGGTGAAGTTGGCTGATGATTTTTAAAAAATTATCTTACAAAAAATAATTCAGTTATGAAAATCTCTAAGTTATTTTTGATAAGTTAGAGCTGACAAGTTATAGCTTCAGATAAGACTATTACTTAGGGTAGGTTCATCATATATTTGAAGAAAGGCAGAAGGTTTTTATTTGTTAAATAATTATAATTATTAAATAATTATTATAGTAATTACTATATATTAACCTTATGTGCCTAATTCTCAATGTTCATAATAATCAAACAAAGAAATTACAATAACATTAATAAAGCATAAATGTAAAGATAAAAGATAGCAAGCATGATGCTATCAGTCTTCCTTTACAAAGATCTCACTCTTCCTTGCCAAAGTCATATCTTCATAGCTCTTCTATATAACAGCATAATTGGGGCCATCCAAATCTTGGGGAGAACCTTGTCCCAGAGAGCAGGCACTGCTGCAGATATTGGGCACTTCCAGGGTGCCAATTGTTTAATTGAAAGAAACAGAACATTGTTTAATTGAAAGAACCAAAATTGAATTGACTGGGCAGATGTTTCTCAGTAACCAGAGCCCTATTGGTGGGATAGATAGATAGACAGATGATAGATAGATAGATGGATGGAAGGATGTATAGATAAAGGATGGAGATGATAGATAGATAGATAGATAGATAGATAGATAGATAGATAGATAGATAG
>NW_020769374.1:1696854-1720446 GCF_900518735.1 Pseudonaja textilis | reverse complement strand
TAGATAGATAGATAGATAGATAGATAGATAGATAGATAGATAGATAGGATGGACAGACACACACACATACACAGGGACAGACAGACAGATAGATCTATATTATAGATGGAATGATGATATAGTGGATGAAAAAAAATATGACTATCAATATCATAAAAATAGAGGGAGTTTCAAATCGGGGGACGAGCGGTCTGCCACCTCCAAGTGGTGTCCCCTGGATGCGCGAAGCCGTCAAACGCTGACCGTAACTGAGAGCAGACCCTCCGACGACAGGCCCACGCGACAGGCCGGCTGGAGTACTCAAATGCCGCATCAACATGATGGAAACGTCCACTACAAAACACACGTCCAATGCTACCGCGTTCGGGGGAACCGACGGGCGCAGGAGACCATTGGCCTGCGCCAAAAATCAACGAAATGGTCCACGCGGAAAGCACGGCCGTGTGAAAAAACGCAAGCAGGGAACAGAGGACTGCCAGACGCTCAAGGTGGCCACCTGGAATGTGGATTCGCTGACTGGACGCTCGACCGAGATCGTCAGGGCCATGCGGGACAGGAAGCTGGACATCTGCTGCCTCCAGGAAACTCGCTGGAAGGGCAACAAGGCTACGACTATAGACGGCTACAAGATCATATACACCAGCTGTAAGGAAAACCGCGGCGGTGTAGCTGTGGTTGTCAGTCCAAGCTGGCAAAGTTCCGTCGCAGAAGTTAAGCGCCTCACAGAACGACTGATGATAATCGTCGTAGCGACCGAGAGGCAGCGCCTACACATCTTGTCCACCTACGCCCCTCAGACCGGATGTCACGAGGAGGAGAAGGATACCTTCTGGGAACTGCTCGACATCCAACTCAGGCAGATCCCACACGAAGACGACATCATTATCTCAGGCGACCTGAATGGTCATGTAGGGCGGGACAAAAACGGACACCAGTGCCACGGTGGGCACAGCACAGGCGATACGAATGAGAATGGCCAGAGGATCCTGGACTTTGCCGACTCCCATGATATGACCATCACGAATACCTGCTTCATTAGGCGAGAATCTCAACTCCTCACCTACCATAGCAGAAACGGGAGCCACCACACACAGATCGACTACATCATCGTACGACGAAGAGCCGCTAAAAACGTGCTCAACGCCAAGGCGTACCCGTACGAATCGAGCAGTCAGCACAGGCCGCTGATGGCGAAGATCAGGATCAGCAAGCCCAAGACCAGGATTGACAAAAGAAATGCAGACCAGCCACGAATCAAGTGGTGGAACCAGAAGAAGATGGCGGGACCCCTCATCAAACCGGAGCAGTTCCCGCAGATGGTCGACGGGCCACAGGAAGCGTGGTCCATGCTGAAGAGCACTGTTCACACTGCCGGCTGCCAACAGCTTGGTTGCACCAAGCCAGGACGGAGACGCATCGAACGAGATACATGGCTCTGGACACCGGAAGTACAAGATGCCGTACACCTGAAGAAACGGCTCTACAAGGCCTTTCTTCAGGACAAGACCAGTGAGAAGCTCTGCGAATACAAGGCGGCCAAAAAGGCAGCCAAGAAAGCAGTAGCGACAGCCAGAAGCTCCCACTACGATGACATCTACGAGAAGCTGAACACGCGAGAAGGCGAGAATGAGATCTACCGCCTAGCCAAAAGCAGACACAGGAAGACCCTGGACATTGACCAGTTTCATGGGATCAACGACGAAAGGGGAAATTTGATCGTCAACCCCAGAGACGCTGCGGAGAGGTGGCGGCAATACTTCGAGAAGATCTCCACCGAGGAGTTCCCACACCCACGAACCCCGCGAGGTGACCCAGTTGAAGGCCCAGTCTCAGGCATTTATGCCAGCGAGGTCGCCGACGCCATCAAGGCCATGAAAAACGGTAAGGCAACAGGACCAGACGACATCCCCGCCGACTTCTGGAAAAAGGCACTACCGGGCTCGGCATTGTGGCTGTGCGAGCTGTTCAACAACATCGTCTCCACGGGAAAAGTGCCACACGACTGGTACCGCAGCACCACTGTTCCGATCTGGAAGGGAAAGGGCAGCCCAGCGGACTGCTCCAACTACAGACCGGTCAGGTTACTGTCACACACTATGAAGATCTTTGAACGCGTCCTTGATAAGCGCATTCGGGACACCGTCGACATCAGCGTCAACCAGGCTGGATTCATCAAGAACTGCGGCACCACCGACGCCATCTTTGGTGTGCGGATGCTGATGGAGGCTCACAGAGAGAAGAAAATCCCGCTCCACACCGCCTTCCTAGACTTGGAAAAGGCCTTCGACCGAGTCCCGCACGATCTCATCTGGTACGCACTGCGAGACCACGGCGCGCCTGAGCTGCTCGTACAATGGGTCCAACTCCTATACAGATGTCACAAAAGCCGTGTAAAAGCGGCAGCTGGGATATCAGAGGAGTTTAATATTACCGTCGGCGTACACCAGGGCTCTGCTCTCTCACCACTGCTGTTCATTCTGGTGATGGACACAATTACACACGACCTGTACACGCCTGCCCCATGGACGCTGCTCTACGCCGATGATGTGTTCCTGGCCAACCTGTGCAAGGCTGAACTAGAGCACCGAGTCCAACAGTGGCACGACCGCCTCGAGCAGTTCGGGCTCCGGCTGAACCTAAAGAAGTCCGAATACCTGACCACTGACAATGAAATGACAGGCTCCATCCACGTGAACGGGCAGGAGCTACCGCGCGCCTCCACCTTCAAGTACCTGGGAACTACTCTTGGGGAAGAAGGCCTACTACAAACTGAGGTGGCAGCCAGGATCAATGCAGTGTGGGGCAAATGGAAGTCCGTCACGGGCGTCCTCTGTGACAAGAAGATGCCGATGCGCCTGAAGGCGAAAATCTATAACTCTGTGGTGCGCCCCGTGGCCATATACGGCGCAGAGTGCTGGCCGACGACCAAAGAAGTCGAAAGCAGACTCCAGATAATGGAGATGCGAATGCTCCGATGGTCGGTAGGCCTCACCCTACTCGATCGCGTCAGGAACGAAGAAGTGCGTAGACGGTTCAACGTCATGCCCATCCCCACGGTCATGAGGCAGTCCCGGCTACGATGGTTCGGCCACGTGAGCCGCGCCAAGGAAGAATCCATCATCAAATCTGTAATGAAGGTGACTGTCGGAGGAGCGAGACCGCGTGGTAGACCTAAACAACGCTGGATGGACACGATCAAGGCCGATCTAGAGATCGCGAAGGCAGACCCGACACACGTGGCAGACAGAGAGGTGTGGAAGCAGTACTCAAGGACATTAGCGGACCTCGTCCGAGCGCGAGACAAACGCTGAAGAAAAAGAAGAAGAAGAAGAAGAGGGAGTTTCAAATCATGTTGTGCTATGTTGTACATATCCGGTACAGTTTTAAGATCATCAAATAGTTCATTCCAAACAGGGAAACAAAGCATTTTTGAACGCATACTGTGAGCCACAAATTATATTACTAATCAGATTGAAAAGACTTCAGTTCTAATGTTGATTGTCTACTAGACATACAGAATGAAGGAATAGATTTGTTCATGGCAAATCAACATGCAATTAAGCAATCTTCTATTATGCATAGAAACAAGAGCATGATCCTCAAACATTTCTAACAATAATACAAAATTACCATAGAAACAGATACACAAAGAAGCAATAAAATTAACATGTAGCTATTATTTCTCTCCATCTCTGGAGATTTGTTTTTCTTTGTGGATTCAGAAGACTTGAGGGACTTCTGAAAGATACAGGAAAATTAAAAGTATCACCATGTATTCTTGGTGGTTCAACACTTTACTCAAGAAATACAATCTTTTGGGGCTAAGAATTACACTTTGCCTTTGAGTGACAAGGCAGAAGCTCAAGTGAAGTTGTACAAGACTACAGGTACTGTTTAAAAAGTCAAGAATAAAAAAAAAATGGTTGGAGGAAATTACAACTGAACAGTTTGAACTCAAACCAGAATTCTTCCTACTAGGGATATTCAACAGACAATTTCCAAAAAAAGGTCAAATATACAGTATAATTTTACACACACTGATGGCAGCTAGATTGGCCTTTGCACAATGTTGGAAACAACCTTATATTCCAACAGAGGAAATGACCATTCAGAAAATAGTAAGCTGTGCAGAAATGGACAAATTGACCCTAGCACTTAGAGACAAAGAAGCATGAAAATATTATAAGAGTTGGAATTGTTGGTATGATTGGATAGAACAAAGATAGATAATATAATAATAAATATCTATAAACTGTAGAGGAGGATAAGCTATAACTGTAGTAACTATATACTTGCACTAAAGTTTAATTTTAAATATGACACCAATAATGATACAAATAAGGAACCACAAACTGTCGATAATGGAACTGTTGTTTATTCATTTTTCTTGTTTTTCTTTATTTTTCTATGTGGTATATGTGTGTTGTTCATTTATTTTTATTGTAAAATCAATAAAGTTTATTTAAAAAAAAAAAAGTCAAGACGTTGGCCAAAATGTTGCGATTGAAGTCTGATCTGGTTAAGACTTTCTTGATTGTTTTTGCCATACCTTGTGAATTTTTCTGAATAGGATAAAAACCCAGAAGTGAGGTAATTCAATTTAAATGTAATTAAAACTGAAAAAGTAATCAATCACATTATCTCTCAATCTCTCTCTCTCTCTCTCTCTCTCTCTAATTATCTATAGCAGTTTTCTACTATATCTTAAGAACTGTAAGTTTGGATGAATACTAGATGCCATTTTTCAAAAGTTGGTGACCCTTAGCTACAGATCTCACTTTTAATGATTCCACTGAATTTATTCCTGGTTGGCTTTTGAGATCTAATTAATGGATTATTTATGAGTCTTTATGTGTTTTATCAGATCTTTTATTTACCTCTTTAAACAACCCTGGTATTATATATGTCCACAGCAGGGGTGGGATTCAACCGGTGTTACTTCCAGTTCAGTGACTACGTTTTGTGTGTAAAAAACCTTAAGCTGTGTCGCCCGGACAGCTGAAAAGCGCAGGTGCGCAGCATTTGAACAACCACTTTTCCCCTGCTTTTTCAACCTCAGCGGTGCTGCGCAAAGCAGCTGAGGTTGAAAAAGCAGACAGGTAAGAGCCTAGACAGGTTTGCTGCCAAACAGCAGCAAACACAGAATCGGTAGCATCCCACCCCTGGTCCACAGGATTCTTCACAGTTTGGAAACCTAAAGTTTTCTATACTGTATGTTCCTAAATACTTTATAACACTTTTGTCTTCACTAAGATTTCACTTAGGGAATTTTTTAAAATAAAGTTATTATAACCTCCTTCTGTTTCTTTATATGAAAACCTCTGTGTTATTCAGGTTTTTTTTAAACGAAAGGGCAATGTTTTTGCCTGTTTATTAAACATTCTACTTCACATTTTACATAACTCATGTTTAATTTTGCGAGAGTGTTAAAATTACTTTTTTTCCCCTTCATCTTTAGAACATACCTAGGTTATCTTTTAATTTATTTCAATTTTTCTAATACATTTATCATTCAAGGCACCTCTAAATTTCAAAAAAGTTTGCATTTTAAACAGTTTTGAAACATATACCTGGAACAGAGACCTTTTATTTAAACCAGAATTATTATATTTCATTTCCTTCCAAAAGTTAAACTACAGCACATTTCACAAATGCTAACCTTTAAAATAAAATAAAAAACCCACACAAATCCTTAGTCTAAGCAGGAAGTGGTGGAAAGTGAAAATGAGTCTGTATACCTTATATTGAAATGGAGGAGGATCAGCTTATTCATAAGGTATATGATTCATCACAATTATATTACTCAAAGAATTGTGGAGTTAATGAGCAGCTAGAGAGCCAGAGAAGCTTCCTTGGAAAAATATATATATATATCTCCTGATACTTGGGCAGCTGCCAGACAAATAGGCTGAAAGACAGAATGCAGCTGTTGCATCTGGCAACCTCGACAATAATCAGATGAAAGAGTGAGGTTGATGACTGGTTGCCACAGCTTCTTCTTAATAAAACATCACTCTTTTGACAGGAAAGGGAAAAAGCAGAATAACCTTTTTATTGGGAGATCTCACACTTGGTGGAAAATAATGATTCCCTCCCCACCAACCCCGAAATTGGTGAAGGTTAAAAATGGTATGTGTTCTTACATATTGCCTTCGCTGAATGGGTATTTGTACAATAAGGGTATTTTTAAGTAGGCATGAATAGGACTAGGAAAGAGTCAGTTTGGTGCAGTGGTTAAGGCACCAAGCTAGAAATAAGGAGACCGTGGGTTCTAATCCTGCCTTAGAGGCAAAGCCAGCTGGATGAGCTTGGATCAGACTCTACGGACCCTCGGAAGAAGGCAGTGGCAACTCACTTCTGAAATCTTGCCTGGGAAACTGCAGGTACTCATTGGGAGTCAAATATCAGAGTGGAAAACACCAAACACACACACACACACACACACACACACACACACACACACACACAGAGAGAGAGAGAACTATGAAATTAATTACTATTTTAATTTAATATGTCTCTCTTTTCATATCATTTTCTTTTACTTTCTCATCATTGTTTACCTACTTCTGACTACCATGATAACTTCTTTGTTCCTTTGTTCTTCTATATGCCACAGACACCTATTCTTACATCCCCATCTTTCATGTATTTCTAGTTTGTTTAATTCCACTTCCATAATTTCTCCTTCTCGCTTCAGTTTCTTTGTCTCCTTTATTATTAGGAGCCAGTGTTGTTGGTTTTTTTTTCCAATTTCAGCAACTTTAATTATGTGGACTTCAACTCTCAGAATTCCCCAGCCAGTTGGAGCAAGCTTCTTCAGTTTGGGGGCTTCCATTTTATTCTATATAATCTATTTTTACCCTGATCTGCTTCAGAACTGTTGTATTATAAAGTCTTCGAAGCAGAAAAGATACACTGCACTTCTTATGACTGAAATTTGGTTTGACATGAATTTTGGCTGATCCTTAAGGGCAGAATCCTATGAAAAGTTTGCTACTCATCCAATATGCTGCTATGCTGGATCTTATCCTGCATTCCAGATGCATCTGTAATTTTCTTCTATGTGAGGTATATTGCCAATTTAGAGTCAAGTGGTCACTACTTATATTTCTTCTTTTAAAATGTAATATCTCTTTATGTGATCTGAGCACCTCATTTTCTCTGAAATAGCAGTACTTTCCTCTGGAAATAACTAAATGCTATTTTATGGCAGATGCCACATGATTCAACATGGCGAATTACAGTTTCTACGTTCACTATATCTTATTGAAGATTGAAAGCAGTAGTGCTTTTTTGTTCAAGAAGCACACTTGAGTGGTTAAATCGTGCCTACAAAAGAAGATTTTAAAGGACAGTTAAATATGCATTTTCAATTATTTGTCATTCTCTTTGTGTTTTTAAACAAAGCTTGACTTCATGTGACATAGTGTGTAGCATGTTCTTTTCTGTATTGCAGAAATAAACTGGATTATCCTTTTGCCAAATCCTTTAAAGAGGAGTTGGTTTTTAAATTATTATTATTATTTCAATTTTACACACACCCACACCCACTTTTCATTGTAATAAACACCTGGCCTGGAAGACATTTCTGAGCTTTCAGGAGGGAAACGTAGAAGCTAAATTGGTAGATATTAATTTTCCCCTGAATACTTCACTGCTACAAGAGAAACTACCAAGGTCAATCTGCCTCATATGTTACTTTTTTGAGGGGGATATTATATTTGTTTTTTGTCATTAAATTGGAGTTTTCTTAAAATTGCACACATTCACTTTAATATACATAGTAATTTATAATAGGGCAGTGAAGCAACCTAGATTCAGAGGCCAAAATATGATTTGATGTTCAAACACATGGAAATCATAGAAACTCATTAAAGCAGCTGCCTCTTTTTCTGAGCTAATACAAGATCCCTTTGCAAACTATGTAGTTTAAGGGGTTCCTTACTGATACTACATACCCTTTCACATGTATTCTGAATCAAATTTTGGTCTTTGAATCTGCTTCACTAATTTTAAAGACACGATTCGTTTTAATTTTAAGATACTTTGCATCTTAGAAATAATTTGGTGCAGTGGTTAAGACATCAGATTAAAACCAGGAAACCATGAGGTATAGGGCCATGCCAGACATGAAACCAGGGGTGGGATTCTACCAGTTCGCACCTATTCATTAGAACCTGTTGTTAACATTCTACACAGTTCAGAGAACCGGTTGTTAGAAGAAATTACTGGCCTAATCCTGTAAGGAAGGCAGGAAGGAAACATTCTGGTGTTGCTTTCAGAAATTGCCTCTCCATTAACCCTTACTACATTCTTGGCAGGACTAGACTTCCTGTCTCAGGAACATCTCTGGAGCTTTTTTTTCCCTCCTTTGCTGGCACTTTGCTGGTGTGAAGTGAGCATTCAAAGTTACAGTGACACTGAAAAAAAGTGACTTGTGACCATTTTTCACACTTACAACTCTTGCAGCATCCCCGCAGTCATGAGAGGCCAGGCGAGGAGATGCATGCCTCGATGTGAGTGATATTGAGTTGGCCATGCTCAGCCAATAACATGACCACCAAGCCACGTCCACCCAGTCACATGACCACCAAGCCATGGCCACCAACTAAGCCACACCCAGAGAACCAGTTGTTGAAAAATTTGAATCCCACCCCGCATGAAACCCACTGGGTAACCTTGTACCAGACACTGTCTCTTAGACCTAAGAGGAAGCAGACAATGGCAAAGCACTTAAGATTTTTCTTTAACCGTCAGGTAGGAGATGGAGAAGAGAGATAGAGAGATTGATCCTTGGAAAGGGACATCCTAGATACTATATTTTTTCCCTACAGTCTTTTTAGACCTAGGTTTTGAGAAATCAGAACTACACTTGGAGAGGAAAATGATAATTGACTGTGGCTATGCCCTAAACATTCCTGAAGACATCCTTGAATTATTCATGGATTCGGCAACATTGAGGGGTTTATACATTGATGGGGGAGGGGTGGTGTTACATGCTTGTTTAGGTGTTAACAGTACACTCAGAAATTATCTGCAGTACACTAAAGTAAGTAATTGTAAAAAAAAAAAAAAGTAAGGTTTCACTTTGCAATCAGTACTTGCAATCAGTTTTTCCCCAGAAAATAACAAATAACAAAATTCCAAGTAACTGTTAACTTGTTCCATTCCTTGGAATATATAGTGTGAAACTTGTTTTAAGAATGCTATAAAGTCTCAAGTGTTGTTTATCTTGTAACAGAGGAAATCTTTGAAGGCAAGATTTGGTATTTAGAATTATGTCAGTAAATATAGACTGTCCTGAAGGCTGAAGTCACCAAAATGAAATACTGTATATGGAGAACTATCAAGACAAGACTTCAAAGGTTATTCCCTAGGATACAGTATCTCTTCTTGGGCAGCCTAATAGTACAAAACAGTGCACCTCAGGGAGCAAGATTAGACATCTGTCAATGCATTTTTCTTGCACTAGAAAATGCAAACAGCAGAAAGATTACCTCATAGATAAAGCTGTTCAATTTAACACCTCTGCTCTCAAGATGGCTGCTGCTCTGTAAGGTTTTGTTTGACCTCTTACCAATGATCTGCTGCTAGAGCTGGTTCTTTGGTAATGCTTCTCCCTGACAGATCCAGTAAGGAAGTGGCTTATTGAAGATTCCAGTTCCCTCTGGAAGCAATTGACAAGTCACTGGGCGTATCCACCTTCCCGTCAAGCAGTTTTGTTTTCTAAGTGCATGCTGGAGTTTTAACTTCAACTTTTTGACTTTATTGTTTTATTTTGCTTTTAAAGTTGGTCAAAGGTTGAATGGTGATTTATTTCAACCTATTGCTAGACTATTAGAAAAGAATGGAACTGGAAAGGATGGTGGAGGTTTTCAAGTGCAGTTACACCTCAGCAAGAAACCCTATACCATTTCAGACAAGTGGCTGTGCAGGCTCTTTTCTTTTTTTCCTTTTGATATATGTTGTTCTGTATAACCTCTGTCTCTTCCATATGAAAAGTATGGCAACTGGATTCTGTATTTTTTGAATTTGCAAATTAACTGGATTTTTTTATTATTATTTATTTTCTTATAATCTTTGATTAAAATATAGATGAATTTTTTTGTTGTTGTTCTTTGGTCTCTGATTAAGTTCCGTGGATTAAAATGGCTGAACACGGTCTGAAATCTAAGAAAGAAGGGTGGGGAAATAAGCAGCTTCTAGCTGGATTTCACTTACAAAAAACTGATCAAACTTTAATGTTTGTTCAAAAAAAATATTAGAATCTGAAGATTTATCTTTGGATAAAGAGAAACAAAAGAGTTTTGGTCCAGTTCCAGATCAAAAAGATAATCTCACATCTGAAGAACCAGCAAAGTAGATTTCATCTATCGTTCCAAAATTTAAGTGAGACAAATTCCTTTCTTCTATGAAGATCAAGGGAGACCAGATGGATTTATTGCAGTTAACTGGTAACTACTTCTGCCTGAACTCTATTCTGCAAGTAGAAGTAGTTACCAGTTAGACCTATTCTGGTGACTTAATTTACTACATGTAATTAAACAACAATTGACAAGAGAGGATGTTAAGAAACAAACATGGATTATTGACCCAGAATTATCTATTTATAACTTAGAATAGAATTATCTATTTATATCTATTATCTATTTATAGGGTACTGTAACGCTCAGAGTATTCTTATACCTCTGGGACAGGTTCCTGTAGATCCAAGTCAATACTTCATCCAGAAATTATGCTGGCTGTATTTCTAGAATCTAGGATTCTGAAGGGGTTTCTCTAATTAAGGAGAGTTAAAGGCCCAATTAATATATATGGAGACATGGAGATGACCTGACACAAATTAAAATTCTATTTATAATTCAGGATAGTTTAAGATCCTGTGGCAAATTTTCTACAAGTGAATTTCAATACCAGTTTGTTAACAAAGAATTTTGAAATTTTGTTCTGTTTTACTATTATTTCCTTTTCATGTTAATTTCTTCATCATTAATATAACATATAGAAGACAGGTCAACAAGTTGAAAATAGATTAATAGTTAAAAATTGTTTTGCAAGGGGTGGGAACTAATGTTGTAGTAATATATTAATCAGTTTTCAACTAGAAAGTATATTATGTCTATGTGTGGGTTTTTTCATTACACCATTTTAATGTTCTGACTGCTTGATGTTTCATATTTTTTTTCTCCTTTATGTCTTCTTGGATTTCTTTCTTTGTGTGTGCGTGTGTGTGTATTTTAACTTTTTACCAAATAAAATAAAAATATATAAGTAAAAAAAATCCTGTTCAATTAAACATATCAAACAAATTCCAATGTTTCATCCATGTTCCTGATGGGTCATCCAGATCAGTTTGACCACAATATATCATTAGCAATGAGGACATGGCCTGAATATGATTGATTCCTGAATCAATAACTTCAGATAAATCCAATAAGTAAAGTAAAAAACAAAAACAAATGATACCCATAACTGAAAAACCAATCCAGCTACGTCAGTAGTTAATTTATTTAAACACCCTTGAATTGGATACTATCTATCTCAGCTCATGTTCTTCATCATACATTATATGAATGCACTGTCATTTATTGGGAAAGCATGGAAATAAATATATGTATAATTATTAACCTTAGCACTATGGTTTTCAGTGTTTCCTGCAGAGGGGGAAAAAAAAGGTATCCATGTAGAAAATGCTAGGAATTGACTAACATAATTCAGTTATAATGTTACTTTGAGTTTTGTCTGCAGAAGAATAACAACAAATCACTGCTGTTAAAAAAACATATCGCAATTATTCAAGCCTAAAATACTCATAAAGAGTTACCCTCACATATCAGTGCTTCATCCTTGTTCCAATATTGAAAACAGGGAAGGGGGATGCAGATGGGAACAATGAATGGTGAAAGGGATCTCTCAAGGATGATCACCATTTCTTTTGTTGTAAAATGATTCACCAACCTTGTTTTCTTTTCAAAATGTTTCAGTCTGGCAGTTGCCTTCAGCAATTATTCTGCTGTATCAGCTTCTGTTCTATAATGAATAGCTAGTGAATTCAGCTCAACTTTCCACTACATCACTACCACACAGGCTTCTAATATACTAAAACAATAGCTCCTGGAATTCCCATTTAGCTATGCTAAAGATTAGAAGAGGCTATTCATCTGTCAGTGTAAAATCAAAACACTCTAAAATCTGATCTCTAATTAGAACTGAAAATACATCTATCTCTGGATCAGGTAAATTTCAGTTCAGTTCATAATTTCATCTATTCAGTTCATAATTTCATTCTTTTCATTTCTGACATTCAGTAATTTCTGTCTTTCACACTTATTCTCTCTCTCTTTCTTTCTCATTTCTCTTTCTCTCTCTTTTTTTCTGTTAAACATATTTTCATACACAGATTGCCCAATGTGTCTTTTTAGCAAAACCTCTCCTTTTGTAATATTACATTTTCCATGCAACTTTTCAGCTGAGATGCGAGTTACAAAGTCTGCAGAAAGACTTCAACTGAAGAATTATTCCAAATGTAAATATTATTTTAAACTCAATCTGTTCATTAAAAATGAGGACAAATCTAAATTTTATGGGAGCTTTCACTGTAGCATCACTTGAATAACCATAGCTGTTCCCTGTTTACTGAATAGGTATTTTCATGCATCATTTGTTAGCCAGGTTTGTGCTCAAGACACCAGATAAAAAGAAACTACCTCATTAGAATATGAAAAATGTGCTCAGTGCATGTGATATGACACATAATCCATCAGATACTAAGCCTGTCATATTTCTATGAAGCTTCTTTACAAAGCTTTGAGTGATGGTAAGTACTAACAGCTTCTCAATTGCAAAGTATTTTCATTAACTACAAAATGTAAACATGTACTCCAACATTCTGATCCCTTCCTTATTTCATAAAATACTTACAAGATATGCTTTTATGATGAAATATTAGCCTCTTTCTTTTATTTGATGTAAACAATACTTTAAAATGAAAAATAAAAGACCAGGCATGTCCTTCATAACCATACCAAGAGTCAGCCAATTCTGCTTGCAGTCATTTTAAGAAGAAGGCTTAAGACTTTAAACAAACAAAAACTCACAAAGTGGCTGAGTTGAAGTTGATTGATTGATTATGGAACTTTAAGTAGGTTTTTTTTTTTACTTCTAGCAACCACATAGATAGATTTTCCCCATGACAATCTATCCTAGATTGTAAGGATAGTTTCAACTTTCAAGTCTCTCAGGGATGCACACATCACCACTATAACTCAGTTCATCCACCTTGCTGTTGGTCATGCCCTTCTTCTCTTTCCTTCCATCTTTGCCAGTATTAAAGCCTTTTTCAGAGGGCTTGGTCCTTACTTAATCTAACTAAATTGGGATAATTTGAGCCTGGTCATTAGTACATATGAACTCTGGGTGAATTTATTTGATGATCCATCAGTTTGTTTTCCTGGCTATCCATGGTGTTCTCAGAAGTATTCTTTAAAATGCCACTTTCAGTTCACCGAACGGAACTACCATGAGTTTTGTGTTTTCAATCTTAAACTAAGATAGCAAAGTTAAGATAGCCAGGGGGTGAGCTTTCCCCCCACCTCAACAATGACAGCCTCTCAGTAGCTCTAAACGTCACACCAAAGTATTGTAACAGAGAGAGACGAATTTGAGTGGGTTAGGCTGGATATTGTAAGATCCAATCTGGTTCAATAATCAGGACCAGAGGTTTACTCTTCTGGACTTTTGGACTTGAGCTGAAGCCCATCCTCAGGGAACTTCTCTCTACTTGAATGTGTACTTTGGGCTACCCTATGCGTTATATTTACGTGGTGCTTTCCTATTGATTGATTGGTGTGCTGATGGCCAATGCTAGGTTGGATATCTCTAGCCCAGTATGCGACTGCTTGGGCTTGAAAACTATGAACTATTCTAATGAATAAAAGAGAGATGTGCTTTTCCAAGGTCAAAAGCATTTGTTTCAAATAATTTTCAAAGTGTGCAGAGTCCAGTTTTATAAACCATGGGCAAATTATTTTTCTGTTTTATAAACTGAAGTTTGCTGGTTAGTATTTAAACCCCACCAATGTTAAGCCCCATGTTTACTAACCATTCTACACATTGACTCATTTTACTGGAATAATGAGCAAAAGAAATTATATAATAAAACAGTTGCTGATTGAGGATTTTGAAGTTTCAAAATCCTACTGTGTACAGGACTTGTTCTTTCCAGTAGTAAAAGTGTTTCAACCTCAAGGCACTTTAAAGATGGGTGAATCTATTAAGATCATGTTCAGTCCATTCTTCTTTTTTTCCAACCTCAACATTTGTTTGACTTTTTCTTTCAACTATTTTCATTTTAAAAATAGTATCTGTACACATTTGGATTTTCTTTATCAAATACATTTATTTAATATTTTTTCTAACATATGCATTTCTAATGCACTTTTCATGACCACCACCTCTTTTTAAAACATTTTTTTTCATAAATCCATTATGGTTGCATATGTTGCTTGTATGGTATATATCTATTTGTTGAATGTTTATTTTTTTTTAAAAAAAGTTAAAATTTACATTGTAATTCATATTTAGATTTTGGAAATCCTAATGAGAAAATCTGCAGGAAATGTGAATCATCCTTCCATTCTAAATAATACAGAGCAATGACTAATTTTATTTATCACTTAAACATGAAATATATGAATGCTTTAAAGCATTTTCCATGGCTTAGTGCCAAAAAAAAAAAAAACCAGAGAAACAGAAAGAAGTTGGCAAATTGACAAATTAACTAACCTTGACAGAAAGATTAGGGGGAAAAAAAGAATATTTGATACTTTGAAATCTCCCTGGGGTGAAAAATACAGTACCTTAAAGGCAGGAATACAACTGTTGTCTGAAGAAACATATTACTTGTAAGCATAAAACTGTAGTGCATGTGTGGATTTTTAAAATTATAGAAATTCTTGTGGATTGATCTTAACTGTTGTTGTTCCTCTGTGTTAACTAACAGCTGACCACACTATGCAAGCACTTAATTTTTACAACTCATTTTTCATTCCAAGCATTTTATCTCCAATTATCTAGCACATCTCTAAATTAGAATGTAACCTAAGACTTCTCTAAGCCTAAAACAAGCTCTTCAAGTGAATTAACACAGACACACAGACATAAATAAGGGTGGAAAGGTCATTCATTATCCAAGAATTGGATGACAATGTGCAAATAGGTATGGATGAGTTTTCAAGGTACATAAAGGTGAAAAGCAGAGAACTCCATTCTGCAGAAGCCAAGCTTGTTAGGTCTGTAACGCAAAATAAATAGAAGTTTATTGGCTAAATGAGATGCTTGGTGTTGCCTTTGGAGATGAAAGGCTTGGAAAATCATTCCCATACTGAATGAATGATAGTCTTCAGTTCACCTAGCTGTAGATGGATTCTTCATCTGCTGAAGAAAAAGAACAGATAATCCCAACAGTTTATGTGGCATTTGTAGTTTCAAAGTACATTGCAGAATCTCTATTATGTGCCTTTATGGTAAGTATGCCAGCAAGATTCATCATAATTATCTGTACACGAGGAACTGAGAATCAGCCCAACATTATCTACAATGTTAGCCAGGTAGTTAGACTAAAAGAATATTATCCAATAGATTGAGTTCTTTGCTAAATAGCAAAAAAGGGGGGATTTCTTTGTTCTTCCTCTGTCATAACCTTATTTGCATTGGGCGCTCTGCATCTTTAATTGTAAAAGAAATTAAAGTGAAATTAATGGGCCCTTTGTACTGCAGCACTAAGTGTGCATGTGTGTTTGTATACGTGTGTGTCTGTCAGCTTAAAACTGGGAACAGAGAGGTTCCTGACTCCAGTACTACAATCCAATTTTATAGGTGAGCTGTTTGGTCTGTCTGCCTGCCTGCCTGCCTGTCTGTCCGTCTGCCTGCTTGCCCCTCTTCTATTATTTATCTACCTATCCATCTGTCTGTCGCTCTCCTGCTGTCTATGTATCTACCATCATCATTATCTTCATCATCTATATATATTATCTAGCTCAGAGGTCTCCAATCTTGGCAACTTTACAACTTGTGGACTTCAACTTCCAGAATTCCTCAGCCAGCGCTGGCTGAAAAATTCTGGGAGTTGAAGCAGAAGTCATAAAGTTGCCAAGGTTGGAGACCCCTGATCTAGCTGTCTATCTATCTATCTGTCTATCTGATCTGTCTACCTATCTATCTCTACATCTAATAGACCAGAATATTTATAATTTGGGGTTGAATTGTGGGGTCCTTGGTGCTCTCTGAGTGTGTTTGTTTGTTTCCTTGCAGACATTTCATTACCCAACTAGATAACATCCTCAGTTCTAGATGGGAGTGAGGTTTGCAAACCCCTCTCCTTTCTACCACTGATGATTTTACATTATTGGGTGATGTATCTATCATATGAATTTGGACTATTTTGTAGTGAATAATAGCTGACCGTTTTGCAGTCAACTAATTATCTTTGTATGATTTATCCATTATATGGAAAGCCACTAATATTTCCATAAGTTTCAAACATTGGTTAGAACAGCAGTCCCCAACCTTGGGGGGGGAGGGGAACTCCCCCATGCAAAAGGTAGGCTGTCACATGAGTGTGCCTTCTGAACCAGCTATGGCAGTTGGGAACCAGCCTGGAGGTTGGGAATCCCTGGGCTGAAAGATTATTTTTTTTAAAAAAAAATGTGGCTTGAAACTAATTGATTACTTTGGAAGATGTCTTTGGGTCAAAGTATGCTATTCTCAATGTAGATAAGGTATGTAGAATATGGGTTTTGTTTGGGAGAAATGACTGCTCTGCAATTCCTTCAATAGCCCTTAGTTGGAGGATGGGGATGAGTATCTCTGATGGAATTGTGCATAATGTCAAGCCACGGGTTTCATGTAGATGTACAAAGACACACGTATGTCTTTGTATTTGCAATTTGAAACATCTGTTTGCAAGAAGCAAAATTCATTGCAAAAGGAGATGGTCTAGAGTTGAGCAATGATCTGTTGAGATAGGTTACCTACCTGTTGCCAAGAAAATAACACTCTTATTGGTTGTCAGATAAAAGCAAATGCTCTGAACTCACGTTACATTGGAGCTGATAGTGTCCTGGGAACTTGAAGTGCCGGCTCAAACTGTGTTCTCCTTAAAATGCAGAATTGAAAAACTTGGGTAACAAACAAATAATCATTGCAAGCATAGGCTGCTGTCACTAGATCAGCTCTGAAATTGAATTACATATCCACTCTGGTGTCTTGGCTCAGAGATTTGCTATATGCTGCATTTTTGCTTGGCCTTGCTTAAATCAATAGCAATCAAAAACATACCTCAGTAAGACCTTAGATAGAAGTTTCACACTGCTTAAAATGAGTTCTTGGCCACGAATCATCTCTTTATCAAAACTGAGCAAATGCAGAGTTAATTCATTAAAATGTTGAAATTAAACTGAGTGATAGAAGATTAATTAAATAATTTGATGATAATGCTGCCTACAATAAGGAAACCCTGCCCCAAAGCACAGGATACTTTCCTGCTTAACTTCAATATTTAATTCAATCACCACCAACAGTTCAGAGTATTAAGAAGATGAAAATATATTTTAAATTTCTAGTAATATATTAATCGCCCTGCACTGATTTTATTATACAAAAATGTAAACAGTTCAAATTGTTTCAATTTAGAAAGATTTTTAAAAATTTGTGAATTTAGCCAAATGAATCAAGGGAAATTAGGCAGTTGTGTAGAACAGTGAATACCTTCTGCCTTGCAGCAAATTGCTTGTTTTTCCATGTTGCATTTCTAATTTAAGAAATAATCTTTCGCTAAATTAACATTATAGATTAATGTGATATAATTATAAGGGAGGACAGAAGACTTATCCGTTTATCCTTATGAATTTAAGAGCAAAGATACTTTATTTTTAACTGATGTACTTAGAAATCAAATGCTACCCATTTACTAAAGACTCAGAGTAGCTTATGAGGATTTTAAAAAGACGAGAAATGTAGTAGCAACAGTAAAAAAAATACCCATGCTGGAAAGCAAAACAAACTTCACTATAGTACAAATAAAGTTTTACATATTACCACCAACCCAATGCCCCTAGGGAGAAACAGATTTTCAATGTGATCCTAACTCTTAATGGTCCAGCCATTTGGATCTCCCAGGAGATTTATTTATACACATGTATCTGGGTGCAAATGTGAATGAGTGTATGCATGTGTGGGTGTACAGATATACTAATTATATATAAAATTAGTATGACAAACTGTTTCTAACTTTAAAGTCTTCCTTAGAAAGCTAAGTATTTGTAAAAATTGCATGAAGTGAGTAATCTGAACATGGACATTTTTGTCTGCTGTGAGAACTCTGAGTTGATTTATTCAATGATCTATTACTTTGTTTTCTTGGCTGTCTGTAGTATTCTCAGGTGTCTTCTCTAAGACCTAAGTTCAAAAGTGCCAATATCCTGCTTTTTCAAAGTCCAACTTTCACTTCCATAAAATGTCACAGAGAGAACTATTGCTTGCCCCATTCTTTGTATCTATCTACTTTATCAAATTTATTTAATTTTAACATGTTTATTTTTTTCTCATAAAAATAATTACACTATTTCTCATTTTTTATAACAAGAATCTCATGAAATTTAAAATGAAAAGATCATTTAATGAAGTTTTTTTTTTTAAAAAAAAGTGATAAGAACTGCGAACCATAAAGAATCTCCTAAGCTTTTTGTTTTGTTTCCTAGCATATTTTTAAGCTTCAGAAGCCTTTAGAATTTTGACTTGAGTGATATGAGTGGGCAACAGGATTAGGCTGGTGCTCAGTCCAGACTAGGATCAGTACAGGCTCTGACTGCTTGTTTCCATGGATCTTATTCTTCCTATCTGTGCAGATAAAGTACAGCAGTCAGTTTTGGAAGTCACGTTGAGACCAGATGCTCCAATGCTGCCACATTTGAGCCTGGGAAAGTGGGAGGGGGGGGATTTTTTTGGAGTCTATGTAGTTAGACATAATAACATTCTTTTTCTAGTTCAAGGTCATGTTATTTTGCGCATAAGTGGGGGGAAGTCTTAAGTTGGAATGGATGGTGATTGGGCCATGTGATGTGATGACGGGTGCAAGGGATAGATTTGTAGTTTTTACTTATTGCAAGGAAGCCCAGAACTTTCAGATTCAGGATTCCTCAGTTGTGCCAGTTACTATCCAAATAAAAGGAACCTTCAAGAAGATGTCTATCTCGGAGTGTGTCTTCCTGTGTCTTCCTGTGTCTGACTTCTCTGTTTAAGGTTTGTTTGGAGGTTCTAGCAGAGGAGTCCAGCTATCATGTACCTTTGTCTGAAGATCAGTGTGCAACTTCTATCTTGGATAGTCATCTTTTTCCATCAAGCATGCGGCTTTGGGAGGGACACACAGAGGGTGGTGAGGAAGAAAGAGGACACATACCTAGCCAGTCCAATCAGCCAGATCAACTGTGGTGATCAATGGGGTTACAAATGTCACAGCCAAATTGCCCACATATCCTCATTTAGGGTTTGATACTTCACATGAATCCCCTATTTATTTTTTTCTCATGGATGCCCTCCATCTACCTTTCTATTATATATTTTGCTGCTTTAACTTTTTGCATTCCTTTAATTTCTCCTTTAATTTCTTCCATGTTTCTTAGCATGCAACATTACCCTAAAGACTCGAGTGTGGACCGATTCCCTTCAAACAATGGTGTGATTCAATTTTTTTTTACTAACGGTTCTGTGGGCATGGCTTGGTGAGTGTGGCATGGCTTGGTGGGCATGGCAGGGGAAGGATACTGCAAAATCTCCATTCCCTCCCCATCCCACTAACCTGCTTTCCAGCTCTGTTTTCCTGTGCAGGGCAACAAAAGAAGACCCAGCCCATCAGCTGGGACTCGGAAGTCAGAGAATAGATGGGGGCAGGGCCAGTCACAGGTGGTATTTGCCAGTTCTCTGAACTACTAAAAATTTCCACTACCGGTTCTCCAATACTGGTCAGAACCTGCTGAATACCACCTCTGCCTTCAAAGAAAATAATAATATACATGATAGATTGTCCCTGCTTTTCAACACTGCTGCAATAGCAATTCTTTGTTTGCTTGATGAAATGCTCCTACTTATTTTTCTTTATAAGTTATAAAGCCAGGGAGAAATATTGCATATAGTGGAGGGTGGGTGGGAGAGGAACGGGGCCACATTTCACTTAGTTTGTGCAGAAACTGAAAGACTGATAACTGGGTGTAATAAACACTAAATATTTTACAAATGGTGGGAATTTCTAATCAAGTTTACCCTTATGTTGGTTGATGATCATAACAGAGATTTGATTTGATTAAGCAGACTCTTTGATTAATTGCTATATTTAAAAATATCTTAATTTTACAATTTTCAAATTCTAAATTATATGTTGTGTCTGTTCGTGCATATATAGTATGTATGTTTGTGCCTCCACTAAATAATCCATGACTTATTGAGTAATCATTTCAGAGATATTTTCTTACCTAAACAGAGAAACACAATGACCATAAGCAGTCATAAAAACAGAGGGAGCAGGTTCCAACTTTCTACCAGCTCCCCTGTTGAATTTTCTTGTTGGAAACTGATAAGAAACATCAGAAATCTTTTTTTGTTTCTTCTCTTCCTTCCTATTTACCCCTTCCTTCCTTCCCTCCCACCCTTGTCATTCTGTTATTATCACCCATAGGGATGAGAAAGGAACATAGACACACACAGACACATCTATAAAGGTGGAGAACATAATAAGCAATATAAACTTTGTTGTTCATCTAACAGCAATTGCATGGAGAATTCATTGCATCAATTGGTTTGCATAAGACAGCATTAAATCAGTGTAATGAGTTGTTAGGCTGTTGCAACAAGCAATATGCTATACATTTTTGTATCTGACAGCCACCCTTTACTTTGAGAATCCTGTCTTCTAACAGAAACCTGCTTATTAAAATACTAGCAGGTATAAGATATCTGCTTCACTCAGAAGCACATGAACACACAGCCAGCTGCATCTTGTCATTATCCAACTTTGTCCAGAAGGTTCACGATGCAACTTGTGGTGGGAAAAGGGTGAAAGGAGTACTATAAGAAGACTGTTTTTAGAGAGTGAGAAAAAAAAATGGCAGCACTATAAAAGAAAAACAGAGAATGTTTTTCCCTAAGAATCAACTTAGGCTCAACAAGGAGAAATTCCTGCTGAGTGAAGCTGGTCATTGAGCAAAATAAAGTTTATCTGTCTATCTATCAACTGTGTATACAGAAGGTACTCAAAAAGTCAGGGTAAGGACCACAGTGGAGCAATTGAAACTTTGCCTCTTTTTTTATATGCATCACACATAAAAGTGAATGCAGGGAATAAAAAGAGAAATAAAAGTAAAGAACAAAGAAGAAAGAGAACATGAGACAGAAAGAGAATCTGACAATTTTATAGATTAACAAAGTTGGAAGGGACCTTGTAAGTCTTCTAGTCCAACCCCTCACCCAAGTGGGAGACCCTACACCATTTCTGACAAATGGTAGTCCAATCTCATCTTGAAAGCTTCCAATGATGAAACTCCCACGACTTCCGAAGACAAGCTGTTCCATTGGCTGAATTTTCTCCCTGTCAGAAAATTTCTCCTTGATCAGTTTCCATCCATGATTCCTTGTCTGGCCTTCAGGTGCCTTGGAAAATAGCTTGATCCCTTCCTCTCTGTGGCAGCCCTCAGATATCAGAACACTGCTATCATGTCTCCCCAGTCCTTCTCTTCACCAGACTAGCTAAGCCCTGTTCATCATATGTTTTAGCCTCCAGTCCCCTAATCATCCTGCTTGCTCTTCTCTGCACTTTTTCTAGAGTCTCAACATCTTTTTCATAGTGTGGTGACCAAAAGTGGATGCAGTATTCTAGGTGTAGTCTTACTAAGACTTTATATTAGTACCTCACTTGATCTTGATTGTATCCCATTGTTAATGAAACCTAGGATTGCATTGGCTTTTTGGCTGCTGCTGCACACTGCTGACTCATATTTAATTGGTTGTCCACTAAGACTCCAAGTTTCCTCTCACAGTTACTACTATTAAGTCTGATTTCATCCAGCCATGTGTGTACTTTTGGTTTTTCTTGCCTAAGTGTAAGACTTTACTTTTTTTCTACATTGAATTTCATTTTGTTAGATAGGACCCAGTGTTCAAGTCTGTCAAGTCTACTGTATATGAGTAGGTATTATTCCCATAGATACTCAGTGACTTACCATCAGAAAACAGTGTTTTCTTAGCAGCATAAGAAATCTGACCTTAGCTTGAAAGTGTGGCCTTGAAAAACTGCCATGACTTCACCAAGCATAATCTTTGTGACCTTCCACAGAGCACTATAAGAGATGTTGAAACATGGAAAACATCTTCAAAACTCCTAGCAGAGCAAATTCCTTCATTCAATTCTTCACTTGTGAGACCTACCCACCTAAGGTACAGGTATGAGAGAAAGCTATTACATAAATAAAATACATTTTAGCCCATTATTGTCTACTTCATTCTATTCTGACCTGTTATTGTGTATTCCCACAATAAAATGAAAGCAGGATCTCATTTGTTATCTGGTTTTTACATCTTTAGATGCCCAGAAACAAGCCTGGCATTTTCTGTTTGTAACGTAGTTTTTTTTTTAATGTAGTATAGTTGTGGTATATGATATGGCATAAAGCAGATTTCAAGGTACTGAGACAGTCATGGTTTCATTATAGGACTAATTGTATAGGTGGGTTCCAAAAAAAAGAAGTTACAGTTGCATAGCTACAGTTGAAAAATAAATAAAAGGACAAATAAATCAATAAAAGGACAAATAAATCAATAAAAGGACAAATAAATCAGGCTAACTTTATATGTCAGTTATGGACAATTTTTTCACCTTAATATGAATGGCTAATTTGGTAGTACAGTTATGTGTTTCTAACAATCTTTAGTTCTGGGGGAAAGAAGCAAGAATAATTTTGAGTAAGTTCTTCTATAAACTGAAACATAATTTTAAATCCAGTGCCTTTGAAAAAAAAATGCAGGAGAATATTCTTTTTTTAATTCTAAAATCCAATCTAAGTTAGTTGTCTCTGATGGAAAAGAATAATTCACAGAAGTTTCAAAAGCTTACTTTAAACGTCTCTGAAAACTCACAATCACAAAATGTAGGATTTACATCATATTCCAGAGCATTAATTTTCTTTGTTGTTCATATCCAATTATATGCATTGCTGCAAAATATTTTTGCTGGCTCCCGACTAGACACTGAAAATTCTTTGATCAATATTTGATGTTCATGTTGAAAAGTTGGAGACCTACTTTTTCATAGTGTTTCACTGTAAGTTGAAAACACCTCCCTAGTAACTCTTGTGTAAAATATAAAGAGTGCTGCAGGCTTTTCTCATTAACTGTTTCTTGGTTCCTCCAAGCAAATTTCACTGGTATCATCTAATACAGATTTTTCTACTCAAAGTGCTAAGAAGCCAGAATTGTAAATTTCAGAATATTAAAAATTGTGCCTTCCTTCCTTCCTTCCTTCCTTCCTTCCTTCCTTCCTTCCTTCCT
>NW_020769374.1:1681353-1696844 GCF_900518735.1 Pseudonaja textilis | reverse complement strand
CTTCCTTCCTTCCTTCCTTCCTTCCTTCCTTCCTTCCTTCCTTCCTTTCCTTCCTTCCTTCCCTCCCTCATTCCTTCCCTCCCTTCTTCTATAGTCCCTTTAATAAAAAAAATAGAAAATGTTATACTATAAAAAGTAGGACCTGAATATTTTAAATGATTGAAGTATCTAAAACTGCCACTCTAGCTCATTGTCACTTTGATTTGCCATGAAAATTCATATCAAGCTTTGAAGAGGAACTTACCATTTCTAAGTACTGACATTCATATACTCTGTGCAGAGCAACACATTTAGCAAAATAAAAGAGAGGATTAACCTAGAGCCCCAAAAGCAAAACAGAGTTTTTCTGTGGAACAAATGTATTTTGTGATACTTGCTATTTTTTAAAGCTTACTGTTAAATTAAGAACTCATTTAAATTACCCAATTTCCTTTGAAATCTCTGAATGATCCAGCATACTAGCAGGCTGTGTAAAACTGAGGAATAAAACAGATAATCTGTTGAATGTTAAGAAATAAGCTTAGACATTCTACAATGTCTTAAAAATATATAGTATTACAGGTAAAAAAAGTTATAAGAATTCCATCTAAATAGCTTCATGTCCAAATTTCTTCTTTATTTGATTTGTAGGAATAAAGTTTGGAATAAATGTTTGTGATGGAATGAAATGTTTTCTGTAAGAATAACATTAATGGCTCATTTTGGTAAGTTGAATACCCCCAAAAGCATCCTTGGAAATGATGGTAAACAGAAATAAATGTCACACAGGAAGCTGCAGAAGTGAACCAACTTTGATGTTCTGACAATGAAAAGTTATCATGAGCAACCTTTTTCTTCAAAGCTATCGGACAAAAGTCTATATTCCATGATTGTGAGTGAAAGCTGTGCTCCTTTCAGAACAGTGTTGTTACTCAATTATTGCCAGAAAAGAAAAGAAAAAGACATCAAACAGGTCTCTGGGTTAATCTGATAGGATTTGTGTCTATGTGTGAATTTTCAGTCTGGCAAAAGAATTCTGGATTAAATAGGCTTTTGATTACTTCACTAACCTTATGTATATGATTTCTGTTAATGCCTTCCAATAATTTTAACTAAGAACTATAAGTAATAAAATGAATTCTTGATGTTCTCTTGTGAAGTCTATTAGTTCAATTTTTAAGCATTTACCTTTCTTTATGTTTCTCCATTTTTCAAAAACAATCATATAGGTAATCCCGCCCTTTTCACATTATTCCATTGTGTGATTTGTGCTGCTTTATTAAACACATAGCCATATCTGTCGAAGAGCAATAGGGGAAAGCTCAAATGAAATTTAAAAAAACATTTGCTATAGAATGTAACTCCAGAATTAATTTTAGATATTTGCTTAGTTATCGTAGAATTATAGAGGGACTGGATTCTGGGGAGACAAAATATCTTGAATAATAATGGTAAATCGCTCAAAGAGAATAATTATGATAAACTATTACAGCAAATTAAGAAAGACCTAGAATCCTGGAATAAGCTGCAGCTTTCTCTACTGGGCAGGATTGCCACGATCAAAATGAACATCCTACCAAAATTCCTTTACTTATTCCAGACAATCCCAATTAAATTACCAAAAAATTTTTTTGAAGATATAAATAAGGTAACACTTAAATTTATTTGGCAAGGGAAAAAAGCTAGAATCAATATTAAGGCTTTACAAGATGCAAAAAGTAGAGGGGGGCTAGTGCTCCCAAATTGGGAATTATACTATTGAGCAGCCAACTTATTATGGTTAAAAGACTGGGTTAATTTACTCAATAAAAGAACCTTAGCCTTAGAAGGGCACGATTTTCACAGAGGGTGGCACGCATTTCTATGGGAAGTGGGGAAAACTAAACAGTCGTATTTTCATAGACACCCTGTTAGAGATTCATTATTAACAAATTGGAAAAAAATATGTAAAAAACATTATTTAAAAATTCCGATTTGGCTTTCAACAATGGAGGCAATGGTTCATCCCAACAATTTGGATATAACACAAACGACTAAATATAAAGATTTATTAGACCCTCTAGGAAAATTAAGAACTCGACAGGATTTACAGGAACAGGGATTTAAAATCGACCAGTGGTTATATATCCAAATTCATAGCAGATACAAACAAGATATCAAAGAGTTTAGAATCTATAGCAAATTACAATATTTAGATAAAATCTTATTAGGATCAAATAAAAAGAATATTTCCAAATTTTATAAATATTTATTAGAGGTAGAATTAGAGCAAGAGATAGTGAAAGGGAACATGATAACGTGGAGTAGGAATATTGGAAGAAGCATTACATTAACAGAATGGGAAAAGATCTGGAATCGATATTTCATTAATTTTTCTAGTTGTTTCTCCTCAATTCGTGAAGAGAATTGGTACTGCAATATCATAGAATTGAATTGATGTGCTTGTTCAATGTTATAAAGTGCTTGGTGAACTTAGATAGCATTGTATGAAGTAGTGGGAATGACGGGAGCAAAAGTTCAAAAAGAAAATAGACTGAAAAAGGTGTGTCATGGCCCCTCAGAGCCCAGTTTGGAGGAGGAGGAGGAGTTGGAACTGGGACTGTCCAACAGGGAAGGCATGCCAGGGACTGAGGACAGTGTTGTCCCGGGTCTAACAGGCATTGAGGTGGATGGTCGACCAGATGGAGAGGTGCCTCCCTACACAGACACAGGGAAGGATTGGCTGCTGAGAGTGGAATGTAGGCAAGCCCAGAGAAGTGCTGCAAGTCTACTCAGGAGGAGGTCACCCCACTTCTCACAGGGAACACCTGAAGGGGAGTACCTTAAAGAGAAGCTGTGGGGAATTAGTCTTGTGACTTGTGCCTGTTACTGTTTGCTTTGCCTCCTTTGGAAGATTGCTCTTTGCATTTTGTTTTGGACCTAGCCCTTCTCTTGTGGCCTGCATTTGGCCTTTGCTTCACTGTGCCTTTGGAACTGCTTCTGGTTTGGGATCTATTTCTTGTCCTGTGGACTGTCCTTGTCTTGTGCTTCGACTCTGCCTCTTGGATTGGACTTGGAACTAAGATCAAAGGCCAAAGGTCACCAAAACACATGATTAAGATAAATAAAAATAAGGAGGATGAAACATCCTTTATTATGGAAGAACAGAAAAGCTGTAAGGAAAAGTTGCTGGTTTAGATAACATCTTTAGTGTACATGGAGTGGGAGGCTGGCCAGCCATGTGCCACGAGGAGGAGAGGAGAAGGAAAAAGTGAAGCTGATCTAGTGAAAAAAAAGTGAAATTGATCCAGAGGAAGAGAGCAGTGATGATCCAAGGAGAGAAGGAGAATGAAGATGACCTAGACAAATGAGCAAGCCAGAAACCAGAGGGGACATCATATGTAGCAAAATGAAGGGGGAAGCAAGCGGATCAACAGAAGGCAAAGGGTGATGAACTAACCTGGGTGAGTGGAGGGTGCACAGGTGAGAGACCAAAACAGTCTGATGGTCAGGGCAAGGGATAGAATGAGAGACCCTGAGATGTTAGACTAGTGACTGAGGGCAGGAAGACACCAAATTCCCTGAGAGAAAGGGACAGAGGGATCTGGGCTCTTGTGGCCCTTTCAGGGGAGTGCATCATACACATAAATCAATTTGAACCAAAAGTGGCTACCGTAAATGTTTAATGAATGCTCAGAACAATGAAAGATGCCTTGTATCTCACAAAAGGCCAAGGTTTAGCAATTTTAAAACCAGGTAAATATGCCAATAATCCTAAGAATTACCCTCCAATTTCTCTGGTCTGCCCATCCTTAAAAAACTTTGACAGAATGCTACAAAATTACCTCACTGTAGCTGTAGAAGCCCTTTTCATATTATAGCAGGCTGCATTTCACCCCACAAAATTTTGCACTGTACAGATCCTGAAGTTAAGATACAAACTCAAGGTTAACCGCACCAAACTTGATTGCAGGAAATACGACTTCAGTAACAGAGAGATAAACTTGATTGCAGGAAATACGACTTCAGTAACAGAGAGATAAATTCTGGAATACTTTACCTGATTCTGTGGTTTCTTCCCCAAACAATTTAAGCTTAGACTGTCTACTATTGATCTCACCCCTTTCCTAAGAGGTAGGTAGGGGGCATGCATCAGCGCACCAACGTGCCTACCATCCCTGTCCTATTGTTTCTTTTTTATTTTTATTTCTTTTATTTTTCTTATATGCATCTATTTCATGTATCCATAACTATGTTTATACTTATACCTGTTATCTTATATTTGCTTGACAAAAGAAAGAAAGAAAGAAAGAAAGAAAGAAAGAAAGAAAGAAAGAAAGAAAGAAAGAAAGAAAAAGAAAGATGGATTCCAAAAGGGCAATGGAATGGAATGGAATGGAATGGAATAGAATAGAATAGAATAGAATAGAATAGAATAGAATAGAATAGAATTCTTTATTGGCAAAGTGTGGTTGGACACACAAGGAATTTGTCTTGGTGCAAATACTCTCAGTATACATAAAAGAAAAGATACATTCTTCAAGAATCATGAGGTGCAACACTTAATATGTCATTGGGTACAATAAGTAATCAAATCATACTAGGAAACAGTCAATATAAATTGTAAGGATACAAGCGACAAAAGACCAAATCCAGCAAAAACTCAGGTGCCTTCCATCTTCACAATAAGCGGGCTTCTAGGAACCTGCATCTAATATGGAAAGGCAAGTTATTGGAGCATTCCACAGTCCTAAATATTTAGGGGTAACCCTAGATAGGGCCCATATAAGCGGCACTATATCAACACAAAACTGAAGATCAGTGGATGAAATAACATCCTCAGGAAATTAATGAGCTCTACCTGGGGTACCAAATCAAGAGTCCTTAAGACAACAGTACTAGCATGGTGCTACTCAGTAGGTGAATATGCCTGCCCACTCTGGTATAAATCAACACAAGCTGGGAAAGTAGATATTGCTCTGAATGAAGCTATCGTATTTATTATCAGCTGCTTTAAACCTACCCCTCTAGATAAGATCTACCACCTAGCTGGCCTTGCCCGGCCTGCTGTTTTCAGAGAAGCAGCACCATGCCGAGAAAGACTTAAATCATCAGTATCTAGACAACAGACACTCTATGACCTAAAACCAGCTCAGCATAGATTGAAATCCAGGAAAAGCTTCCTTGGGTCGACAGAAGACTTTGAAGACTTTGAAAGCTACAAAGAACAATACTGGGTGGAACTAACAAAGGAACTGGCAGTTTGATCTGATTAAAGCTAGGAAATATGGAAATCACTGAATAGACTGTGCAGAGGTACAACATGGCCCAAAGACATTCTGAACAAATGGGGCTATCCAGTTGGTTCTCTTTTTTGTGATTGTAGTGACATGCAGGCAACAACACATATGTATACCTGCCTTTTGTGCACCAATCAGTATACCTCGAGGACCTCAGGGAAATACAACAAAACAAAATAAATGTTACTAGTTTCTGGACAAGATCTTTTTATGTGTACTTTTTAAATATTTCAAATGTTACATTATATAGTATGTTTTGTTTTATTTGTGATGCTTCTGACACAAATAAACAAACTTCCCTTGAGACCCACAAAATTTTTAATGCTTGGTAATGATTAATAATGCTTTAGTGGAGACTACTAATGCTCATGATATAAGTTGCTCTTGTAGCATTTAATGAGAATCATTAATAAAATAATTAAAATTAATAATTATATGTTTTAATATAATTAGCATAAGAAATAGAATGATTAACTGAAATTGATTGATGGATTGAATTTGTATGGCTCCCCATTTTGCCTAAGTATCTCTGTGCAATTCACAACAGATTAAAAAGAACAATTCAATAAAAAAGTTAAAATCCACTATACAAAAAAGTAAAGTCTCAGTAATCATTCAAAATAAAATTAATCAACTATGAAATAGATCCTTCGTCAGCTCCAACCCCCAAGCTTCAGCACCTTCCTAAAGGCCATCAGGGCAGGGGCCAGGAGATGATGTCCCAAAAAGCATATTCCCTTTTTATTCTGTTCTATTTTATTTTAAAATAAAAATAGTGCAATATTTTTAATGTCAGGGATTTAAAGACATCAAGTCACCACCATCCTGACTTCAGGCTTTTTGCCTTCCTTGACATCAAGACTACATGAAAATATATCATGGGGAGTTAGTGTCATGAGATGCAATGGAATGTATTTTTGAGAAAACATCTGGAATTGTGGCTTCTATGAAATACTGTCACCTCCTCACGTTCTCCTCCTCACTCTTTCTCTCTCCCTCTGCACACGTGTGTGGTGGTTCACTTCTCATATGCAAATGTCATACTTAAGGGCAAAAGACAGTGATGTAGCTTCAGCTATGGGCAGGACTAATTTGAACTCACAATAGGAGAACCCCAATAAATGTCAAGGCTGTAGAAAAGAAAAAAAATGCATACTCTTGCATCCGTGTAATCATTTTTTTCTCAAAAAGCTCCTAGCTGGGGATCTCATACTTGATAGCACCCAGTTGTACTCCATAGTATATTGGCCCATGGCACTGTCCCAGACTCCATCACATCCACTCACCAGTACTCCACAGTAACCAACTATGGCCACCTGGAGTGGCAGCAGAAGTTTTGGAACCCCTAAGTTAGTTCAAGGTGTGTTTTTCAACCCCTGTCACAGATCATCATTTGAAGTCTAATTATGCAGTCTTGGGGTGCTTTGTGGACCACAAAGAAGGGGCCAAGGTGTTTCCATATGATTTGATAGGTCGTGAATTCCAATCTGTGATAAAAACTAGGTTGTTTGTGTTCTTATTAAATTTCAATACCCCAGCTTAAATAATTCATTTTAAGGAACAAAGTGGCATAAGGTTGAAACATTGCTTTTGTGCTAGAAGCTTTTGCATTGGAAAAGAAATTTTTGTCATGGGTTTGTTTGTTCTGTTCTGCTGAAACAATTGCTATCATCTTACATAGTTTGCTCATTCAGATATATTTGAGTGAGATTAGCTGTGTGATTTTATATAACCTTTATTTCTACAGAAAGCAGATGAGTTTTGTCAACTGCTCATTTGTCTCCCTTGGGTTTTTAGGTATTTTACTCACAGACTCAAGATGCTTTAACCAATTTTTTAAGCAAAATGTTTTCAATTTTCATATCAAGCAATTTTCTAGAGTTATACATCTGAGAATTATTACTGCTGTGTTAAAGCGGAGGTTGTTAAAGCAGTGAATTATTGCTTGTGGGCAGGTCATAGTATTTCCAGCAGGGGAAATCCAAAGATTCTGGATAGATCCTAGAAATCATTGTATCTGTTATGTGATATGTTATGTTATTATTCTATCTAGAATCTGCTTGTTTGGGGATTTGTTCAGTTTTCTAAGATATAATTTGATGTGGTCTACTTTTATATCAATTAGAGGTGAGAGTCAGCATGGAAATATGCAATTTATCTAATTTTCCTTGTACACTAACTTTTCCATGTATTCTTCCTAGGGTATGAATTTTTGTTTCTAAATGATTTTCCCAACCTACCCATTTTTAATTATCCTTGTTTATTATGCATGCAATATGCATGTGTTTGTCTATGTGATATGCTGACATTTTTTTTTGAATTTTGAAAAACTACTTCCAAGAAAAGATTTTGGAGGTTGACTGGTTGATTGGACCAGGGTCAGTAATTATGGATAAGCAAGTTTGTATTTATGATAGAAACACATCTTTCTTTTACCCAAAGCTTTCTTCTGTCCTTCAGGAAAATAACTACATAAAAGTAGGCATACAAGTAGCTTAGCAATAAACAGCCACAACTGATTGTATACGATAAAAACTCATCACTTTCATTGGACAAGGTACTTGGAAAAGGTAATAGGCCCCAAGGAGACCATGAGTTTGACTAACACTTGTTTAATAGTCTTTAATGAATCCTTAATATGTGCTTAAGGATGTACTCTTTTTTCCCCCTATCTTTACTTCACCTAATGATTCTGCATTCAGTGCTCTAATGGGTGGCCCTGAAATGCCTTCTATCATTGGCCAATGAATATAAAAATGATTAGGGATGGACTGCAATGTAAAGAAAGGCATCCACAGAGTGGTTTCCATTCAAGTGGTTAATAGCAATCAGTTCTGACCAGTATTCAGCAGGTTCTGACCAGTTCTAGGGAACTGGTAGTGGAAATTTTGAGTAGTTCAGAGAACCGGCAAATACCAGCTCTGACTGGAGATTTTACAGTATCCTTCCCCTGCCACGCCCACCGGGCCACACCCACAGAACCGGTAGTAAAATAATTTGAATCCCACCACTGATTCTGAACATCTGTTTTTGATCGATTCTATTTATACTGGCTTTCTTTCCACAGAAGGAGCAACATCTTCTCCCATTATTATTGTTCATTATTATTGCAAAGTGGGTTTCAGTAGGCAAGAACCAGGCCATATAGCTGCAACAGCATTCATTGACTCAAAACTGGAACTGAGGAACTGCAGGCAAATGTCTATAATTTATACTCTGGGCACACAGGGTCTTAATCAATCATAAAGCTTGAAAAACCCGTCCAGTTATAAATGTTCAAAGTTTCCTCCAAAACAGTTGGAGCTAACAGTGAGGGTCATCTAAAGGTTAGTTACACTTTAGGAGGCTTACAACTATATACGCTCAATACATAACAATTATGATGATGAAACTTAACACACAGCTAATTTTCTCTAGATTCCACCAAATCCAAAGTGAAACATCCATTTCAAATAACTAATTACAATGTGATCTATTTTATAACAGTTCATTTACATTTTATGGCCAGTTCTCAGTTGCCAATAATTCAACCTTGAAATACTGTGTTATATTTTTTTTTTCACATCCTGAGTAGCAATAGTGAACCCTCATCTTTAAAATATTTTCAATGCAAAGTTTTTAAAGTTGAACCATAAACAGAGTACATAATTGATTGCCTGCTCTGTGAGATGCTTAGGTATCTAGTAGGGGATAGAAATAGGGTTAACAAAGGAGGCTATGCCAATATGCATCATCTTCATTATTTCTGTTCATTTTACAATTTTTATATGTAAAAATCTCATGTCAGGCTTGTTATCTTTCCAGAATACAGAAAAATTTCTGTGGGAGCATCTGTGGAACAATGCAAAGATCATAATCTCACCTTAAAAAATTATATTGCAAAGCTCTGCTGATCTAACACAGTAGTTGTCTACTTTATTAAATAAACCTCTGCAAAATCTTCCAACTTCCTTTATTTTCTCTGCTGCAAATTGGCTTTATCCTGGCTATTTGTTCATTGCCAATAGTGAGACCATCTTGCTGCAATATCTCATCTTTGCTCCATGAACCATTCACTGTTTCATTTTCTTTTTGGCTGATCTCTTATATAAAGGAATAAACCTACTTGGCAAGCATATGCACACCTACATGTGTTTAGTTCACTATTAAATCCCATTTTCATAAATTTAGTTTGTGTAGGCCTGCTCATATAGAAAATGGCCTGCTAATTTACTTTTATAAATAAGTATCTCTCAGAATGTATACAGCATATTTCTTCATGTGGCCATCAATGGTAGATTGATTTTAAGAATGTCTCCTTACTTCCCAGTTCCAGAAATAACATGCAAATATTTTAAAAGACTCACCTGTGCTGAAAATGGCTGCTTAGAGACTCTTGTCTACTTTTTCAAGTCTTCTGGATGAAGAATGGTTATGGTATTTCCTTAAGGATTCCACCTTAGAGAGATAGCTTTGACCATTTTTATCCCTTTTTTATTCATTTTCCATCCTTTTCATCCTGCTTCCTCATTTGCTCTGATTATCTGCCTCTCTTATTGAGCATCTGTCGAAAGGTTCTGCGTACTGTTAAGCAGCAGAATGTAATGGGGAAAAAATACTATGGCAAGATTCAGTGCCTAGGTTGGTACCTAACAAATAGTGGATGAAAAATTCCCAATTTAATTAACAGCCAAGCTCACCCAAGCACCTACACACTTGGTCATTAAATCCTCACTGTTAATAAGCTAACATCCATTCCCTACATCCAAAGGCATGAAGGTGACTTACATCAGGAATTCCTAAATGATTTGCCATCATCCTTCCTTTAATCTTTAATGTATACATCTCCCTTAAAAATCTAAATACCAAAATGAATATAAATGAACAATAAAAACAATAGAATGAAACTTTGAGAAAGGTGGATTTATTGCAATAATGTACAACTAAAAGTTTCTTCACAGCTCCCTTGTCACCTTAAAATTTGGGAAACCCTGCTCTTAGGCTGTGCCTGTGGGCTGCCATAAACGGAATCCGAAGCAGCCATTTAATTCTGCTTCAGGACTTGTGAAAAGTGTGGTCAACAAAGCAAGTTGATGCTGCAATTGAAGTTCCACCTGTTTTTTTTTTTTTAATGTCCAACACACATTAAAAATAGGCAGAGATTTCATTGCATTATTGTGGCTGTTATTGGGAGTTTTTTGGCCTATAGTCTGGGGACCCCTGCCCTGTCTAAAACTGACCTTGTATGCTAAATGGGAGAGTTGAAGTCTGCTAAAACTCCAGCATTTACAGGCTTTCAGATAAAATCCTGCTCTGTGAATTTGGGGAAAGAAAAGCTTAAGAAATAGTTCTTGCCAATCAGTATTCTCTAGAGCAGTGGTGGGATTAAAACAAAATTACTACCGGTTCTGTGGGCATGGCTTGGTAGGCATGGCAAGTCTTGGTGGGGGTGGCTAGGTGGGGGTGCCATGTCTTGGTGGGGGTGGCTTGGTGAGGGTGGCAGGGGAAGGATACTGTAAAATCTCTATTCCCACCCCATTCCAGGGGAAAGATATTGCAAAATCTCCATTCTCTCTCCAGTCCTGGAGGAAGATTACTACTAGTTCTATGAACTGCTGAATACCACCTCTGCTCTAGACCAGTGGCCCCCAACCTTTTTTGTGCCACGGCCCGGTACTGGCATCACAAAATGATCCGTGGCCCAGTACCGGCATCAGCATGCATGACAAGGCAAGGGGAGCCAAGCGACCAGCCAGCCAGCCATTCCCCGCTTCTCCATGCCACCTTCAACTCCTCCTTTGTACCTTTGTCGATGGGCTTCGCTTCTGGACAGCTTCAGGACGGTCGCTCGGCTCGCCTTGCCTTGGGTGCTGAAAGAATCCTCGTGCCTCGCGCCTTCATTCGAAGCCCCCCCTTCAATAAAACTAAGGCATGAGGATTCCTTCAGGACCCAAACGCCGCTTTCCAACCGGAAAAGCTCACCCGGAAGCACTTGCTCATCAAACAAGATGGTGGTGCCCAGCAAACCAGTGGCCCGGTAGGAAATGTTCCACGGACCGGTACCTGTCCGCTGCCCGGTGACTGGGGACCCCTGCTCTAGACCTAGTTTACCTTGCTGCTTTTCACTGTCTAGTAAAATTGATGTCAGGCTGCTAATCAATATGATAATATTTAAAGAATCTCAATATTAAACTATTGATCTTTTCCTTATCACTTTTCCAGAAACATATTATGAAAATCATGGAATCCATTTAAGGCTTCAAACATATTAGAATGTAACATATATAACCTGGTACTTTTGAAATTTTTTGTGTTGTAGAGTACATGGTGAAGCCAACTGATTTACATTAAATTGCATACTTGAAAGTCTATCCGAGCTTGGCATAGTCAGATTTTATTTGTTCATAATTCAGCAATGTCCCTTTAGTTATTAGACTGCAATGCCAAGCTCCCAATTGATGCTCAAGTCTTACCATTTGGATGAAGAGACTAGTCTGATGAGATCTTATGTCACTTCATTCTTGAGAAGCAATATGTGAATCCAAACAGTGCATTGCAGTGCAATGATCTTCTTCTAATTAAAAAAAAAGTAGAATATGTTAATGAAAATTGTGCATAAAGATATATAGACTGCAAGATAATTTAAACAGTGCTTTAAAGGGAATTGCATATATTTTTAAAAATTATATTCACAAATATCTTAAGAGGAACACACCTAAGGAGCATAAAACCAAGAAAATGGAGTACGTAGACAAATAGGTATTGAGTTTTATTCAGCTAAGCATCCAAAATATAAAATACAACAGATTTTGTTTCAAATTATTGTTTTGATTTCTACATAAAATATAAACAAGACTCATTATTTTCTATGGCAAGATGTCCTGGCAATATAGCAATAATTTGGCAAATGCTACTTTTAACTGTAATAATTTTGAGTCCTGAAAATGATTGCTTCAGTAGCTATGATTGCTAAAGAATGTAGTCTGGTACTTGTAGTATGATGTCTGTTTTGTTTATTTCAATGTGTTATTGAATACGAAAAAATATTCAGGGTTGATCAATAAAATCAGTAATGATGAATAATTTTCCTGCAAATGAGCCATCAACTGAAAAGATGACTAAACCTGAGGTAAGATGTGATAATGGGATCAGTTTGACTGATGCCTTCATTCCTGTTTCCTACCTCAAGTTCCTTTTAAAAAAAAACAAGCCATATAATCAAAACAAAAGCTCTCCTTTAAAAATGCCAACTATCATAATCATTTATTACAAATTCATGAGTGAATCCCTCTATCTTAAAGTATAGTTTTAGTCTTCTAAAAACTACCGAAGGTGGAGCTGCTCTCGATGGCCTATAGTGATATATGATATGTAGGCTAGATCACAATATAGTTTAATAATTATGTAATTTTAATTTTTGCTGTTTTGTTTTATGTCTTGTTTGCTGTAAACCACTGAGATTTTGGGGATTGTAGCTGGTAATAAATCTAATAAATTAAATTTCCATTTCTAGCTGTTCCTATTTAAATGACATTCCACTTTGCTCTCTGCTGTTAAGAATTCATACATTCCATCTTCATTGGTGGTTTGGCTTTCTGTGGTCTTGCATTTTCATGCATAAGCAATCATTATCAATTCCTCCTAGAAAAATTAGCAATAGCAATAGCATTTAGACTTATATACCGCTTTAAAGTTTTTTTCAGCTCTCTCATGCGGTTTACAGAGTCAGCATATTGCCCCCAACAATTTGGCTCCTCGTTTTACACACCTCAGAAGGATGGAAGGCTGAGTCTACCTTGAGCCTGGTGAGATTTGATCTGCCAAATTGCAGGCAGCTGGCTGCAGCAGAAGTAGCTTGCAGTACTGCACTCTAACCACTGCGCCATCAAGGCTCTTATTCAGACCCAAATTAAAGATTCTGTCAGATCCATGTATCTGTCATTTCTTCAGTGGACGAAGAAAAGGCGGGGGGGTGGGGCTGATAAAGAAATCCTTTCTTGATGTAACCTGAATATATTTAATCTTATATCGAATTTGTATAACCCACACATGATACAATGGAGGGAGAAAAGCCAGAAGTCCAGAACTATCACCTCTGAGAGGCACAGCCAGGAGATGAGAAGATCATAAAAATTTCAAAAGAAAAGTTCGTTCTAAAAAGGGGGGAAATTAGGTATGCCCTGGGAAACTGTGAAAAAGATTGCTCCTTACAAAAGGGGTGGGGAGGAATTAACATACTGGCTTTTGTTTCACACATCGAGATAAGGGGAGGGGTTCTAAACTCCCTTATGTATCCCTTTATGCCTGAGAGACCTGAGACGCTGCTTTGAACTCCTACATGAATTGTCTCATCTCAATAAAGGATTCCTTTTTGATACGTTTTGACATGTTTTCAGAAGTTCATTCTAGCTGAGTGAATGAGAAAAGTTCTGTAAACTGACAGATTCCCAGCTTTGTAGGACTTATATGACTTAATGTTTTAAAAGGCCCCCAGCAGAGGAAAAATCTTTCTGATATGCTTAAATGTTTTACTTGTGCTTCCTTGCCTTTGCTGCACTTTAATGGAATCTCAAACCCAGTTAAAGATGTAAAATGCTTCCTTTATCTCTGCTGGTATACCTCATTTACCACAGCTAATATGGTCATTTTCTATTAGTATTACAAATGGTGCTATAACAAAAATTTACATCAAAACAAGTTTGCTTTCTAAAGCAGTGTAGCAGAGTAGCATAAGTTCTGACTCCTAAATTCACTGGAACGAGAGATTGTAACTTGTATTGTTTCCACCTTTTTTCCCCTCCCACAGACTAAGCAAGGATGCTATTTCTAGCAGCAGCCAACCAAATTTTTGAAGAACTCTAAAGGAGGTGTTAGACCAAGAGAACACTGTCCAAATGTTGTCTTATGTCTGTAACCCAGAAATGAGTTGAATTATCACCTAGGTATTTGCAAGGCTTTTGAAAAAGGTACTTTATAAAGTCTGCCTCTATTACCAAAATCACTTCTATTCGAAGTGTGAATGCAGAGACCACTTTCAGGAGGCCACTGCAACTGCTTGAAAACTGTCCCAGCTCTCTGCATGTTATGTGCAGCTACTTTTCTGGCAGCCTCATTGGAGAATTATCCTCAAAATGTATTCCTATGAATGCCTTAATGTTTCATATGCATTAATGCAGGGCTGTCAAACTCCCAGCCCGCAGGCCAAATGGGTCACATGCTGGCCATGCCCGGTTTAGCGAAGGGGGGGAAAATTCCCAATATGTCATAAGATGCAACCATAACAACATGAGTTTGCCAACCCTGCATCTATATCTTATGAAGAATTCTTTTGAGAGTTTGCAGAATCCCATTACCTCCTATCTTAGACTAAAATTTTCACGTTGACTTTATATTGGAATTGGGTTATCTTACATTTAAGGGCTTTTTAGGTAGATGTAATTTTGCTTATGATTCTGGAAGATAAATTCACATTTAACAATCCAGTTATCTTAGGCTGAGTCACTTTCTAGTACCAGTCACAAAATGGCAGCTTGAACTCTTCCTGTACACAAAACTCAGTGTTACCTTTTCCATCAATCATAGTTAAAATAACTTTAATTCTTGAAGTAATTGATGATAAGATAACCTGACAGCATCATAGTAATATTATACTGTCTCTTGTCTTTGAATATCTATCTTACTTAACAAATCTGTCATAACTTCCTTGGCAATACCTTATAATTTCTACTAGATAGTAATTTGATATTGCTAATAATGTTGGCAATTTTCTACCTTCGTGTCCAAGAACCTTGTATCATTAATAGGTACAAGATGATCTGCCAACTTGCATATGCCAAGAATCATCTGTGTTCTTTTAAAAGGCTGCTGAAGATTTGTGAATCAAAATTTTATTTAAGTGGACAGTCTGTAGACGTTTCTACTGAGAATGCAGAGACCATGGCATATTTTTATACTGGAGCGCAGTATTTTTTACAGAGTATCTGACTGGTTTCCCATTTGCCATCATGGCAATTAGCTGATCCTCTAATTCTTTCCCAGTTTCTTTTTAAAAGGCTGTCTGAAAGGTCTTGGTGAATTTGAAAAGAAAAGTATAAGAACCTGCACTGTGATAGCAAATTCTCTCTCTCTCTATTATGGGAGTTTATAAAGAAACCCATTCTTCTTGTTTCCTGCTTGAACAGGGCATTGGATTAGAAGACCTCCAAGGTATCTATCTATCTATCTATCTATCTATCTATCTATCTATCTATCTAT
>NW_020769374.1:1654466-1681343 GCF_900518735.1 Pseudonaja textilis | reverse complement strand
ATCTATCTATCTATCTATCTATCTATCTATCTATCTATCTATCTATCACCTATCTTTGTTCTATCTTTGTTGTATTTATCTCTGTTCAGAATGAATGAGTTATTTAAGCAATTCAAGGAAAATGTTCAGCATCAGCTTAAAATCATGGCAGAGTTTGCATATCCTTTTCAGAACAACAAAAAGCCAGACCCAGAAAACAATATCCAAAGATATTTTTAATTGCTTCATTCCCCCACCCAACCACCATTTCATACTTTTCCATCCTGCATTTGCCCAGTAAGAACACTCACTTAAAAAAATAAAACAGAAAAATTGTTCATACATGGCAAGAAATTTCTTCATCTAAGTTAAAGAATGCATGATTCTTAGCAAAAGTTAAAATTGCTTTATTGTCTAAAAATGAGAAAACAGGGTCCTAAGTTTTTGTATGATCAAGATGCAAGAAATTGAAGTGAATTAATCTTATACTGCATGGTTCTTAGTTTTTTTTAAAATTTATATTTAATTTAATTACTGTATTCTTTATAATGTGTATAGTTTTTTTAACGTATAATTACTGATTTTGCTGTTGCACTTGTTGGTTGCTATATTTTGTAATAACTATATATATTCATGCCTTTGGAAAAGAAATACACAAAGTTATTGTGGAAGTTTTACTGAATTCAAAGGAAAATAGTGGTGTATGAATTATCTTGAATTTGTTTTGAACCTGGATCATGGATTAATTACCTCATGCTAGAAAAGACTTCATTCTGCTGAAACTAGATTTATGATGTTTTTCACATGACTATTTTGTCACACCTTAAAAATTGTAGTTTAAGAAAAGAGAATGGTGGTAACTGTGTTACAACTTCAGTATGTATTAAATTGCTGATTGGTGGCCTGAAATAAATTGTAGGCTAATAGAGTGTAGGTAGAGAATTAGTGGACTTACTATAGGGTATATCATAGCTAACAAAATATTTCTTGTTGGATTGTCTTCTGATCTTATAATCAATACCCTTTTTTTCTTATTGTCAACAGCAGTTGACAGCATCAATTTTGTTCTTGAGCCTGGTAATCATCAATCCCTACCTTTTGACCTAGTATATCATAAGATCATACATCTATGTCCAGCAGTGTGTGCCCACTATTGGAAGCTTATTATGGATAATGTTCTGCATACCATAGATGATACCTATATTTGTAAATTTGTAAATAGTGGCAGTAAGGGTCTGTAGACATTAGGGCTCAAGAAAAGCACAAGCCCAGTTCTCCAAACTTGAGCAAAACTTTGAAAAAATGTATTTGACAAATATTTGATTGACATGTCCCAGTTTCTAAGAAGAAGAATGGACACACAATTTTCATTTTCCTTAACCAAGTTAGTTCTGTGAATTCCCAGCAGTGCTTACAACTCTCGTTTAAAAATGCAACATACCAATTACATTACCACAAGTGTCTTGTTGACATGGATCCCACCTGTCTAACATACCTCTATCAAATAAGCCCCTGGGAGGGAATTGGAAGACAATTCCTTTGAGTGGGAACAGTATTATTTTGATAGAATTACTTCACTATCAAAAGCCTATTATACTTTTCATAATGGACACCGAAATATACAAATATACATATACAAAGAAATCTAAACCCAGTTCATATTAGTTTAATTATTTTCCATTCAAAATATTTCTATCTATTGGTCTGTCCGTCTGTCTATCTATCCTCTCTCCCACCTCTCTCTTTTCTAGTATCTATCTAGATCAGCGGTGGGTAACTATGGCCCCTTTATGACTTGTGGACTTCAACTCCCAAAATTCCTGAGCTAGCATGGCTTGCTCAGGAATTCTGGGAGTTGAAGTCCATAATTCATAAAAGGGCCATAGTTGCCCACCCCTGATCTAGATAATAGATCATCTCTCTCCCTCTTCCCCTCCCCCTCCCGGTATGTGTGCGTGTGTCTGTCTGTCTGTCTGTCTGTCTCTGATCTTTGGCCATTATAAAGTTTTTGTGTGCAATAAATTATTTCCATGTCTTTTTGTAATAGATTGCTTCCAATTGCTTGATTCTCAGCGATTTCTCTGTTTGAATACAAAAAAGAAAGATTTAACATGCACTGTTCATTGCTCCCAGCTCACGTTGAGAAGGGGTTCACTTGGGTGGATGCTGCCTCTTCACTTCTACTGACCTCTGTGGAGAATTATTTTACCCTCTCTGATGCAGTTACAAATCCATTTGCGACTTCCACTCCAGTGATACAGATAGTGTCACAAATGTGGAGGAGACAGTTAAAAACCGGCACCGTAAAGTGGGGGAAGAAATGGAAGGGAGCAATGCAAATGAAACTGCTTACAAAGCAATTGGTCTTTCATTATTGCACCATTTATCTGCCATTTTCACTTTGCCACTCACTGGGCTGCAGATTATATTCTTTTCTAAAAGGTGCAGTTAGGCACACAGCAGTTCACATTATTATGGGCTAGTTGGCATTTATCTTTCAAGGATATGCTTTTGTATTCTCATAGCTATTTGGGAGAAGAGGACAGTAATCCAGCAATATATGGTCCCAAAATGGCAAACTTTAATGAAATATAATACTGGGGAGGTATGTTGGTACTGGGGAGTTTTCCACTAGACCTAAATAAGCTAAACTTCATTTTTAAATAACATAATATTGGGAAACAAAATCCAGACCATCTTTACACAGGAAGTACCATGTAGAAAAATAGTATTTTAAGGGTATGCAGAATATATACAGGAGAGAGACAGAGAGGGAGATTGAACAAATGAACTGTGCTGGTGTCTTGCAGATGTGATAGATTACAACTTTCCCAGCCAGCATCTGGAAACCCTTGGCTTGAAAAAGACTAGAACAGCGCATTCAAGTGTTTGATATATTTTAAGTAGGTTTATCTATATGTATAGTGTAGTGAATGTATAGTGAGGAGGTGTAATGAAAAATTGAAGTGAAAGGGAAGCAATTTATCTGAAGCCACCTAATAAATTCATAGGACAAGATTCAAACCACAGGCTTCCTGACTCATCAGTCCCTTGAATTATTTTTATCAATCCTGTTGAATTCAGAAGTAAAAGCTATTACATTCAGTATGATTTACACATACACACATATGTATGTGTAAATCAAACTATCATACAAGAATGAAGCATTGATTAACTTTAAGATAGAAAGTTAAATACTTCTAGAAAGTATAATTATGTATTTTATGTTACCCAAAGAGAGAGAGACATATACACACAACATGGTTCATATTTTGTTTATAATTCAGAAAGAACATATTTTTACTCTTCAAAGGAAATGTCTATGGAGATTCTCAGTCACCCAAGTCATGGTTTTCCCAAAAGTGCTATTCCCCCCCCACCCAAAAGGCAACTGTATTTCCTTCTCACCAAAGAAACATAAAGAAAGATCAATTGAGCACCTTTGGGATTTCAAAGGTAAAAGATACAAAAGGTGGGAAAACAGCAAAACTAAGTTCCTTACTTTTAATCCTAATGTTTTTAAAGTTTGCAATTACTCTGTCTACTGCCACATGCACTATCCAGACTTTTTTTGTCTTTCTGATTGACAGTTATAGAAGTCTGGGGCTTATCTGTTTGAAATCTAATGTCCCAGAGCACTTTATTTTTATTTTCTACACACTTTATTTTTATTTCCATCCTGCATTTGCCCAGTAAGAACACTCACTTAAAAAAAAATAAAACAGAAAAATTGTTCATACATGGCAAGAAATTTCTTTGTCTAAGTTAAAGAATGCATGATTCTTAGCAAAAGTTAAAACTGCTTCTTGCTTTCAGGCAAATGGTATTTCTTGCAGATATTCAAGGATACCATAGTTGCCATTTTGTCATGCTGTCATTTATAGTCTGTGTGATTTGATCTTAGTAGGTTGATATATTTTCCAGCCTGACCTTATATTTTTGTGGTGCACTCCTTTGTTTTTCTCCTATTTATTGATTTTGTATCCCATTATATCATTACTCAATTTGTACATTATGTGGTTTGTCTTTTTGCATTGAGCTGGTACTTATATTTGATATTATAATGTTAGCATCTTTTAATACTTGTGCTAGTTGTTTATTCAGTTAAACAGTCTTATTCTGTTGTTTTTTTGGTTTTATAGATACACAGCTTTTTTAATTCTTCTTTTTCAGTTAGAGGGCTTTGTACTTTCTAGTGAGAAAGCAGAAGAAAGCATGCCTGGTTTGGGAATGAAAATAATTCAAGAACTATGCTAGGTTCTTGTACTGCTGATTTCTCCTCATTTGACTCTATAGTCTGAATTACTTCTAGTAAGCTTTGATTTCTATGGCTTGGGTAGACCTTTGCAATTCCTCCAATTCTACCTCTCTGAATCCTGAATTTCATATTATAAATCAATATTAATCTGCTAATCTATGTTCTGTAAATTCTGCAAATGGATGTTGTTCTTTCTTGAACTGGTGCATTCTTTTCAGATACCTACTCCTTGTTGGACTTGGTTTGTAATAACAGATCCTTATTTCTATTATTTCAATCATTATATATTTACTTGAAAGAAAACACCTTTTCTTCTAATAGTCCTACAGTTGGTCAATCAACTGATAATCTTGCAGCCCATTTGTTATCAAAGGTCCAGGAACTCCAACATTTACTGTGGTCCTTATTGACCCTTGGCAGTGACTGATCCAATATGATTTTCTGTAAGTTATGGTATGGTGAGACATGATTTACAGAAAATCTGCATCCTCTGATGAGATCTATGTAGATTGAAGCTCTCATCTTCCTCAGAGAATACAAAACCACACTAAGACAGTTCCCCACTAGCAGTTATTATTATTCATTGCACAAACAATGGATTGGACTGGATTTGGCATGTTTATCCAGCTATCGAGTCCTTCCCAAGGACCTGAGATAGGCAGGTGCTATTATTTGATGGCATTAAAGGCATCATGTAGGATGTAAGCTATTTCTAGTAAAGTTACTTTTTGCAATTGATTGATCTTGATTTTTGCCAATGTTGATAACATTCAAGTAGTACTCCAATTACTGTTGTTATTATTGTTATTGCTGTTATTATTATTAATTAATTCCACCTCTACCAGTCATTCTGTATTTATCTTTTCCTAAATATCTTCTACACCGGTATTTATATAACTGCTTCATCCCATCATCCTGCATCCATGACTTTTATAGAATTCAGAAGCATTGCATGAAAATTAAAAAAATCCAATCAATTGCTAATTTCACTTATTTTCCTGGTAATATATATTTATGCAATTACAAATGAAGAACATAATCCCACTTTTCAGGGAAATAGATAATCATAAAATCAAACATTAAAGCTGTGAATAATCACCAGTAAAGTTCACCAGCTTCTTTAGGGACTAGCATGTGTATATACTCTCTCCATTGCTCTATATTAAACTGAAAATGCAAGGTGCTTTTACTAATTGTGTGGAGAAAGTCTCACAATCAAAGCTCATAATTTACTTCTAATAGCCCCAAAATACCTCCTGTTCTACAAAGATCTGATTATTGCAGATACAATGAAAACAATGGGATGCATCTGATAAAGACAAAAAGTAAATTTATTTACATCATTTGAAAATCAACTACTTGTAAGTCATATAACATTACATAGATTGGGCAAAAGGCTTAAAGATTGTAACCTTGGGGGACTGGGGAAGTGTTCAATACCGCATCTTTTTGTGACATCAGTGTAGTAAATCAATTTGCCATTATGTGAAAAAAGGGCTTTCTTTCCTTTGTGAGTTTAGGATAGTCTTCTGTTAAAACACTGGCATTCTAGCTGCAGAACTATTGTGGGAATATAAGAGTTATACAGAAGGCAAAATTATCCTGGGTTTTCTGAATCTTTACAATTGTTCCAAGCAGCCCTGGTATGATGGGAAGTTTCATGCACCATTTGACCCATCTATTTCTTCTCTCAAAGTTATCAGCTTTCTGAGGGCATAACGGGGATAAGAAAACAACACCACATTATTAAGCCTGCAGAGATTGTGTATATGTGTGTCTGCATAAGTCTATGCAGTTAAAATATATGTAAATGTGCTACATGCTCAAAAATAATACATTCTCTCTCTCTTCCCACCCTCTCGATTCCCTCTCCCTTAGCATTTATGCTTAGTTATGTAAATGGATGCATAAATATGCATAATTCTCAAGATATATATTCTGTGTACATAAGTGAGCAGCCATAAGTGGAAGCAATGCATAGCAGGGTTCTGATATGCTGCATATTACACTTGAGTAAAACTCAGAGGCAACATAATTTGTTTTAATGCCTGAAGAGCAAGGTGTTACCCCTTTACTCCAAGGGTAGAAATTGATGGGCCAGATTTTTGAATCTTACTTCATTGCAGACAAGGGAAGACTTTCCACCATATGTGATTTAGAAGGCTTGGGCCTCCACAGATTTATTGTCCAACTTTAAGAGTTAAGTAGAAGCAGCTGGCTCATTTTGCACACTCCAACACTCAGCAGTTCACTTGGAACCTTACGCTAGGAACTTTTCTCCATATAATATACATTGTTGGAAAAGTTCATCCAGTGATGAGGAATACAGTCCTATAAACAGATGGTATAGTAGTCCATCAATAGAGAATAAACTGCTTTGAGAATTAACATGATGGGGTTTGGAAAGGATTCCGTGCAGAGTATATAAATCAGCCTTGCACATCTCTTTTATACCTGCTCTTTTATTTTGCTCTTGGTCTGACCTTTCATAAATTCAGCTGAAGATGAGATACAGTACTTCCAATCCCAATATTTCAATCCTATTTCCCTCCCGTGCATTTATTCAGCACCAGAGGTGGTATTCAGCCAGTTCTGATAGATTCTGGAGAACCAGTAGTGGAAATTTTGAGTAGTTTGGAAAACTGGTAAATACTACCTCTGGTTGGCCCTGCCCCATCTATTTGCTGCCTTCTGAGTCCCAGCTGATCAAAGTCCCAGCTGATCAGCTGGGTCTTCTTTTGCTTCCCTGAACAGAAGAATGGAGCTGGAAAGCAGGTTAGTAGTGTGGGGAGGGAATGGGGATTTTACAGTATCCTCCCCCCCAAGCCACGCCCACCAGGCCACACCGACAGAACCGGTAGTAAAAAAAAATTGAATGCCACCAATGCATGGAAGAAGATATGAGAACAGGACTACAGTTTCTTTTGAAGTTGACTCCTCCCAGTGCCTGCAGAACACAGACCTACTGACCCCTAATCAGGTTAACCTCGATAGATTTAGTATTGATCCTATTCATTTCACACTCACACAGGTTTCCAACCTTTTCATTCAATTGTTCCATAACAGTCTCCTTGCTTCTGGTGTGAATAAACACACCAGCTCTTTCTGAGCATTCATGCTATGTATTCAGCCTCAGGCTGAGCCACAGATGGAGGCTAAATGCTGACTATGTGAGAATTTTATTCATGTAATATCTGCTGCATTTTTAAAGCTGGAAATCTTCCTACATGCTCATCAGCAGACAAAGCCACCTAGTGCCTCTTTGAGGAGATCAGAGCTCAACCCTTAGGGCATGTTATATGTTAAATCTAGAACAGTAGATAGAATGATCAGGTGCTGCAGTAACACAAGCATCCTGAGCAATTTGCTCAATGAGGTTTTCATAATTTATTGCAAATAACGTGTCTCTATTTTTTAATATCTAAATTTGACATCTTTTTGGTACGGGATAAGGCAGACTCTATTTTAAAAGCAGAAGAACGCCCACATGGGAGATCATAATGTGGATGAATATGTAATGCAGCCCAAGGGTACACAAGTTTATTCATAAGTGCTAATGCACTAAAACATAGTTGATTAGTTTGCAATTTAGAATAATGTGTGAATCCAGACAATTGGATTAATTTGACAAATTATACTGTATCTCGGTGAACCATAGAGTAGTGGATTGTATGACCACAGTTATTTTGCTCATCGGTTCTATACCCTGGACTGTGAAAAACTTTATAAACGGATGTTTGGGAGTAGGACAGTACATATGATCTCTTTCCATGTCATTAAGGAACCTGGTTTTTTGTTCCCCATTCTTGCTTGCAGTGACAACTAAAAGCAGTATCTGAAGCATTCGTGCATTTGCAGAAAAGGTGTGGTTGCTTTAATACTTCAAAAAGAATTGCTGCATATCTATTCCTGTCATTTAAAGCACTTTTTGAAGGATCCTACATTTAATAACTGTTTAAGAAACAGAACACAATAAGAGAATCAAAGTTAAGCCCAGCAACAGCTCAGATAAAATAAGGTAACTGCTTTCTAAACAGAGCTTAACACCTACACTTTTTACTCTTTGTCTATAATGTACTTTACACAGAAAACCCACATTATATTGTCAGTGCTGATGGCAATATAATTACTACATTTAGGAAGGTATAAATTTGGGTGTGCTTTTCCCCTTGTTATCTATTTCAAGTTAGACCAATATTTGTTTCAATTGTAAATGCCTATGACCCCATGCATGCAGGAACAGACAGATAATAGATAGATATATTTTTACTTTAAGATCTTCTGTCTTAAGTAACTTCTTGCAGATAAATTGTTTGCAAGCTAGAACAGGTGTGTTTCAATCAGTGGTGAGATTAAAAAAAAAATACTACTGGTTTTGTGGGTTGGTGGGAATGGCAGAGGAAAAATACTGTAAAATAGCTACCAATCTCAAGCAAGTGACATTTTTAATAATTAAATAATTCCAAAAGCTATTAAATAATTTAATTATTGATAACCATTACTTAAATTATTAAATAAATTACTAAAATCCCACTTCCCTAAAGAATTAAGAATATTATGGATTTATTGATTTATTTATAGATCGGCAAAGAAAGGATGCTTTCCCAAATAAATAATATGAAATATTGTGACGGGGAGGGGGGTTGGCAAGCATTTGTGATATTTAGATTTAGGCTCTAATAAGCCTTTCAGCCTAAATTAAACTGCTCACAGATTGAATTTAAAAAAAATTAAAATGAGGAAAACAGTGCTCTGCATCTTGTGGGATAAAGACTTTGGAGGCCTGATCACTTGTCCACCAAATTCTTCCCAAAGTAGAGTTGGGATCATATGATGTCCAATTTTCACTGTTTTCTGCTGCTATTATGTACATTAAAGGATCAAGTATAGAATAACGAAAAGACCATTCCCTTTTGGGCTGCCCGTGTTAATATCCATTAGTACTGCTTCCATGGCTCTGAAAAGCTCTGTGCTTTCTGCTGTAGCTATAAAGACAATGTAAATTGCTCGTTCATGTTTCTCAGTTTCCCAGCCTTTTATCCCATTTTGTCAGTTAATTTTTTATGTTTACTAATACTTAATAAATATTAAGCTATATTTTTGGTGGCTGAATTGAATCTCAGGTGGGTTTCTTCTGCTCTAGCCACAGAGATTGATGGGGACTGTGCTGAGCACAAACTAAACTAGAAATTATCCATCTGAATTTTTTAGCACGGTGATTGGAACCAGAAGAGAGAGGTCACAGGTGTAGAAGAGAACAGAGATAACGATGGAAAAGGTATGTATAGCAGAACACGGATCAAACTGTTACTAAAATGTGATATTGGTGCAGGAAAACAAGACAGAGTGAGAAAAGAACTAAAAACTAATAAGGAGAGAAATGAAATACTACAAGGCATTCAAGATTCTGCTGTAATTATACTCAATTTCAGTAAAGTAGACTGCTAGTATTTCTTGTGGAGACTGCTTTCTCGCCTGCCTATCTTTAAAGACTGACAGAATATCACAACGTAGTTACACAATGTTCTGAAGGACTGCAGGAAAACATCTAGGGACCTACTGACATAATTAGTAACTCCCACATGTTCACCCCTTGGAAGGGAGGAAGAAATAGGAAAAGAACAAGTCTAGATAACAAACTGTTTCCATTCCCATACTCTTATGATGTTTTCCAACCATCCCTGAGGATCTCTAAAATACCATGAACCGAGCTAAAGGTTGCCTCCCAATGGTGATTGTGGCTGTTTCTAGGAGTTAATTTTGGGGAGGAAATGAAAAAGAAGCATTCCACTGAAATTCAGCTTATTTGCCAATAGAGTTTGGCTGGATGACCTTGTTGTCAGCAAGTTTTATTGTTAGTGGGACCACGATGTGCATGGGCTGTGTACCCTGAAATAAAATGATGAGGCTTTTAAAAATTAAGGTTTCAAGTAGGAGCATAGGTTATCACATTAATTTGCTGCAAAACTGTGAATGTTTTTTTTTCTTGGTAGGGATTTCCCTAGGAAAAAGGAACAGTTTGCAGGTAAATTATCCTAGCATAATGTGTAAACATAAAATAACTAAGCAAGTTGTGCTGACAATGTGTCTCTCTATAACAAGTGATAGATAGATAGATAGATAGATAGATAGATAGATAGATAGATAGATAGAGAAATGTATAGATATATAGATAATGAAAAACTGGGTGCCTGCTGCCTCCTCTTATTCATTTAGCTCTTGAGGTATTGAATAGAAACACAAGACAAAATTGTGGGAGTTAAAAATTTTGGATTTAAATACATGTCTTGATAGACAGGATTTTAAACTGTCTTATAGTCAGCTGAAGCTGAAATTTTTCCTTTTAGGACTGATGGATAAACAGTTAAAAATATTAGCATCTCAAAGACAAAAGAAAGAGGATCTGTATATCTATCTACAATGTACCGTTTTTATAAGGCTAAAAACTAGGTGCAGGTTTTAGAAACTAGGAGACTATGAGTTCTAGTCTTGCCTTAAAAATGTGAAAGTCAGTTAGCTGACTTTGGCCAATCGTTCTCTTTCTTTCACATGGCTGTTGTGAGTAAAATAGGAGGAAGAAGCAGTATTAGGTATTAAAAAAGGAGTATGAAAAATATAGGCAATATTTTAAATAAACAAATAAACAGTAAAATAAATAAATAAAATATTCATGGTAAATTGGATTTGGATTTGGGCTTTGTATAATAACAACAAAGTTTCCAGCCTTAATGTATTATTGCCTTACCAGAAACTGATATGCCATTTTACCTTCCTTCCAATGTATTTATATAATAAATTGGATATTAAAATATTGATAACCTGTGATTAGTTATTTTAATACAGGGAACAACCACATAAACACTTAAAATAATTATAGACTTACTAACATGAAATGCAATTGCAAGTCAATTTACTTTAAAGTATTATATTGTATGTATCAAATGATATCAATGTTTTGAACATATCTTGAGTTGAAATAGTTTCAGCAATGCTTCTGGAAATATTCTATCAGTGCACCAGCAAAATGCCAGGAATACATAAAACCTCTTGAAAATGCTGATATCTTTTCAAGTTTGTTTACTTTTACTTACATTGTTTTGTAAATGTATATTTTTTTTGTAAAGATAAATTGTATTATTTCATTCCATTGGAAACCCTCAAATTTACCACTGAAAGTCACTTTCAGCAAAACTTGGTAGAAATTCTTCTAAATGAGGTAAAGCAGCAACATAAGCCTGATGCCTCCCTTTCCTTTCCTTTTTAATGAATTCTACAATTATATGATTTGGATTTAGACTTAGTTAATATTTAGATAGGAGACAACCAGGAAATTCCAGGGCTGTAGATTAGATTGAAAAGGATTTATTATTTATCATTCACTTATTAGGGTTTATATGATGGTCATATACCAAAATACATATATGCCCTCTTAAGTAAGGAGATTAAAAATAATTTAAAAACAGAATACAATGACAATATAACTACTATAATCAAAGTGCTTGATGAACAATCAAGAACTTATAGAAAAAATGCATAACAAGACTTCACCGCTCAGAAGCATTCTGTTGGACCTTGGGAAAATGTTATATGGCTCTTCCTTCTAATGCAGGGGTGTCAAACCCCTGTCCGCAGGCCAGATGCATCATTGCCGGCCACCTTCAGTTTAACAAGTGCGGGGGACGGGACATGATACATCACGTGATGACATGACACAAATTTGACACCCTTGTTCTAATGCAACCTTGTGAATCAGAAAAGAATAAAAAAATGTTGTATTGAATCCCTCCCTTCCAGTCAGAAAGAAGAACAATCAAGTGAAAATCTGAGAAGGTAGCAGAAGATGCTAATCTTGATTAATTCTTTGAATGCATGGTTTTCTGTGTAATCCTGCATGTATCTACCTAGGAACACAAACATTAGCATTACTTTCAACTGAGTAATGAATTCTACTACTTTGAAATAACTCCCATTGATGTCTGTTGACCTATTTTCAGGAAAATGGGGCTGAAAAATTACCATTTTAAGAATAATATCAATCTGAGAACAACATTTTCTGTTGATTTCTGAAAAAGAAAAAAAGGCCATTTACCTGACTGGCATGGATTAATCTATGACAATATTAAATGATTTATAATTCAAAATTCTTATGATCCTATTAATGAAACAGTTTGTACATTTCAGTAAATTTATATCATAAAATATGCCGAACAAATCCTTACCCCTCTAATATATTTAACAGCTTATTTCTCTCACTAAAGAATTTTAATTCTTTTTGTATCATTTATTTAAAAAAACTGATAAATTCTTATAAAGAAAGGAATGCATCTGTATGGACTTATAAGTATATATTTTTCTGTTTCAAGTGTGGGACTCTAAAGCAAGAGATAAAATTTTCTTGTGTTGCAATTACATTTCTGGTTATTTTCAGCATAACTGAACTGGAGTTATTATTTGCACTGGTCCTGAGGCAAAGTTGTCCCTTTTACATTAATATAAAATGTTTAAAGTTTTGTGATACACATCAAATGAATATTGCCTAGAACTGTACAGCTACCCTTCCCTATTTATCTATTTGTATTTACACCTCTATTTCTTTTTGTCAGAATTCCACAGAAAATTTAATGCAACACAGCCTGTTTTTCTGCCAGTGTTAAGCAAGATTTTTTTTTTAAAAAAAACAGATACCCAGGCATACATGTGGCATTAAAATGCAGCCATATTAGATTTTTTAAAAAAAAAAACAGATACCCAGGCATACATGTGGTATTAAAATGCAGCCATATTAGCAACTGTGCAGTTGGAAGTTGATGTCAGAGTTGGGCTTCTAGTGGATGGCTCTTGTATGGAGTGGTTAGAAACTTCAAAGCTCATTCCCCATGGTCTTCACCTTATGGCTGAGTTGCAGATTCTGCCCTGCCCTCTTCATTAGGTCTATTTTCCATCCGAGGCACCTTAGGAATGCAAGGAGCCATTAATCTCAGGCTAGGGATAGTACTTCAGTTGATTCTTGCTATGAGAAATGTGGTTTCACATTGGAGTAAGGCAGAGAGACCAAAAAATGATGTATTCTCACAATTATATTAGGGTAGGACTACTGTCGGAGTAGGATCTGCTCCAACTACCTCTCAACATTTCTCCTTTCGGATGAAAAGCAAGTTTTATGACAGATGGTGAGCTGTCAGGGTCTGAACTTGGATATGAATACTTCTCAGTGTGAGTCCAGGAGAGTCAGCATGTCCTGCCCAGGCACAAAGATATGTTTCCCATTCTACAACCACAGCAAGAATGATACCATGTTCTGCTCAAAGTTGTGAGTTTGAGCCACATTTCTCATAGCAAGAATCAACTGAAGTACTGAGAGAGTAGCACTCTATCCTTTCTTATCAATGGAGGGGAGGATTGGCAATCTCACCCCTTCTTCTGCTGTCATTCTTTTTTTTAAAGAGTTTTTAATTTTTTTAAAACAAACATACACATACAAAACATAAAAACACCTTCCATTTTATATACATACAGTGTGTCAGTTGGTTATAAATCTTTTGTGCTATCCTTTTATAGTCATTTACTCACGATTTATATCAATTTTCACATTGTCAAACTAACATATGCTTATATATTTATCAGTTATTAGTCATCCATGACTAAACTATTTATTCTATCATTTTATACGAGATATTCCAAATTTTATCTTATAATTTATGTTATACTTTCAACCAATGGTTATGTATGTCTGTATTATGTTTTATATTAGTCTATTAAATTTCTATCACAGAATTATCTAGTCTATTACATTAACATGTCTTTTTATCCAACCATTGATAAAACAAATCCCATATCATATAAAATTGTTTATCTTTTTGTTCTCTAATTTCAAATGTCAATTTACTCATTTCAGCACAGTGCATAATTTTCTTAATAACTTCTTCCTGCATAGGTATTTTATTGTTTTTCCAATTCTTAGCAGATACAATCCTAGCTGCCATTAAAACATTTACAATCAAATATTTCAACTCTTTGTTATATATTTCCGGTATAATTCCCAATAAAAAGATCTCTGGTTTAAAGTCTATATGTTGTTTTATCGTTTTTTCCAACCATGTATGGATTTTAGTCCAATTTTTTTTGCGTCCGAGCATGTCCACCACATATGGTAATATGAACCAGGTATCTGATGACATTTCCAACATTTATCTGATTTATTCTTAAACATTCTCATGTGTCTCGTCGGGGATAGATGCCACCTGTAAAACATCTTATACAAATTTTCTTTATATGCAGTTGACATTGTCATTTTATAATTTTGAGACCACAATTTTTGCCATTTTTCTAAATCAATCCCATATCCAAAAAATTTTCCCCAAGCAATCATCGTTTCTTTAACTTGTTCCTCCTCCAATTTAAATTCTAATAAATGTTCATAAAGATTTTTATCAGTACCCATTAAGATTTTATCTAAATCAGTCAACTTATCATAAATACCTTCTGTTTTAACATCTTTATCAAATCTAGATTGTATTTGCAAATATTAAAACCAGTTCATTTTTACACCTTGTTCTTCCAACACTTGCATAGATTTAAGTTCACCTTTTCATTCAATATCTCACCACATCTAACTGTTTGTTCCTTTTTATATATTATTGGATAAGAAAAAGCTTCAATGGTGGATATTCATAATGGAATTTTTAAACAGTATTGTCTTTTTATCTTCTCCCAATTCAAAAACAATGCCTCTCGGGCGTAATGTTTTCTAAATACCCCTGTGTTTTAGTTCCCTAGTACCAAAGGAAGACATGCCATCCCAACAGCAAGTCATGCCCTTCTAAGGTCAATAGTCTACTGTTCCTTAATGTTATCCATTCCTTTACCCACATCAGATTTGTCCCCTGGTAATACAACTCCCAATTGGGCAAGGCAAACCCTCCTGCAGTATGTGGCACACATCATATTGAGAAAATGTCTCAGTATGGGAGCCACTTTGGTATAGTGGTCTGACATCCAGTTTGTGTAGTAGTTAAGGTATCAAGCCAGGAGATCATCAGTTTTAGTTTCACTTTCACCATAAATTCCAATGGATGACTTTGAGCCAGTTACTCTCTCAGCCCTAGGATGAAGGCAATGAAAAATCACTTCTGAAATGTGTCAAGAAAACTGTAGGAACTTGTCCCGGTAATTGTCAGGAGTCAATATAAAAAGAAGGCATACTCACACAGACCCAGGCACAGGCACACAAACACACCAAAAGATGTAACAAGGGAAATTACATTTGCTGGATTGTATATTGAGTCATAATAATTATAGGACTAAAAACTGTGAAACTTCAGAAAACCAGTTTCAAATGATCATTGGATGACAAGGGAATTAAAGAAAACTTAAAGGAAGGTAATGAATTCTTTGTTATTGTTTTTATTGCAGAAGTTGTAGAGCAAATACTTGAAATGATATTTTCTGAAAAAAAACCTGAAGACTTGAGAAAATAGTGGTGAATAGATATAAAATTAAACTGTAATGTTAAAATAAATAAAATAAATAAAAAAATCACAGTTACTGGGTCAAGATTATATCTGTAGAATGACTCTGGGTTAATATGCTAATCTTCAAACATTTGTAAAGAGTCACACATTTACAACCATAAAAATGCAATCTCACAAATGTAGCTCATAATAGAGGACTACCAAGAGGCTCATGCAATGCTGATTTTTAAAGAGAAGTCTAGGTTGTTTCCAAAAAATGTAGTCAGTTAACTCCTGATCTGGGAAAAGTTGTAGGGAACATTAGAAATAAAGAGACCAAGAAAAAAGTGATCAGGAACATGGCATAATTTCTTCCCAGAATAATCAACATAGTTTTCTATCACCTTACCATTTCAAGATTGTCATTCTAGATGACTACAGGTCATCCATTAGCATTTGTAATTTCAACTGGCAAAAAGCTATTGACAACAGGTCTATCTGATTCTGTTATCTGTGATCTTCAGTTTGGCCACCTGTCCTATTTTTATTCCAGCCACCTGATTGGCCCTATGAACTTAATTATGCCATGTTCCTGATCACTGGTTCATAGCTCCCAACCTCTTACAGATGCTATTTGGAGACTATCAGCTTGTACTCATATAGAATAGATATCCACTACTAAGGTGAAAGCTGCATCTGGTCTTTATATGGCCAAGATAAAGAAACGGGCGAGGGTATATCAAATAATAATGAATATTTTTAGTAATTCTTAGTAACATTTATTCAACTAATTACCGTCCGTTAATCAATTATTTAACAGTTAATAGATCATTGTACCATGTTTTAAATAATGTTGCCTTTCATATTGTTGCAATTTGACAACAAGTTTTGGAGAACCACATTCAAGAAAATACAGACCATGTATTTTCTAATAGTGGAATGAGACAACTCATCACAGCCAACTCGCTCCAGCCAACTTGCCACAGTCGACTCACCACAGCTAACTCACCATGAGACAACTCATTGCAGGACAATTTAACAATTCAATTTAATTTTTTAATATATATTAATTTTTGTCATTCACATTTAATTCTATCTCTCCTTTGGCATCTTTACTTATTCTATTTCACTATAATATAATATTGATATAATTGTAACTCTTGTCCTGCAGCAAGTTTCCCCATGGTGAGTTGGCTATGATAAGTTGTCCTGCAACAAGTTGATCACTGCAAATTGGCCATGGCAAGTTGGCCACGACAAATTGTCATAGACCTTTCTACCTGGGATAGGGAGAACTGTTCAAGTTAAATGCCCTGTGGCAATGGATAAGAAGAAAAATCTCTTCATGTTCTAGAAGACATTGATAGTTGTGTCCCATTCTGTGGCATGTGGGATAATTGTGTCCAGATAAAATTCATTGCAAATTTTAAAAAGTCTTAAAGCTGTTGCAGATTACGTTATTAAAATTAGTGGCTTTCCTGTTAAATATCAAGGTGAATATGTGCAATGACAACACATATGGATCTAAATTATTTTTATATCTTTTATAATTGTCTGCCAATTTTATAAATCACAAACTGTTGTCTGGAAATGGTACAACTGATTTTTATAGTGTCTGCAAAAATTATATTTGGCTCTGTAAAAATGGTTGGTTGATTTCTGCTGCCTACGTGTCCTTCATCTCCCAAATGTTCATTTATATGAGTCAGAGCTGATAACTCATTTATGCTATTTTCTATGAATTTCAGATTTCCTTGCATTGGCAATATTTTACTAGAACATTCATAGATTGGCCTGTACTCATTTGATTATAAAAGCTACCTTAACCAGGGGTGGTATTCTACCAGTTCGCACCTATTTGCTAGAACCAGTTGTTAACATTCTAAGCATTCTAAGCAGTTCGGAGAACTGAAGAAATTGTTAGAAGAAATTACTGGCCTAATCCTGTAAGGAAGGCAGGAAGGAAACATTCTGGTGTTGCTTACAGAAACTGCCTCTCCGTTAACCCTTATTACATTCTTGGCAGGACTAGACTTCCTGTCTCAGGAGCTTCTCTGGAGTTTTTCCTCCTCCTTTGCTGGTACTTTGCTTGTGTGAAGTGTCCATTCAAATTTACAATGGCACTGAAAAAAGTGACTTATGACCATTTTTGACACGACTGTTGCAGCATCCCCACAGTCTTGAGAGGCCAGGCTAGGAGATGCATGCCTCGATGTGAGTGATATTGTGTTGGCCAGATCCAGCCAATAACATGACCACCAAGCCATGTCCACCCAGTCACATGACCCAAGCCATGCCCACCACCTAAGCCATACCCAGAGAACTGGTTGTTAAAAAATTTGAATCCTACCCCTGACCTTAACTATAGTTCTAGTAAATCTGCAAAAAGTGTAAACAAAAACATGTTAACATACAAAGAATTAATGAGACAATTTAAATGGCTTCATAAAAGGCAAGGCCCTAGGGGCAGACAAAAGAGAAATAATGGATGAAGAGAGTTGGAGGAGGAGGAAGAGACAAAAAAGAGAAGGAGAGAGTGAAAAGGTTTGTGGGATATTAGAGCTCAGATAATCAGGGTTTTCAACCTCAGCAACATTAAGAAATGTGGACTGCAAGTCCCAGAATTTCCCACATTATCTTGCATGCTGGATAATAGAATAAATAGAATATAAAAAAGAAGTTTACAAGGCAATGGAGGAATAAGCCAACAGAACAGCACAAATGATACAAGTAAAAAAGAGATGACCCCAATGAATATCCAGAATAGATAAAGAAGAAAGAGTAATATTGAGAAAGAAGAGATTTTTTTTTTCTTCAGTGACCTCAAATATATTCTTAACTCTAGAAGGGGAGAAGGAACAATTCTCACACAACCTGTAATTGAAAAGTCAAAAACTTCAGTGGTATCCTAACAATAATCATCAGTCAGGAAAAAAAGGCTCAAGTTTTCTCTTATAATTATGTGTCATTCAACATTCTGTGAAAAAAAAAAGATTAAATAGAATCCAGGAAGAATTAATACACACAGACACCCATCTGTGCTTAGTCACTGAGAATGAAGGAAGCCCTGGGATGCTCTCGTGGCTTTCAGAGCAGATGTCATCTTTTGAATAGTGTTCACAACTTGGTTAGAGTTAAGCATGCGGCAAATCATAATTCAGTTCCTGCAAAGCAATCCTTGAGAAGATGGTTACCTCATATGGAGCTGATGGGCAAAGTCTGCTTGAGGCGTCTCTATCCTATAAATATAAAGTGCTATCATATGGTTAGAGGTACACAAGAGCAGATGAGGAGCAGTGACAAATATGCAGCATTAGAGGAAGTCGTTTTCTTCAGTTTGATTCTATTCCCATTTAATGACAAAACTGAAGTGTAATCAGGCACAGGCCGTATTTCTTTAGAGTTATGCTTTTGCCAATGATTATTTAAAAGAAGATGTGGTCTTGCTTTATTATGCTGACACTGAACGAGACTCCCTCCCATCTTCTTCTCTTTTTTTTCCTGTTTAATGTGTTTTTGTAACACAGCTGTTCAAGCAATTTTGCTAGATTTAATTAGAACAGTGTTTCTCAACCTATGCAACTTTAAGTCGTGTGGATTTCAGCTCCAAGCATGGCCCAGCCAGAATGGCAGAGTGGGAAATTTTGGAAATTGAAGTCTACACATCTTAAAAGTTGAGAAACACTTGAGTGAAAAGGACATTTCAGAAATATAGTGAGAACAGAACTAGTTCACTTTTATTTGCAACCTGAATTTTCAAAGTATAGAAAAGATAGCATACCCTGATAACTGGGGAGGCATTCAGTGGGATAAGTGACCTTAACCTTCTCACCAGTGAATTACTTTTCCATGCAATTTAGACTTGGCTTCACAGTTATGAAGCTTTCTCAACAGTCCTTTTGAATACATGCTGTCTTTTCTGAGAAAAGAAATACATGGTCTCTTTTCTTGTTTGCAATATCACATTTTAGATAGTTTATTAATTGATTAATCTTACAGCCATGTCAGAAATACAAAATAAAAATAAAATACAGGATTTAATTTCAGAATAATATAGATAAAAGAAAATATTATTTATTGTATCACTTCCTTGACAATTATCACTTTCAGCACCAACTAGGTTGGGGAACAGAAAATTCTTCCCTTTTCACATATATGCTCTCCCACAAAAGAGTTGTACAAATTGCCAGAAAACAGTGATCAAGCAACATTTATTGGAAGTAAATAATCCAAATGGGGAAGAAACACACTAAGAAAGCATCTGCATTGTTAGATATTCTGCTGACAAATTGTCAAGTACTTTATGTAAATTTTGCTATTAGCAAGGAGCTATCCATATCACTAGGTCAAAGGTTCTGGCAGCACAAAAAGTCATTGAATATTCTTGATGTAAAACAGCAGTATTTCCATGGATTTAAGTAGCTATAATCGCACGGTCCCAGAAACAAGTTAGATGTAATGGTTTTGGAACATTCTCCCAGCACTTATTTATTCCTTTACCAGACCGATATTCCATTTCAGTTATATCCTATTGTGAACAGCTCACTGTAGAAAAGTTAGAATAATTTACCACAACATTAACATAAATGTCCACAGTTTGAGGAGCAACCCACAAATTCACCAGGAAGAGCGAGAAAAAGATTCAGACTTCAAAAGTGCATTGAAAAAGCCAGGTCTCAATTAGCTTTGAACAAAACCAGGATAAGAAGGACTTGTCTATAAGAAGGCTGTTTCAAAGAAAAGAGGACCTAGTCCTGTGTTCTCTGCAGGTAACGTAACAAAAGAATCTCAGAAACCCAGTAAATGTACTCTAGCACAGATTCTAGTCTTCTTTTAAGTATGGAAGCTGTCAAGAGTCTTGGCATCAGGTTCTTTGACAAGCCAGGTGAAGAATCAATCCTTCCTCACATTGTGTATTAATGGCTTTGCCATGTGAATTAAGCAAGTGAAATGTAGACTAGTGAACTTGGGCACCAAGCAGGACAAGATGGAGAAGAAAAAGGAGACTGTGAGAGCACTGGAACTAGGCTGTCCTGTAGACAACTTTGTCCTGGACCATTCAGGACTTGAAGAGTAGGATGGTGAGCAATGCCTCTAATTCAGAGGTGGTATTCAGCAGGTTCTGACCAGTTCTGGAGAACTGGTAGTGGAAATTTTGAGTAGTTCAGAGAACTGGCAAATACCACCTCTGACTGGCCCCAACCCCATCTGTTCTCTGCTCCCCGAGTCCCAACTAATCAGCTGGGGTTTCTTCTGTTGCCCTGTTGCCCGGAGCTGAAAAGCAGGTTAGTAGGGTGGGGAGGGAATGGGATTTTGCAATAACCTTCCCCCAGGAGTGGGGAGGGAATGGAGATTTTACAGTATCCTTCCCCTGCCACACCCACCAAGTCATGCCATGCCCATCAAACTATGCCCACAGAACCAGTAGTAACAAAATTTGAATCCCACCACTGCTCTTGTGCCTTTCTTGTTTCTTTTTAGCACCATAAGCTCAAATGGAATCAAAAACATAGTCCTTCTGAATTATAACATCACCTTAAAATTCTGCTCTGTTTATCTGCTGGACTTTCAGAATGCTTCTGTGTGATTGAATTGGAATTAAAACATTCAAGGGAATTAAACAAGGTTGGGTTATTTTCTATTTACTATGTGTTCTGACTAATTATAGTTTTCTGGGAACCAGACTGAGGTCTTTCCCATTGCCAGATTCCTTTAATCAGAAATGTCAGAAATTGTTTCTTTTAAACAGAGATGCTGATATTGAATATTGAACTCTTCTGAGCCTAGTCGTTCTCCTAAATTGACTTGACTTTGACAATGCTGATAAAAATGTATTTATACAGAATACATAATTTCCCAAGTTAAAGGAGCTACCTGGGAATAATTTATTGTTATTTGTCCTAATTTCAGTGAATTTATCTCTGGGTGAATAGTGGCTGGTAAACTATCCATGAAATTCTGAATGACAACATGTTATTGGATCAAAAGTGAAAGGCTACTATTGAAAAGAGAAACTATGATTCAAGAGCTGATATGACTAATTAGTTTTCATATGGAAACACAGCACTTCAACTTCACCAAACTAATTAGCAGTTTTATGTTTCAATAACACTGGGTGTTTATTATGCAATAAAAATGCCTCTTTATTAGAAATTGATTACTGATTCCTGCAGATCCCAAAAGTATAGGTGGACTCATCTTAACAAAGGAAAGACTTGAATTACAAACAGATATGTACAGTATCTTAATGGTTTATACATACACACCTATCAATTTATGACTACATGACTGCAAGGAGAAGGTTCTGACAAAATATCTAACCAAGTTAATGCTACGTGCTTCTTTTGGCAACAACCCTTCATGATACTAGGCACAATTCCTTTATAGCTGTATTGCTTAAAAACATTATGTTCTAATTTAAAAGTCTGTGATTGATCCTGCAACTTTGGCACATAATATGTGAACCCTATTATAAAACTACATCCTTTTCGTAGCTGAGAAGGATAGCATTTTCTGCAAACAATGCCAATCTTAGCAATAATGATGTAGGTAAAATGACAACTAATACAAAACTCAGAGCCAGCTCATTTGTTAGTTTCTGCACTTGTCAGAACTTGTGCAAGTTGCATTACAGGTTGCAACAATTCAAAATGCATACATTAGTAAAGAGACTGATTATGCTAAAATACATACTATGAATAAAAGTATGTTAATTAAAGAATCTGTGTGAAAACTAATATATTTTCAGCTATTTTTTTTAAACAAAAGAAAGTTCATTAAGTAGAAATGGAGTGAATACAATTGTGGTTTAAGTAAATGAAATGCAAGGTTTCAGGCAAAATAAACCGTTTTTAATTATGATTATTTTTAACATCAAAAATATGAAGGTTATTTCCATAAAACAAATAGCATTGCCTTTGCAGTGTCCAATGACTGATATCAGCCATTTTCAACTCTTCAAAAAGCAATAATTTCTTTAACATTATTGGCTACCTTGAATGTCAGAAATGTAGCGTGCAAATTAAGTAAATAAATAACATGAATAAGATTCCTTTAATTGATTATTATTTTTTCATTATAAAATGAAATACAAAAAACCCATTAGATTGGGCATCTATATTTACAGGGAAGGAGGGAAGAGCGCGAGGGTAGGAGAGCGGGAGGGATTACAAGAAGTTCCGATTATTATGGAACATACTATAGTGAGGATGTGGATCCCTAGAAAAAAGGGGCTGCTTCCAGAGGAGTAAGAGCAGGGGTGGGCTTCAAAATTTTTAGCAAAGGGTTCTCTGCCTGGTTACTGGCTGGGTGTGGCTATGGTAGGTGTGGCCTAGTCAGCCTCCTGCACCATGGTGCGGGGACTTTTTGCTCTCCCCGGGCTCCAGAGGCTTTCCTCGAACCTCCGGGAGGGTGAAAATGGCCTCCCTGGGCTCTGGAAGCTCTCTAGAAGCCAGAAATGGGCCCATTTCCAGCCTTCCCAAGCTTCCGGGAGGCCTGTTTTTTGCCCTCCCCAAGCCTCTGTGCACACCCTGCACTTATCTGCATCGAAAATGGGCTGTGTTGGGACTCTTGGGAGGGGCGGGGTGGGTGGGCCAGGAATGCAATTTGGGGGTTCTTTGAACTTCACAGAATCTTAGCTAGGGGCTCTCCTGAACCCCTGCAAACCCCCAGCGGCCCACCCCTGATAAGAAGCAACTGGTCCCTAATATTATGTGCGACAGAAAGAGGTTGAAGATGGCTCCTCCCTGTTAGTTCACAAAGTACATTGCGAATAAATGTAGTGGAATCTTGCAAGTCTGGCAAGATTTTGTCCATAGGTGTAAAACAATAAACAAACCAGCTTTGAAGAATTGCCATATGTCATTCTTATGGCAATTCTTTCTGGTTTAACATTTATTTATTAACATAAATGTTTGCTACCATTTAGTATTAACTTTGGTGGGGGATAGAGGAAGGCCTAACTTACGTTAAGCTGCCAGCTAAAATCAATGGTTACTAGTGCTTATTTCTGTCCTAAAAGGAGGAGGAATCAAATAAAATTTTCATTCACTGCTTTATGCTTATGATGATCTTCCTTTATCTCTCTAGCTTTTTGCTTTTTTCTTTCATTTCAGCCAAGAGCATAACCTTTTCTAATTTTCTTGCATTTTTTTTTTAATTTTGACTCCAATATACTAATTTATAATTTATGACATTAATTCTATAATCAGGTGTAAAAATGACATTCATATTGATTTAAATATCTGATAGTAGATTGTAGCATGTGTGCACACTGCACCCACACTAGTTCAATATCGCTACTCAAATGAAGCTTTGAAAGCACTGTATGTTGAAATATACTCATTGACAACAGTCAAACACTATGAAATGCATATTTTGTACCTATGCCTAACAAGAAATATACTTTAAACTATAGCAATCAGACATTACCTGATTGAAATTCTGATTCAAATAATTCACACAACATCTAAAAATGCAAATGTAAAATTTACAAAGTAAATGTTTTAAAAGCAGATATGCTCTAATAAAATAATTTGGGGAAGGAAAACACAAACCTGTAATCCTATGTACATTAATTTGAAAGATACCTTAGTAAACTCAACAGTATTTCATGCAAGAAGTTCGTAGAAACAAAGGTCTTTTGCAAGAAAAATGCTAATCTTCATATATTTAGTTAATTTTTTAATCTAGAAACTTGGCATAAACTAATCTACACTGATATATAGCCTAATTCCAATTCAGGTTTTTAAATGATATAATAATAAACTGTAAGAGGTAACAACAAAATTTAATGTTATTAGAGTTAAAAATAGTAACAGGGCTCCATGACATCATGCTTGCCACAAGACCTCAGAAAAGTGCTAGCTCAATGACCTTGAAACAGAGATGAGCACTGCTCTCTAAAATCAACAACTATTAGAAGAGTAAAATGCAGGGATTTCTTTGCTACATACATAATACACACACACACACACACACACACACACACACACACACATTCTCTCCTTGTCCTCTCTCTCTCTTTCTGTCTCTGTGTGTCTCACACACACAAGCAGGTTTGGGGGAGGGACACTAAACAGAAACCTTGGAAACTATGAAATAAAACAGAGGAAAAATGCTAACTGTATTGGGAGAGAAAGGAAAAGAAAACGGATCAGGAAATCAGGTATGTTACAGAATGGAATAGAATAATGGAAATGAAAGATGGAGAGGAGTTGCTTAGATAACAAGAGAAAGAAGCACTCCAGTTCCGGATCATGCAATTTCCCGACTCATCTGATAATTTTTCGTTAATTGGAATCAGGGAACAAAATGAATATATTTGTGATTTTAATCTAATTGCAATTTAGTCCCAATTTATTTAGCTATTTGATTTATACATCACCTGACTATCCAAATAAATCTGGGTAGGAAGGTTGTGTGTACATCAAATAGCTAAACAATTTGATGCTAAATCACAGATTAAAATCACAAATATATTCAATTTATATATATATTTATGACATAAAAATAACAGAATTAGCCTCTATCCCATCCTCATCTACTGAAGAAAGCACAGACTCTGGGACACATAGAAAATGGTTAACTATTGGTGGGATATGGACAGAAGAAGAATGGAGCGAAAACATTAACTTTGCCTAACAGGACCCTTTGAATAGTGAACTAATTCAGTCAAGTCAAGAAAAGTAAGGCCAGGTCAAAAGAATCAGATGACTCCTGAATACCTCCAGGTCAAAGTTTATACTTTAACATACCCATGGAAGCCAAAATAAAAATAACATAATTATATCTAAATGCCCTTACATTTTCAGTTAGAACGAAACACTGAATACAATTTGGAAAAGAAATATAGGCAGCTTATTCCAATTATATATCTCCAGCTTTTCAGGAGATTAGTACTCTAAAATGATTCATAATCAACACAAAAGTTGTATATACAGATAAAGGAAATATTATTTTAAAAGAAATAAAAAAATCTAGGACTTTCCTCAGAGGACAGAGGTTACCAATTGCTCTGAATGATGGGAGAAGTTAACTTGTTAGCTAGATTTTTGTGGTATATCTGCCCCAATCTTTAGGGACTCTTCCCATAGAATACTTGGTGGTGATAATAAAGTGAGCTAACTGTGCTTTTTTTTTTTAAAGAACAGAAGCTATTAAGATATTCCTAACTGTAAAATATATTTGAAAGAGAGGCAAAACCATTAGGATATTCCTCACAGTATAATTAAAAATCTACCCACATTGATTAAATGAATGAAACATTGGGCATGCCTGTATTTTAATTAAGCCCGAATAAGTTTATTTACTCATAAATTTAATTATATTGGATGTCTGAACAAAAGGGCAATGCCTGCTCTGGAAAAGATGAATTATTTTCTAATAACCATGTCTTTACTATTAGCTCATACTTTAGTAATGGGACCTTTCTACATAATGCAACATTCTTTTCAAGAAAGTCCATCTTTGAAAATCAAATTTACAGCTTGTGTGTGTGTGTGTGTGTGTAATAAACATATGGATTAGTAATAGACCAGTGACATTAGAGAGAAATTTGGCTATTTTTTCCTCCCTTTCACTTTTTTATTTATTATTTATTTATTTATTTTATTTGTCAAGCAAGTATTAGATGACTGGTATAAGTATAAACATGGTTATGAATACATGAAATGGATACGAATAAAAAGGAACATTAGGATAGGGAGGGTAGGCACGTTGGTGCATTTATGCCCCCTCTAAGACCTCTTAGGAAAGGGGTGAGGTCAACAGGGGTGAGGTAGACAGTCTAAGGTTAAAGCTTTGGGGTTTGGGGGAAGAAACCACAGAGTCAGGTAGTGTATTCCAGACATTGACCACTCTGCTGCTGAAGTCATATTTCCTCCAATAAAGTTTGGTGTGGTTTAGCTTGAGTTTGTATCTATTGTTGTAGTTGAAGCTGAAGTAGTCATTGATGGGTAGGACATTGCAATAGATAATTTTATGTACTACACTTAGGTCAAACTGAAGGTGGCGTAGTTCTAGATTGTCTAAGCCTAAAATTTCAAGTCTGGTGGCATAAGGTATTCTGTTGCGAGTAGAGGAGTGGATTATTTATGTTAATAAAATAATCTATATTAATAAACAATATCTATGTTAATAAATAATATCTATGTTAATAAATAATATCTATGTTAATAAATAATATCTATG
>NW_020769374.1:1629781-1646566 GCF_900518735.1 Pseudonaja textilis | reverse complement strand
ATATATATATGATGGAAGAAAACCACACATATTTAAACAATGCTATATTTTTAATGATCTGGAGCAAGTCAAACATTGATCCCTGAAACCTGTAATGATATTAAAGGAAGAAAGGACAAACTCTTCTATGGCTCAGAGTTCATCAGAAATTTGCTAATCTAATGCCGCATAATTTAATAGTTTTCATTCAAGAAAAATGAGGCAGAGTTCAATGACTTGTTTCATTCATCTGACAAACGAAAAATGCCATTAAGTGCTTCCTTGCAATATAAAACTATAAATGCCAAAACCTAATTTTCAGTTTATTCTGCAAATCCACCTGCCAGCGTGTGGGTGGCATTTTACTGAAGGAGCAGGAAGAACAATTTTTTGAGAGCTGAGAAAAGACAGTACATTATGTGTAGTAATTTTATTTTCAAACCTGGCAGATCCATCATCCATATTTTCAAAATGGGCATCGCGAGATTGCTCATTTATCTAAGTTGCATTTATCCTTCCTAAAACTGTGTTCATATTTCATCATCATCTAGTTTTCAGGAAGATGGAGGGAAGACCATAACTGAGGATAAATCCAAGGAAAACAGTTTCTAGATTGGAGCAGGAAAGAGAGCCTTCCAGGATCAGGCCCTCCAGATGAATCTGAGTTAGCGTGATATGCTAGCCAAATTTATAAATATCCCCCTCTGCTTTCTCCCTCTTGTTTCTGCTTCAGTTTTAGATCCATGGATGTTTTCAGTGGTGGGATTCAAAAATTTTTACTACTAGTTCTGTAGGTGTGGCTTGGTGGGCATGGCATGGCTTGGTGGTGTGGCTTAGCGGGTATGGCAGGGGAAGGACATTCCCTCCCCACTCCTGGGGAAAGGTTACTGCAAAATCCCATTCCCTCCACACCTCACAAATCCATTTTCCAGATCCGTTCTCCTGTGCACGGAAACAAAAGAAGACCCAGACGATCAGCTGGGACTCGGGAGGCAGAGAATAGATGAGGGCAGGGCCAGTCAGAGGTGGTATTTGTTGGCTCTCCAAACTACTCAAAATCTCCAGAACTGGTCAGAATTTGCTCAATACCACCTCTGATCTTTTTTAATGAGGACTTGACAAGCACTGTTAGTAGGAAAAGCTCTGTGAATATTTTTTGTTGTGGTGATGCTTATTTATTTATTTATTTGATTTGTCAATCTCTTACAAGATAACAGCTATAAGTATAAACATAGTTTTGAATACATGAGATGGATACATATAAGAAAAATAAAAAGAAATAATAGGACAGGGACGGTAGGCATGCTTTTATATACTATATTTAGATCGGACTGAAGATGGTGTAGTTCTAGGTTTTCTAGGTCTAGAGTTTCAAGTCTGGTGGCACAAAGTATTCTGCTATGAGTAGAGGAATGGAGAACTCTTCTCATGAAATATTTCTGGACTTTCTCAACTGTGCTAATATCAGATATGTAATGTGGGTTCCAGACTGATGAGCTGTATTCGAGTATTGGTCTAGCAAATGTTTTGTATGCTCTAGTTAGTAGAGTGATATTACAGAGAAAAAGCTACGCAGGATTAGGTTTACAACACTTAATGCTTTTTTGGCTATGTAGTTACAAATGCTCTAGCACTTAGATCATTAGAGATGAGTACTCCAAGGTCCTTGACAAGTTTGGATCCTCAACAAGGTCTTGACTATTCAGCCTGTATTTTATTTTCTGATTTTTTTTGCCAATACGCAAGACAGAGCATTTATTTGTTGATATTTAAAGTTGCCATTTGTTTGACCATTCTGATACATAGTCAAAGTGTTTTTGAAGGGTAACAGTATTGTCTGTGGTGTTGAATAGCTTTACATCATCAGCAAAGAGAATGCAGTTGCTCTTAATATGATCACAGAAGTCATTTATGTAGAGTATGAAGAGAGTTGGTCCTAGAACACTGCCTTGGGGAACACCACTATTGACAGGTACAGAATTTGATAGGATGCTCCCAATTTTGACCATTTGTTGTCTGTTTGACAGGAATGCTTCTATGCAGTTATGTACATGTCCAGAGATACTGTAAGATTTTAGTTTTAGTAGTAGTTTGTTGTGTACCACTGAATCAAAGGCTTTACAGAAGTCTATGTAGATTTGCATCTATTGTTTTGCCCTGATCGAGTTGAGTTATGTTTTTGCTTATTGTCAGATCAGAATTTGGACTCATCATATCTTGGACTTCAGCAATCTGGCTTCTCTTCTTACACTTCTTGTCTACTGTATGTACTAAAACTTCCATTCCCATAACCTTTAAATGGGTGAAATAGTGCATCATAAGCTTCATTTTTTTAAATAAGGTACCTCAAAGGGGGTGACATAAAGAATGCATCCAAAATATGCAACCCATGACTCCCAAGGAACTGAAATTTGAGAAAGTTAGGGCTTCTTCATCTCTGTCAGTCTGCTGCTACAGCTGCAAATGCTAATTTAGAATTTCCTGTGGGAGTTCCCCTCATTCAAAACCAATGTATTTTTAGGAAAAGATAAACTAATAGCTTTTCTCCAGAGCATATTTCTATAGAACCACCACACTAAACACTGAGAAAATTTTGTGCACAATTGTTTTTACACAATTGGCAAAATAAATAAAAAAATCTGTCTCAAGTTGCCATGGGTGAATAGGCAGCAATATTAATTAATTGATTTCCACAACGGAACAGGATAAGTAATTACCAAATTCAAAGAGATAACAAGGCACAGTCTGTTGGAAGGATGCCAACCAAGATAACTTCTGCCCAAAATAAAACATGCTTTGTTTTTGGCAATGCTGTCTTGTAATCATCTCTCTTATATACTAGTGTCCCCAGCTGCAACCAATGAGGAGGATCATGGCCGCCGCCTCTCTTGCAAGCCAAGTTGTGTCCTTCTCCGTTCCTCCCTGCATGTCCTAGGATGCAGAGGGGATGGGCCTGATTCTTCCTCTGATTGCCCAGCCGGCCTCTGCCCTTCCCCAGCCTCCTTCACAACCTCCGAAGCCACCTCCACTCCCTGTCGGCTGTTCCTCCTCTCCCTCAGAGTTTGACTATACCAAGGGCATGACAGCAGGGGTTGGTCCCTCACCATTTCCAGGGTGGCCCCATAGGCCAGAACTAATCACCTTGTGGGGCTAGATCTGGCCCGCAGGCCTTGAGTTTCACATGTCTGCTCTATAGTATCTCTGCCTGACTCATTTTCCCCCTTTTTTGCTCCCTTACAGGGTGGAGATATCGCTTAAAGAAGCTATTGCTTCCTGGCTGCTTTTCTCCATAGCACAGTCCTTCCTGAAAAAGTGCAAACTGCAAGTTAACAAGTTCAGCGCTGCGACCTTCATTAGTTGATCAGAACCCTGCTACTTGAAACTTACCAGATCTCAATTAAGTTCAGTGGAAGATTTTTGTTGTTAGGCAAATGGAATTCGTAATAAATGTTTGCATTGTAGGTAAATGAATTTTTAAATTATTAATGCTATATTTGTGAATGGTTACTAAACCAGGTAGCTGCTAAACTAGGAGTGGCTTTACTTTTAAAGAAATATTTTAATTAGCAGAATAATTAACAATGATAAGGGGATTGTGGGACATGCAATTCAAAGTATCTGGAAGTCAACAGCTGCTCTAGCTCCTGTATAAACATCTATTAATTTATATGCAAATATCTTAAATGCTATATACAAGACCCTAATATAATTTGTCTTATCCCACTCTTATTCTATTCACCTGCTAATTTCAGATATTGTTCCTAGAATATATATTTGCTTTTGAGAATGATTTTATAGACCAAGGGTCTTCAACCTTGGCAAGTTTTAGACATGTAGACTTCAACTCCCAGAATTCCTGAGCTAACATGACTGGAGGATGAATTCTGGGAGCTGAAGTCCACAAGTCTTAAAGCTGTCAAGTTTGAAGACCCTTGGTATAGATAAATGAACATGTTGAATTCTTTTGGTTAATAAACAGTTCAGAAAACCAGGTTTAAGCATTAAATTGAATATTTTCTAAAGACCTTTTCAAGTAAAGATTTTACATTGTTTACTGTAATATGACTGCTGGCCTGCTAGATCACGGGTGTCAAACTTGCTGCATCATGTGATATTTCATGATGTTTTTTCCCTTTGCGGAACTGGGGTGGGCATGGCCTGTTTGTGATGCATCCAGCCCATGGGCCGCCAATTTGACACCCTTGTGTTAGATTATTAATTATATTGGGATTGTATAATATTAGTATGGACAGAGTTGAACCACACAGAAGTTTCAAATATTAATTCAGTGTATTCAAGTCATAAATATGGTGTGCTGACATTTGATAGCACATGTAAGTCAAACGTTTGATCACCAAGGCTGCCAAAGTTCTTCAGTGTGAAAGAAAGTAAAATAAAACAGGTATGGGAGCATAGAAAAGCAACATATATGCTGTTCATGCTTTTCATTTTCTCAATTTAACTCTGAACTCTCTGGTGGTCTCCCATATAGGCCCTAATGAGGTCTAAGCCTATGTATCTTCCAAGCTCAGATAAGGCCATCCATATCCTATCTCATCCTGAAAGACCCACAAATATATTGGGCTTTATATTTTAGTAATAAGAGTTGTGCTCAGGGGTGAGATTCAACCAGTGTTACTACTGGTTCAGAACTTACATTTTGCGCGCAGATGCATTCTTTGTGCGCATGTGTGCCAGACAAGCTCTGTGCACGTGTGTAATACAATAAAAGCTGTGCCTCACAGACAGCTGATAAGCACTGCGTGCAGCTGTGCAGCATTTGAAAAAAGCCTTCTTTAGTGATTTTTTCAGTCTCAGCTGTGCTGCACAAAACAGCTGAGGTTGAAAAAGCAGGAAATAAAGGTCAGGTAAGAGCCCGGGAGGACAGGTGGGCCAAACAGCAGCAGACACAGAACCGGTTCTGTGTCTGCTGCTCTTCAGAGCTACCGGTTCTACAGAGCCGGACAGAATTGGTAGCATCCCATCCCAGGTTGTGCTGTAATTCTTGCCGCAGCTGGATTCACTATATGTAAAATAAGTTAAATAGCATTCTTTTTCAGTATAAGCATTACGTTTATCATTGGACATACAAGTGTGTGTGTATGTGTGTGTGTGTATAAACTATTTCAGATAAAGCACTGTAAAAATGATTTAGTACATGTATAACTTAGCATTGATCATTTGACATTTCTTACGTTATTGATAATTATTTTGTTTATCGCCAGCAGGCATGCGTGAGCATGTATGTGTTTTGACACCAAGTCAATCTCTTTTTTTTTCAAGGCCTAAATAATCCCATTCCTAGCTGCATATTTCAATAACTTGGTTCACATTATTGCTATTAGATGACTCTAACTAAAATTTAAAAATGCAATTGAGGTACTGTTTTCTTTGTAAATAGAATGTGCTATTTTTTTTTAAAAAAAAGGCAAAATAATGAAGGACAAATAACATACTTTAAAGAGCATAGGTAAAACTGATTTCTTCCCTGCATGCTAGACTTGAAGCAATTAAAGAGGCACACAGGAATTCAAGAACTTCTGACAAATTGTATTTATATAGAGAAGGTAAAAAGCTATTACAAAAGAATTTGAGCAACTGCTGTGTATCAAATGCAAGTTCTATTTATAACAGTGTTCACATTTCTTGCATTTTTTTTAAAATCTTACCTGTGGTTGTCTTCTGAGTTAGAGATTCAGTTTCCATCTGTTCTTTGTTTTGGTAATGGATCTCAGATTATGTTGCTTAGCTTTTGATTGAGTGAGAATTTAACTACTATTCGCAGTTATTTTTCTATCCACTATAATTTGTACACGTATCAGCTATCATATACTTTGTTTCAATTATGGCCTTTCACCCTGACATATTTTGCAAGTTATCTATATCTTGGGAGTCTTTTTGGGTGGGAGGGGATCCTTTGAATTAGTGTTTGACCCATGTTGACAATCCTGACTAGTCTTGATTGAAATTTTATTTGCAAGATTTCAGAAGTAGTTTGCCATTGCTGCCTTCTTCCTGGGCAGGGGTGGTGGTCTAACCTAAGGTCATCCAGTTAGCTTTATACCTAATGTGGAACCAGAACTCATGGAACCCTGGTTTTTAGTTTACTGCCTTAATCCCTATACACTACTAGCTTTCAAACTTGGTTACATCTCAGTTATTCTACTTGCAAATAGCTTATATATGGTATGGAAACTTCCAAAAAAATAGCACTTTGAAACTATTAGAATTCTCTGGAACTCATGTTACAAGAACTGCACCAAACAATTTATAGACTAGATTAGTATTCTCATTCTCAATCACCTGGAGAGGATGGAGAGCATTCACTTGCTTACAGTCTATGGAGAATCTTAGTCATCCAGATCACAATTGTCCCAAGGTGCTTTTCTCAAACTGGTCTCTCTTTGTTTTTCCTTGAGTACATTTTGTTTCTCATACAAGAATATAAAACCTTCCATTCTCCACCATTTGGTCAGAACCAAATAAGCTTCTTGGATGAAAAATGAAATATCTTCAAAAGGAAAAACAAAGGGAGTCCAGTTGCCTTTTGAAAAAAAAAAACTTTTGGAACAAAATCACTTGCTTTTGCCATAGGTTCTAGTCATACACAAAGCAGCATTTAGAGATAGTGTCTTGACTGATCTACAAAAAGCTAGGTAATTTTTGACATAGGCTAGGAAGCTGAAACATTATCCTAAAAAGGCAATTTCAAATCATATCAGTGTTACTTTTCAAAAACAATATGAACATTTCTGTCTGTCACCAGAAATCTTGGCTAGTCTTAGGCGGGGTATGTATTAAAGTCTTTATGTTGCCTGTAAAGTTCTTTCCCTTTTCAAGTGTGAAAAATCTTACAATTTTTAATATGATTCTTTTCTTTTCCTTTACATATATGATATGTGCATGGACCAAAAGCGTGCTTAGTGTTCTGGGTCACTCTATTCCTACAGTATATGGTACCATGGATTTTATTTAATTATAATGTGATTAAAAAGCCAGCGTTTTAGCTAACTAATGCTGAACTTTGAAGCAGACAAGAAATCTGAACAGACCGTGAAATAATGAAACTGGAAGAAAGCAGTGAGGTCTTAAGTTTGGTATTAAGGCATGAAAAAGCTGGACTAGAAGCAGTTGCAAGATAACATCTGTGTTAGTGAGCCTGGAATGTGAAAATGTAATAATGTGAGTGGGCCTAATTTTCATAATGAGATTGTAAGGATCATGGTGTGAAGAATATTCCATGCTGTGAACATGCTGTCTTACATAGAAGATCTGATGGTAGGAATTCTTCATACGCTACACATTACATTAGAAATAAAAATAACTTCCTCTAATGTTTATGGTGCTATGCAGTGCTTCAGACATTTATGAACAATATATAGGATTTCTTTATTAGCTTCCCTCTGTTTATTTAACTGCCATGCTGGCTGAATCTGAAGGTCTCAGTTGTAGAAGTTCTGTTTCATAAATTAACTTATTTTAAAAAGTCTTCATGCCAATATGGTTTCAAGAATAGTGATAGCAATATTTTTGAAAATCCCTTTAACGGTTAAATAAAGATCTGAATCACTGGTATAACTGATGGCTGCCTTTTCCCGGTAAGACTTTTTGAAAAGTCGTCATGTTTGGGCACAGAATACAAATAAAATATCTCTGTTTGAGGTCTTTTGATGCTTCACTTTCTCGGTGTGCTTCGTGCACAGCACTTTAATGAATGCTTTGTATTCTCCATCTATGCACACATCAAATTTTCATTCCCCTCCCTCTAAATCCATTTAAAACCCTTAATGAGCATCACTTGAATAATGCATTCATTTTCTTTTATGAAAAAAAAAAAACTGCATAGGAGAAAAACATATACTTAAGTCATTGGCATTTGGACTGCTTGGTGCATTGACAAAGCACAACATTGTATTTTTGCTGCTGACAAAAAGACAAAGGCAAGGAATGTGTGAGTTAGGCATTATTTATATACAATTCTTATATAAATCAAAGCCTTGGAAGACATGCCATTTTGAGACTCAAGAGTGCATGAAGTTTGAACATGCTACTCTTAATTTAATGTCAGCCTGACGTAATTTTATCAAAGGAAAAGACTTCTTATTTTTAAGTCCAAGCGCCCTTTCTCAAAGATCTAAGCTTTTGTTTTGTCCAAACATTTTATTTTAATACATTCTGCATTTATGGTAGAAAACTAGGCTTGGCATATTTTAAATAAAACAGACTGTTTAAAAATGTTTTATTCATAAAATACCTAACCTTGGTATTTAATTCAGTATTAGTACAAACCTATAACATATGTCTAATTGAAATGGGCAATTACTCTTTGTTGTAATTATTGTAAATATTTGACATCTGTGGGGAAGTGGAAGAAATAAAGTATTTCCTTCTTTTGCTTTTTCTGAGCAGTTTGGTGAACTGATAGTTGGAAGAAATCATTAAGGCAGAGAACCAGTTGTAAAATTATTTGAATCCCACCACTGCTAAGAACCCATATAAAGAGGTGGGGGGGGGGGTAATGATTCAGCAAGTAAAGAGGCTGAACATGTGAGCTGCAAAGCTGATAGCTTGAGTTGACCTAAGTGCCACACAGCAAAGTAAGCTCCCATTCTTACCTTTACTCCTGCCCACTTAACAATTCAAAAGCATGTAAATGTGAATACATAAATAGGTACCACTTTGTTGGGATGGCAACAGTGTTCCCTGTGCCTTTGGCATATAGCCATGCTGGCCACATGATCACAGAAAATGTCTTCAGACAATACTGTCCAAACACTGGCTCCCTCAATCAAGAAACCCTAGAGTTGGACACGATTAGACAGGGAAACCTTTACATAAGGATCCAAAGATCAGAAATATTGCTTTCTTTTGGAGGGTGTAACTTTCATAACCCATTTTGCCTTTTGGATCTTATTCAGTCTTTATTTAGCAGAGTGTACATATCTTTGAGAGAAACTAAGCTTATAATACTGTAGTTTGCTGATATCAAACATGGTATCCTCCTGGACTATTTATAGGGAAAGTTTAGAACACATTTATGCTTCAGCCATTCTTTTCTCCATGGTGAGGTCCAGTCAATGTTGATGAGTGGTGGTGAGGAAGGATTGAGCCTCCACCAATATGTAGAGGTCCACAAGGCTAAATGCTGTTGTCCCTTCTTTTTAATATCTACATAAAAGATCTGGATGAGGTCTTCCATCATTTGTGGATTAGGTATCATCAGTACATACCCAGTTGTACATCTAAACTTTGAGCTCTCTATGTGATATTGTCCACAATTTGTCCAAATGTCTGGAAGCTATGATGGTTTAAAAGGAGAAAAAAAGGTTCAAGCACAATAATGGTGAATCTGGATGCTATAGTTATTTGGGCTCCCTAGATCTAGGAAATATCCATCTTTGGTCCTCTCTGACAATTTTAGGGTGTAATGAATTCAAAGCTCCTGCTGGAAGAGTACCAACTTTAGTCAACAAGGATTTAGCACAGATAAATGGTTCCTTAAACTGTTTCATCACAGAATACCTTTTCACTTTTAAAACTTATGGAGAACCCTAAAAGAGCAGTTATTTGTAGAGGTTACATGTAACAGTATTTATTGTATTAAAAATTAAAATGGATGCATTTGCTACTGCTACCACATCTTATAATTAATTGATGGGATTTTCATATTGTATTATTTTTCAGCATGAACAACATGAATTTATCAACAAGCTGATAAATCATTTTTAGGGGTTTTAAAAGAAAACTTTAAGAAAACACTGCATTAGCTCCAGTTCATGAACTATTTCGATGGTGGAATCTTTCAGGTTGTTCTCGTCAACAAGTTTCTTAGTTCTTTTTCATCATGATCCTTTCGGGCTAATTGTGGATTTTTATCTGTTTTTAATGCTCAGTCAAGAAAGTTTTACATATTACCAATGCCCAAAACCATTTTTGAATGGCCTCACAAGTGTGTGTGTGTGTGTGAGAGAGGGGGGGGGGTTGCTATTGTTGTTTTGCTTATTCTTCCTATTGCTTTATTCTTTTTCTTTGTTCTATTTTAGTAAGTACATAATGTCAAACCACCTCTCCAAATGCAACCTATTTATACATATATTTTTAAAAGCTATCAAGTTAATTGTCATCAAATCAAATTTTATTCCTAATGAATTTGTGGTTCTATTCTATTTGTAACCTAAGAAAAATATACGGATAGCAAGAGCAGGAAAATGACACTTTCATACAACTGTTTAATTTTAATAGCAAGTCCATATTCCCTGATTCATTACAGTTTTAGATTGCAAAGAGATACAGTACCATACATGTCTCTCAGATAACCAAATGAATAATTAGAATTTATGGTGGGTAAAGACAATGCTGAATGCGTGGCCACATTTCCTTTGCAGAATGGGTCAAGGAACTGAATCCTTTACAATTCTGTAGAAGTATTCCTGCAAAATCCTGAATGAAAAACTAGCCTGACTCAGCTGTTACCCTAGGTTTACTTTATGTGTCATGCAACATAGTAAGTCATAGTTAAACTACACATGGCTTGCAAACACAGGGTTGCCTTTTCTCATATCAGAAGTTACTTATTCTTACCTGCAATTTTTGCTGGCAGTCTCTTGCAGTCACTGATACACCACTTAAGTAATTATTTACTCAGAGACAGATAAAATCTGTTTACCTTTTTCAATAGTTCTAAAATGCCTAAGAGCAACCAAATTAAAAACCCCAAATAGGGCCTTTTTTATTTTACAAAGGCACCTTGCAAGCTGTCATTAGAGTTTCTAACAATAATGTGATCAAAGTCTTCTGTTTTTCAAAGGAAGGATATAAACACAATTTTTGTTGCCTCAATTGAGGTCTGAGCCATCAGTGGCTATTGTAATGCCCACATTTATTTAAGCCTTTTTTCATCAGTCATTCGTGATAGAAACATAATACTGAAATATCGAAGTCTTTTTTCTTTACTCAGCAAAAAGCTAATGTGCAGAGATTGGTTGATTGAGTTTTAAATGAAATTGTATCCAGACTGTAAAATGCTATTGCCCACTAAAGCAGCTTTCCTATGAGTTGTCTCACTGATTTAAATTCATTTGTCTCATATTAAATAACTGTGTTAGCTGTCCTTTGGTTGCTACTATTTATTAGCAATAGAATTACAGTTAAATGCCAGCTCAGAAGCAAACTAGGTATGCCTATAGGCACAATTGCCAATTTAAGAATGAAACAGCATTTTTCAGTTATTAGTCACCCAATTATGCATTTAACTTTAGTTAATTATTTTGCATATATGAGAAACGAAAATGGATTGCAAACCATAGCAGTGTTTTACTCTATTGTTTCAATCAGATGAGACTGGCCCAAAGCAACAAAAGAAGTAAATTGAAATTACTTTCCAGTTTTAATCCTCCATAGAGTTAACCAAGAGTAAGCCTCATTAAGTACATAGACCTACCTTTAAAGAAGCATACCCATATTGTATTATTTCCCTTTGCCCATTCTTTCTGTTCCTTCTTATTCCTCTATCACTCTATGCCTTTAAAGGTCGTAGTGTTAAGAAATCAGCAATAGGAGATATTTTTCATGATTATGACAAGGACCATGATGTTCAACCAATTCTTGCCCCATGATCAAATTGCTGTTACATGAAGTTAAAGTGCTTTATGCTTTCCAAATTAAAATCTAAAGATATTTTTTCTAAAACAAACAAACCAAAATATACATACATACGTACGTACATACATACATACATGAAATTCACAAGATTTGTAGTGCCCCAGTGTTGGATCAGCCATCTGTCTGTCTGTCTGTCTGTCATCTTATCTATCATTTATCTTTATTTTTATAATCTTAAATAAAAAAAATCATTACTTTTTTGCAACACATGGAAACAGTATGAAATATTGTTTTATTATTCTTAAACATTTATACGATAAAGAATATCTGCCGCATATTCCAAGATGGTGACTGAACTGCATAATCATTCTTATTTTCACAGGTGCTACTTTGATTTCAGGCAATACATATACCCGCTGCCTTGACTTTATTTGAGCACCCTGCTCTCCCACAGATATCCCTAAGCCTGAACTTGGATCCTTTATTTATAGAAGTGCTAAATTAAATGTTTTCTCTCTTTTTTATGAAAGCCCTATGGCAGACATGTCCATGATTCTTTCCGTTGTAAAAATAACTGGACCTTTGAATTTGGCTGGCACAGGCACATGGTTCATTCAGTTTGGTTTCTTTAGGTCATAATCTATCAACCATCATAATTTCTCCAGGAACAGCATAAAAAAGCATGGGAAGCTATAAAAAAATCAAATCCATAGAATATGTAAACAAAATATTTATGTTTAATTTGCATTAGTGAATGATCTCACAAAGCAGATCTTCTCAAGTTTTAAGAATTTATTGAATGAATTAAAATTTTAAATATTTTTGCATTGGTAAACTAAAAAAAGCAGTCGAGGGAAAGTGTATTTTCAGATAAGTAAAAACATTCCCTTCAGCAAGAGAATATTCCCAATGGTTATGTTTCTTGTTCTCTGTTGAAAGAAAATAGCATCTATATTGCACATTTTAAATCATTAAACATTTTTGAAACCATGCTATTATTAAGAATGTTCAACTGTATCTCAATAGAAATAAAAAAAATCATTATTAAGTAGTCATGTTTCCAATATAAATTTTTAATGTAAAGTTCATTATTAAACATTCAGTTTGATGGCAATTTTTCCAAAGGGACCAAACTGAGAGCTTCTGGTAACATTCCTCAAAATACCAAAATAAACAAGTGTTTCAGTCAAATATTCATGACAATTAATGGAAAATATATTAAAACAATACTTGGTACAATACACTGCAAATGAAACATTTAGAAACCATAATTGCTACACTGATGTCCTACAGATAGTAAAAAGTCTTTGATATTATTTTATACTCAAAGTTTATTCTGACTGGGGCACAATGATCTTGATGACTCTGATGATAAATCATGATTTTATTATTGTAGGAAACAAGTATTATTTTTTTACTTCCTTATCTTTATTTTAACCACTTATTTTGACTGAGATTTAGGAATATATACATTGAAAAGAAAAAGATATCTGAATAATCACCATCAATAGCAATAGCACTTAGACTTACAGAATCAGCATATCACCCCCAACAATTTGGGTCCTCATATTTACCCACCTCAGAAAGATGGAAGGCTGAGTCAATCTTGAACCTGGTGAGATTTGAACTGCCAAATTGCAGTCAGCCGGCAGTCAACAGAAGTAGCCTGCAGTACTGCACTCTAACCACTGGACCTCTGTGGCCCAATATTTATCACCCAAATGCCTGCTCACATAAAATACCCTAGCTCTTAAAGAAGCCATGGAGAGGGAGGGGCATCCTTGAGGACAAGCAAGGGTGAAAGCAAACAACAGAGGAGAATCTGGGTCTATATTGTTGTTGTTTTGTATATACTAAAGAATGCCAGGCAATATAGAACTCTATGAATTAAAGAATTTTGAATTGACTTCAGAGATTTATTCATATGTAAAATAGTTACATAGAAGCTCTCACCCACTAATAACCAAAGCACCATATACTGTACCAATAGTGGCTTCTGAACTATAAAGAAGGTAGTCCCATGGAGAAATACATTGCACTTACCTAGACAAGTGGTTAAAAAAAAAGACATCAACATCCTGGTCCAGTTAGGGCCACAACTGATAACCAGCTAGATCAAGTTAATTCCCTAATTTCTTTACATACATACATAGATGCATGCATGCATACAGACAGACAGACAGACAGACAGAAATGAGAGAGAGAGGGAGAGAGAGAGAGAGAGAGAGAGATTGGATGGCCCAGGTAATCAATCACAAAATGCAAAAGGCTTCCAGAATCACTCTGTTTGCAGTACTTGAGAACTAGGAGAACAGCAGCAGTGGGATCCTGCCTGTCCCACTACTGGTTCGGTGATTGTGTGTGCATGCACAAGCTCCTAACATGCACACACCTAATGCACACACAGCAACTTTCCCCATACCAGCTGAGGCCTGCAGCACCAATCAGCTGAGAGCATAAAGAAGAGAAAAACATAAGGGTCAATGAGAGAACGGATCCTCACTTTTCTCTTCCTTCTCCTCTCAGCCGATTGTGGGATGCTGTTTTTTACTACCGGTTCAGGAGAACCAGTCCAAACCGGGTAACATACCACCACTGAAAAACAGCCAGATCTTCAATAGTTTCTTGAACAACATACTTAGGGGCTGAAAATATGCTCATTAGTCATGCTCATTCCTCACTTTTGATGTTGTCGATGTGTCTCTTCACCTGCTTCATTTCTTGGAAATCTTCAGTAAACTGGGAAGCACTCAGGAACGGATGCAATTGAACGGTTTTGTTTCTTCTATTCTATGACTGGAAAAAAAGGTTGGGGTGAGGTGGGTTTGAAGATTGCTTGGAACCAATTCCATCCAATGCCTTAGTCACTTTTTTTCTAACTTAAAAATCCCAAAAGATGTTAACATCTCCACTTGAAGAATTTGCTCCTACCCACTTTATTGTGGGTTTTGATTGTACTTTATATTTTCCAACATGTCAGTATCCACCTTGATATGGAACAGCCAAATGCAATATATTTGAAATGCAGAGGCATCACAGAAATCTATAAACCTGTGTTATGATTCCTTCTGTCTGATTCACACTCCATTTCTTCAAAAATCTTTGCCTCCTCCCGCTTCCATTGCTACTTTACACATGATAATACTTTAAGGGATAAAGTGGTATCTCTGTTTCTTAATTTTTTATGCAATATCACTCCTTGGTTATTCCTCTAAAATTGCTTTTTTTGTAGTCAGAATTTATATTTTAAATATTCATGTAAGATTATACTTCCTATATTTTCAAATGCCTTCTATACAGTATTATGCTTCTAAGAAATGAATTTTCTGAATGTTTCTAACTAGATTGTTCAATCAAGCTGTCTCCAGGTATGCTGTTCCAATTCTATCCAGGGTATGCAAACAGTTATGAGTGCTTTAAACCAACCAATTGGAAGAAACTTAGCTGAGGATGGCTGATTTAAATATGAAGATGGAAAATGAATTATTAGCATAAAATGTGAGAATCTTCTTGACTAAACTAACATCTATTCAGATTGTCAGAGCTTCAGTCCCACAGCTGCATAACTAAGCATCTCTAAACCTAACATTTCTTAGTAGATATCTAGGCCTGTACTGGAATGCTAAGCATTAGAATACAAAGGTCAGAAAGAGACACTGGAGACATCAAATAGTTTGAGCTGGAATATTGTCTGATCTGGCCTTAAAAGGAGAGGAGAAAGAAGAACTTCTCAGAATTTCAAGTCTATGGACTGTACTGAACAACTAGATTTCTTCTTCGGAAAGGATGCCTTTGTGTTATACGTGCTGCAGTTTGGGAACTGCTCCAGAGATGGAACAGGTACCATATTGATTTCATACTACTGAGACATGGATCACGGACATTGAAGTCACACAGCCTAAATTTGGTGAGTGGACTAGCTTTATGGTTTCCCATAGCAATCAATAAAATGTAGGAATATGTATGTGAGTCCATGGGTAAAGTATCAGGTGTTCTTGGAGAAAGAAGGAAAGCAGTAAGAAGGTGAGAGTGCCGTAATTCAAGTGATCATTGTTATTTATGGTGAAAATTGGGAGAAAACATTTAAGGTCCAGGAGATCTAGATGACTGTGGGCTATTAGTCCTCTGGGGTCTCCTCCCTGTATCACATACAGTGGTCAAGCCTGCTTCTGATCTTCTCTGGTGGCATTGCTGCTAAAAGCCAAGAACCCATTCATCCAACTAAACAAGCACCTGGATAGGTAAGCTCTTGGCATGGAATTGATTTAGTTATACTAAATTGCCATTGGAGGATCAAGTGATCTTTTCAGCTATGACTGCCTCTTTTCTTTTTCAATTAGTTTATCATTTACATCAGGCTTGTCCAACCCGCGGCCCGCGGGCCGCATGCGGCCCAGGTCACCTTGTAATGCGGCCCAGTGCCCACTCCAACCTTCGTGCCAGAGCCAGCGAGGAGGAGGAGGAGGAGAGGCAGGCGCGAGGGGGGGAGAGGCGAGCACCACACCAAGCAGCAACAGAAAAGGCGGGCACTGTCAGAGCGCCACCTCCTGCTGTTGCCACTGCCGCCGCCGCCGCTGCTGCCCCTGCCGGCACTGCCGCTTCTGCCCCTGCTGCCGCTTCTGCCCCCGCCGCTGCCCCTGCCACTTCTGCCCCCACCGCCGCTTCTGCCCCCGCCGCCGCTTCTGCCCCCGCCGCTGCTTCTGCCCCCACCGCTGCTGCTGCTTCTGCCCCCCCGTCGCTGCCGCTTTTGCCGCCGCCGCCGCCCCCGCTGCTTCTGCCTTCCAGTCCTGCCTCATCCAGCCGGGCCATTTGCAGGAGGAGAGGTAGGCGCGAGGCGGGCGAGCTTTCTTCCCCCCCCCCCCCGCAAAATTTGGCTGGAAAATAAACCATGATAAACCGTGATAAAAAATAAATAATTTTTAATAAATAATTAATAATAAATAATAAATAATAAAAACATCTCACTAACTTCATTTCCAAATAAATGTAATATGTTAACTATGTTTTCTATGGTTTTTTTGGATGATCAGGTATTGTTGCTGTTATTTTATTTTATGTGCGGCCCAAACCAAATTTTCATCTTCTAATGTGGCCCAGGGAAGGTGAAAGGTTGGACACCCCTGATTTATATCCTTTCATATGATATTAAGTAGTAGAGAAGAGAAGAGAAGAGAAGAGAAGAGAAGAGAAGAGAAGAGAAGAGAA
>NW_020769374.1:1599211-1629771 GCF_900518735.1 Pseudonaja textilis | reverse complement strand
AAGAGAAGAGAAGAGAAGAGAAGAGAAGAGAAGAGAAGAGAAGAGAATGTTTGGTTTTATTAGAAGCCACTTTCAGATATTTTGACCTAGAATACACACACATACTATAAATACATACACATCTGTACATATTATATCAATCCACCACAAAACATGTTTTTTTCTCCTGTGAAACAATGACATTTGTGAAAAACAATGGTTTGCCTCCCTGATTACTTTCAATCATGTTGATCCAGAGATCATTAATCCATCTACAAAAAAGTTTTAAGTATGGCTGAATGCATTGATTCTAGATTAGTTGCAGTCAGTCAATGTAAATGAATCAGAATGAAATTTATTTCTTCATTCACAATTGAGAAATTGTTCCTATTTTGATACCTCCAGGATTTGAATATTATTTTTCTTTTTTGTTGACCTTAGGTTCTTTCCAGATCTCTTATCTATTACTTTCTGGAATCAGCATTTATAGATATTCCAGTAGGCAGAGTGAGTTATGAAATTTCCTAGAGGACTTAATCATAGTTTTTTCCAAAATGTCAGCTCAGCAAGGCTAATATTTTCTATAGAGGTGTACAGAATTTAGTGTAAAACTATACACTACATTAATGCAGAGGATCCAGCCACCTAGATGTTTAAGCTTAATACAACTGAGTATTATTCTGATGATGTGGGCCAGTTCCCTATTTATAAATCTATATTAACAAAGAAGGACTTCTTAGCTACCTTAGGAACCAAAAATATGAAAAATAAATAACGTATATAGTTCAAGACAAGAACTGTTGTTCATATTGGATGAAATAAATCTGCATATTTCTCTGTTTTCAGTATTTCAAGCATTATTGGATTCGATATCTCGTTATTCCATACAGTTCAATTATTCTTAGCCTGATGAAGGAGGAAATCATTACTGTATATATGTATGCACACAAATATATACTGTATGTATGTATGTATGTGGTACATACATACTCTATGTATATACTGTATCTCTGTGTATAATCTACTAATTTAATTTAATTTAATTTTAATTTCTTTTCTGATTTTTTCTTTTTTCCTTTCTGTACTTTTTGTTTTTTAGTCTGTATTAGTTTTTATCTTTTTATAATTTTAATAAAATTAGTATTAAAATGTTTCTGGCATTACTGAAGCAATATTCTTAAGCAGAGAAACAGCAGGCAATTAAAGTAAAGTGCACCATCATGCCTCCTGTCCCTGTCCTATTGTCCCCATTTACTCCTACCTATTTCCTGCATTCTTACTCATGTTTATACTATTATCTTGTAAGTGATTGACAAATCAAATAAATAAATAAATAAATAAAATAAAGTTAGAGCAGTTTAAATGTTCTACCCTTGCTGTTCATTATTGAAGAATTTACATTATGTGGCTAGGTCAAATGCCTTTCAACAAGTATTCAGTTATCAATTGATGAGAATGTTGGAGTTATTTTGCTCCATGTACGAAAGTATAACCTTCCTCTCTGATAATCCACTTTTGTTTTCTATGACAACAGAAAAAATATCCAAAGCAAAATAGGGTTGGTCAGTCCAGACAATTAAAGAAACATCACATTTTTGAAGTCCTAAAATGAATTTGATACTTATTTCTGAAAATAGCTGTAGTGCATGGCTTGTTTCCTCTGGAGATGTCTCACTGATTTCACTGTACTTCTCCAAACTAAGGTGCATGTTAGGGCTTACGGCAAAATCCTATATAGAAGAATGTACATAGAACTGAATTCTCCTAGATTCAACAAGAATTATTGGAAATAAGCCTGAGGCTGGTTTTCTGAATCTCCTTCTGTGCCCACTTATTTTGGTGGGGTATACTTCTCAGTAGACATGTATAAGATTGCACTTTTAATAACTTTGCCAAGTAATGGAGTTTCATGTCAGTAAAATTCTTAGCGAGGTGAGTTTGGTTAATTCAATTGTTCCCACTAGGCTCATCTAGCTCTTGTATGCACAAGAACAAAACAAAAGTACTCTGAATTATATGTCACTTACCTTGCATTGAGTTGGAAAAGATTCAGATAATTACAACACTACAAAAACCTTATGTTCTTATTTGTTATTTGCTATTATGTTTGTAATAGAGGGTAATTGGTTTGTGAGTTTCATGCACTCTGTACATTATCAAGATAAAATTGGTCTCCACAACTTCTGTTGTCTGTTTTACTACAGTTAATGAAAAGCTTCGTTTGAAAAATGCCTCATTCAAGCTTCTAAGCAAGAACTTTTTTTGAAACTTTTAAATAGGTGAAAATGTCACAGTATCAAGTTTCTTTTTTAAAAAATGAACCCACTTACTGTAAGAAGCATTTTAAGATGGAAGTCTCTTCCCACAAGCAATTCAGTTGTTGATGAAGTTTTCATTGGGGTTTCATCAAGAGGTAGAAAGGAAATGTTAACTATTTTAGTAAATTAATGCATATAAATAGGCTACAATGATTAAAATGATTTTTTTTTAAAATGCTATTCAGAATTGTTCCAGAGACCTTTGTTACAGTAGATGGCAGCATGTAACTGATCTAGGGTGATCTACACAAACTTAAATAGAATATGACATTGTTAATACTTACAATTAGGAAATTCCAAGGCTATAGGTCTGACCGGGAATTCGCAGAGGAAAACAGGGAGGAAACGCCTTCCATTTTGTTGCCAAAGATAACCATAAATCTGAGCTCAGTTTAAAGGAGTCTTCCATTTGCCTTGATCAAATGATTTCTATGATTGTGTGATCAGGGTCTAATAACATAGCTTCCCTTTCTTAATGGATCCCCAAATCACACAAGATCACGGATTGCAATTCAACAACAAACAATCTATGTTTTATTTTGTGTCCCATTTGTATTGTTCGTGTTGTTTGAAACAAGATGATCTGAGTTTTCCATCAATATCACTGCATCATCCTCTTCCTACATTCTGACCATGGATTATAGAGAGACTCTAGCTATCAATGCATTTCCCGTGAACACTTGCAATTCTTGGATATTAACTGAAGAAAGAAAAGTGCAGGTGTATTCCCTGGTACATACCATCTTCCTTTAGGTTCAATAAACTAGGCAAAATTGTAATCACAGTAAGAGGTAATCAGTAAGAAGAGAACCTCGGACCAAAAGGTCCAATACTGCAAATCATTCACATGAATTAATAGCATGAATTAATGAGCTCACATAGTAACATTTACAATATTGAAAACCACTTTGGTATTTTTTTCCCTAATTTAAACATTCTAGATACAGAAACTGCAACTATTTGATAATAGGTTAATATGTCTTTTTAAATAATATTTGAGGGGATGTTACAGAGAAGAGGAGATTGATGTATCCTCCAAAGCACCCGAGGGCAGGGCAAGATATAACAGGTGGAAGAGCTTTAAAGAGAGATCCAGCCTAGAACTAAAGAGAAATTTTCTGACAATGAGTACAATTAATCAGTGAAACAGCTTATGTCTAGAAATTGTGAGTGGTCTATCTCTGGAGGAATTTAACAAGAGATTAGACAGCCATTTGTCTGAATGTTATAAGATCTCCTGCTTGGGCAGGGGGTTGGATTAGAAGACCTCCAAAGTCCTTTTCAACTCTATTATTATGAATATGTCATATCCCAATGTAGTCAGTTTACATACAGGGCAATTCCTGCCTCCCAGTGGTTAAAAATCATGGCTAGATTAATAAGCAGGCTGTTTTAATTTATGTTAATAGCAGTCTCAGAATTTTGCAATGCAAATCCTTCATTAAAAAAAAAACCTAGAAAAACACACATGTCCTTGTTTTAGAACAAACAAGCTACTATTACAGTGAAAAAGTTGCTTGTAAGAATTGTGCAGGCTTAAAAAAAAACACCAGCAGCATATTTAAACATGTACATTAAGAAAAGCACATACAGAAATGTGTTTGAATATTCATGCACATCTTTTTTTCTCCATGCATATGAACTGATGCATAAATGTGGCTGAACTATACTTGTTTAAATAAAAAAAAGTCTAGCCAAAAATGACAATGGAATTGCCTATGCAGACTTGAAACACAATGTAGCACATCACACATGTGATATTAAATTATGTACCAGCACATTAGTGTAAAACATAAGCATAATTCTGCCAATCACTCAGTTTGATATTCATTTGGTAGAATCCAGCATATATAAAGGACTGAACAATCTTACTGAAGCATCAAAATAGATTGCATATTTTTTCTTTTATACATTCTGCCAAAATTCAGATGTTTATTGATACAAATAAAGAGGAAATACTACACACTGTGAGGCACATATAAATCTTAGTTATTTCAGTGAACTGTACAAGCTCATAAAATGCACAAGATTGCAGCCAAATACACTGCAAATGCATGACTTATAATCAACACATGTGGCTAATAAACAGAATAAGAACTAATTTTGATTATCTTGCTTTGATGGCTGGGAGCAAGTGGTAGGATTAAGCTTCTTTATCCATCATCAGGATGCTGGCAATAAATTAAAATAAATTTTGTTGTGCTTAGTTCTTTAATCTCATGCCTTAGCATAATTTAACTCAATTCAGATTATGAAGACCTGAAGCTATGTGATGTATAACAAAAATCCATATTATAGTAAGAGAGCCATCAGGCTTTTTTCCATATTGGCTCTAGGCTTTGCAGATGACAAAACTGGAAAAAAGGATGGGGAATATTCTAAAGTGATATATGTAGAATATACATATGGCCCCCAATATGGAGAAAAAAATACAAAATCTATAACATGGGCTTCAAATTGCATGGAAACGGTTATTGGAAAGCCAGTAAAAATAAATCAGTAATAATTAAATAATATTCCTGTAATTTGGAAGGTTAATAGAAATGTAGAGTACGTTATTTATTAAATTCATATAATATGAAAATGAAAAGGCATAGATTGTCAATAATGTGGCTGTCAACTATCCAAATACGATCAAAATCATCTCTCATCCAGTTCTTCAGATTTCATAACACATTCTGTGTGAAGATACTGAGATGATGTTTGAATTCACATACAAATGAAGTCAAGAGATGCCTTCACTCCTTTATGCAATCTGGCAAGAAATGGTCCAAGTTCTGCAGCTGTACACAATATGATTCACATGGCCACTCAGTATGTGGAACATATGGATGACTGTTGTCACACCTCAAACACAAGGCTTTATTACCGAAATAGATATATCAGCCAATACCTTCCATTTTTAATTTGACAAAAGACAGAACGTGGATCCATAGATAGTTCCACAATCTGTTATGTTATTTTATTTAGTGAAATCACAGGGTTTTTTTTTTTAATTTGAAAAAAAAAATCCCGAGTAAACTCATTGTTAGTAAAATAATGGAAAGATGATAGCTATCTTTGTAGGAAATAATCTACCTGAATTTAAATAGCAAGAACGTTCACAGGAGGAGAACAAAATGCAGAATTTTATAGAATCCTTTAATGAAAGAAGCCATTGCATTATGCTAAGATGATTTAAATTGCATTGCTGCTCCTAATGTTCAGCTGAAATAATTCAACAATGATGTGGCTATGAACTCTGAACGGTTTTCTTCTGCATCAATTCTTTAAAAAGAGAAGAGAGGAAATAATAGATGCACATTCAAACAAAAAAAGTCCAGATTGTTCAGGAACTATTTTCTTAGCTGATAAATAAAAAAGAAAGAAAGCTATAAAGAATGTCATGAGATAAGACTCAAAACAGAGAAGATCATTGCAACCATACAGGAATAAAATCCATTTAAATAACATGGATAAGACCATACTATCATTACTGGGACCATTAAGTGGAAATTCTCAAAACCATTTTTTTCCTGAATTTTTGGGGGGAGATTATTCTTTTTTTCCTGTCTCCTAAGAAAAATAAGGTAACGTTGCAGAAAATTCTTTCAAGATGCTCCATTTTCTTTGGGCAGTGACTACTATTTTCCACTTACCATATCCCCAATTAAACTAGGCCAAGATTATTAATGTTGTACAAATGTCAGTCGGGCTACAGACCGGAAGTGAGGCTGCAAAATGTAATAGTAGCACGTACACAATTACAGCAATCCTTTAGGGAGAAAAAAAGAAGAGAAAATAAACTACCAGTAAAAAAAATAGCAAATTAAAACTAATCATAAAAGCAAACTACTTAAAAAGATCTGTCCTTACTGATCTTCTAAGTCAAAAGAAGGTCAAATGTATAAGAAGTACATTACTGGGTATTATGGCTGAAATACAGAGGTTCAAAAGATGATCAGGACCCGATTGAAAAAGTGTAGCCTCCTTTCATGGTGGATTTAAGAAGGCTGGCCATCATTAGCAGAATTTATATGATGAATAGTGATTATGTAAAGCAAAAAAAATATAGATAACAAAAGTACTCAAGGACTATTTTACTATTTCATACTTAAATTTAAATTATGGAAGCAGAAGCATCACTTTTCATTCAATCCACATTGCATGATGACAGCTCCTACACTTAAGAAAACAACCCGAGTTTGACCTGCTAAGGAACCAGAAATCTGGAGACAGGCAAAGCAAACAGACTGGGTATGAGAAGTCCCTGGGTATGAGAATGTCTAGCAAAGTGTGTATGTAAGGAGGGAGAGGATTGTTACAGAAAGATTATTTAATCCAGGGAAGGGGAGAAGCTTGAGAAAACAAGTCAGAGTAATTCTGCATTAATTACACTAGTCATAAGTTGATCTGGATAAGTGCTTTGGCAGGCTTTCAATTATGCATGTGCTTGAATGTTAAAGAAAGGCATTGCAGTATCTAACATTAAACAGTGAGCAAATTTATACAGTGTTCCAAGATGTAGTTTGCTTCATCTTAGAATAAAAGATGAATAGCTTGGTTCATACACTGAACCAAATTATAAACCACACTGAACAAACCTTTAAACCAAAACCAAATAAACCACACCGTAGCTAATGTGACCATTAAATCATCTTTCCATTAGTCTAAGTTTCTTGTAAATCAAGACAGAGAAAGTCATGCCATATCACAGGGGTGTCACACTCACGTTGTCACAGCAGTGTCATGTGACTTATTGAGACTTTTTTTTTCTCCTTCACTAAACCGGGCATGGGCCTGGCCAGCGCATGATGCATCTGGTCTGCAGGCCGCGAGTTTGACAGCCCTGCCATATAGGGTCAGAATGGTGTATGTTACATTATCCCAAGAATCAAGTTAATGTCATGCAAACAATTCACTTGGCATAATACTCAAAATGAAGTTAAACTTGAATAAACTGTTGAATGATTCCTGAAAGTAAAGGCTACTTTTTGACATTCCATTCAAGTGATAGTGAGAGTTTTTAGCTCATATTTAATATCCACAAAGCAATATAAGGGAAAAGATAATATTACCACATGATAGCCTGCTCCACTTATTCAGCACTTTCCTTTTCAACATCCATCACAATGATGGTAAATAGAATATCTTTCAAACATTTATCAGCAATAATATCTACACTGAATGTATTAGTAGAAGCAGTAAAAGCAAACAATACTCAGATTTAAAGGAACATATTCAGATAACCCTACCAGACCCCCTTCTTATCCCTCCAAAGTCTTTATAAATTAGAAATAAGTATAAAGCAGTACTGCTGAAATTAGTGTAAATAAAAATGCAGCCTAGTTTAGGTTTATTTTTTTAAAAAAATGAGAAGGGAATTGAAGTGCAGACAGAAATGAATTCAAGATAAGTATCACTTTTATTTAAAGTAACATTGGAAATAAAAGATGGCTCCTGCTTTGTGCTAAAGTGTAACCCTCAGCAGACATGGACCTGAAATAAAGAAATATGGATGTTGTCTTGCATTGCACATGAAGGTTCTTAACAAATTGTATGCTATGTAAAATTCCAATTCAGAGATTCAGTTGGACACAAACTGATCAAATATCAAATAACAGTAAAACACTTACTCACTTTGGAAAGTAAAACCAAACCTTTGTGTTGAAATCAATGTTTTAAAATCACTTCAGATACTTATACTGCTTCTGTACATCTGGAAGAATTTTTTGGCTTGCTTTTTTAAAAATAATAATCTGAATTTTCAGTTTAAATCAAATCAGATACAGACGTAGAGAAGTTGTTGAATATTTTGTTACCTGTTTTAGTAGTTTAGTGAACTTACAGATAAATGAAACTAATTATGATGTAATACTATAATCTATGGAGATAATTTATATTTTACAGGCATTGCAAGAAAGTTTAGTTTCAAAGATTAATTATTCTATTAAATATTCAATAATTACAGAGAAAAGAACAGCAATCTATGTTTTTATGAGTTCCATCCTGGAGTCATGCTTTGGTGATTTAATATTCTGCAAAGAACTCATCTGGCTTGTCAAGATAATATGAGCAAGGTGTTTCTATGTGGAATAACTTGAGAGCTTCATGCTACTTCTTTACATTTCTGTGATAAGTACTATTGGCATTCAAATGCATGAGGCAGAATTTATTTGTCAGCATATTTATATCTGTTGTCTGCATGACAGCATTATGTTAAAGAGGGAAGCTTCCTTGAATTGCAGTCTTTTGACTAAACAGTTGTATAAGAACTGTGAGATTCTAAATATAATGCTGATATGTATTTCATTAATTCACAGATTATATCCAAAGTGGAAAATTCATTTCATTTAAAAAAGAAAATGATACCCATAGACCCAATTATGTGGGAAGTGAGTTTCCTTTCTTTTTGCACTTTTCTCTAGAAAATCTAATCTTCTGTAGCAGTTTTCTAGTGGGCAATAAGGAGTCTAAGAAGGAAAGAGAATAAGTACATTAAGTACCTTTCTTCCTTGTGTTTACTTAGAACTCATTTGACTAGTTAAATCCAGAGAAATTCATTATCTTTAGAAACTGGGCAGGAACCACTAAATAATAATGGCATAATATTCTAAATGTATTTAAAGACTCAATAAAATAGCAATCTAGAGAGGAAAATATCGCATATATGTGAGATAATTTTATTTATACAGCATAGGAAATTAGAAGCTTCTTCTTTCTAATTCTTTCTACTCTTTCCAGTTTTTTTCTTTTTCCCCCTGTGCTTGTTTTTATTGGATTGTGTTAGTTTTTATGCCCTTAATAACAAATTAAATGCTTAAGCCTTTTTTTTGTTTAGCTTAAGCCAAAACTTTCATACAGTATAATCATTTTTCCCAATTTCACATAAAATGAAACTAATAGTGTACATTAGAAATACTAAGGAGAAATATGTTATAGTCCTTGTTTTTTATTATGTTGCTTTCCAATCAGTTGTGTAACAGTTGTTTCTCAGCACAGAGTCTAAGCTGTCCTGTAATGAATAATAAGAGCTGTTGAAAGAGGGTTGTTTTTTTTGTCAACCCTTCTATATAACAAAAGCTTTGCTCTTGTTGCCTTGTCTGGATCCAAGAGACCAGGGACTTACTATAACCTGCTAGCTTTGGGAAATAAAATAATAATTTTAATTCCTCCAGGTGTTGGCATTTATTGTTGAATTTTCCACCACAACCTTTTAACTTAACAAGGCCAGCCAAGTATTGCCATCTGTTGAAACAGTTTGAATAAAAACCTTTAAAAAAAATAAACAAAGCAAAGACAGCTATAGATAAAGCACAACAAATGGAGATCAGATATTACTACTGCACTATACTAGAAGGTTATCATCATATATTTTCTTTCAAGTTTCCCATCTCTAAAAGTTCCAAATATATTTTAAACACTTGATTTTTCTGTAGGGCTGATGAATATTATACTCTAACAGTTAAAGTTATATTATTTTATAGATATAACAACAAAATGTTCTTTTGTTTCTGGGCACTGGATAAATACATTAGTGCTCCATTAAAATCCAGATCAACAGTTTTCTAAATGTAGGTATTATTCATATTCCAGAGAAACAAAATATTTTTTATTTCCCCTTCATCTTCAATTAATGCACATATTCTCTGGTTCTCTGGGATCCAGTTGTCCCCATGGATGTGACATCCTACAGGAATCCATGTCTTTTTCCAAGTCTGTCACTTATCCATGCAAACTACCCAACACTATTATTTTGTAAATGACAAAGCAGGGGAGATAACTTAGCTCTCCATATGAATATTTCCCATAGTAAAAGATAAGATGAAGAAAAAGATAAGGTGATAGGGAAGGGGGAAATTTAAGGGGGAATAAAAACTCTGATGAAAAAGGAAAAATGTACAATGAGTGGTAACTCAAGATGGATTTAGGAAGCTTTGGGTGCTAAAATTTGTTGTTGATTTTAGTAAAGATTAATGTTGGTTTGGAACCTGACATGGACTGAACATGGTATGATGCTAAATTCTTATCTATTTGAGAACAGCCTGAAATGTCCTGAAGTGGAGGTGGCTAAAATCCAAAGAGAAGAAGGCACATTGGGATTTTTTCTATTCTTTGCAGAATTCTTTTAAGGGAAGCTGAAGAGACAACAGTAAAGACCAGCTACTACTGCCTCAAGAGAGAAAGCCATTCCCAACCTGAAAGAGAGAATCCAGACCACATATGTAACCCTTAAATATCCCAGGGTATAATATTTAGAAATAGATATGTATATATGTATGCCAAGCCAGTTCTGCAATTTATAAATATTTTAGTATAACAAAAGTTTAAACCACTGTGATTATCAGGCAAGAGAGAAGCCAGAAGAGAGAGTAAAGAATAGATCACGGTCCAATCTAGTTGTAAAACACTTTTGAAGCCAAAAGTAAATTCTCCTTTGTTTTATTTGCTGATCACAAGAGTCATTTTGCATTATGCCTTGTATCAAATCCTGTGAACCTACAGACATCCCCCTGACAGGTATATGTAAAGGCCAGTTATAACCCCAATGTTCCCTATCTGCTCTTCCCCACCAGAGAAAGCAGAAGAAATTTTTAGTTTTGGAAAGCAGTTAAATTGAGTATTCCTTTGGTTCTCTGTATTAGACCTTCTCCTTTGTCTTTCTTTCTTCCTAACTTAAAGCAAACACTAGGAACTGGTTTCAAGTAACGGCCTCAATGGTATGGATAGAATCAGATTTAACACTTTCAAAACCAGGCCATCTTAACAATAATATGATACAATTCACTAAGAAGAGCCACCTAAGCTACAGGTGAAGAACCTCCATAATTGAAGCTTTATGCATTGAAGTGTAGCATATGCAAGGGCATTAAAACCATCAAAGTCATCTTTATCATTCCATGCCTGGAATCCATGACACCTTCAGAAAAATCTCACCACTCATCAGCTGATTGCCTTCTTTGACAAAGCAGTCATTAGGAATGATTTCTCATTTACGGAAGAGACAGTATAATGTGTTATTTGTTCATTTGGACTACTGCCATTTTGCTATAGGTCCCCCAGTGCAAGAATAAAAGGGAAGGCTACTTTGAAAACCTTTCTTTGCCTTCTGAAAGAAAACAACATCTGTGCATCATAAGCAGCAGGACATTAGATTTGGCAGAGCAAGACCTGTAGTTTATCACCTTGGCTCACATGAGTAAGTATCACTTCCATCAAGGGAAAGAAGGGTGTGGACATAAATCAAGAAGCTAAAGAGGCATAAAAATGTATAAGTATGGCAGGAAGGTGCAAGCAGCTTAGCATTTATTTAATAGGGCTCCCAGATCTGGGCTATAAAGTTTGAATAAACTTTAGATGGCAGGAAAGGATGAACTCTTTCTGCATCTCTTTTGCATGATCTAGTTATCATTTCAATTTTTGCAATATATATATATATTTGCAATGTATATAATTAAGCATACAAAGGAAATTCCTTGGCTTTGCTTCATGCTATGTTTCCTAATGCATTAAAAATTAAATGCTTCTTTTCTTAAACCATTTTTTTGGAAGAAAATTAATTTCCATGGCCTTTAGGCACAGGAAACAAAGGAGCTGATGTATCTGCCCATTTGAAGTTCATCTCTCAGATTTGTTCTCAAGTACTGATCTAAACTCAAGCTTCTTATGACTGTTATAACAGTTTATGAACCTAATCTAGTCTATCAGGTGCCTCACACCACTACTGTCTAAATTTCCAAGCAACAAAAGGAAAAATAAAAGGTAGTCAAAAGAAAAGAAGAAAAGAAACTTCAGGTCTTCCAAACTTAGAATAGGGGTAAGAGTAGTTAAGAGAAAGCATTAGTCACCATTAAGAGATTACAAATTTTGGTCACATTTCCAAAGCAACTATTGGAAGAAATATCCAGGTCCAGTTTCAAGCCAGGAGAAAAACTCTGGAGACAACATGGAGGCTGGAGGCTGATTGGAAAGAGGCTCCATTTATTGATGTAGCAGAACCACCAAACACCTGTGATTCTGGGCAGCTGACCACATGGAGTTGAGAGTGGGGGCATATTTATACCTCCTCTTGGGCTTTGCACTTAAACTTTCTGTTCCTGTGCAAGAACGTGTATTATATTGGCTGTTGTCAGACTTCCATGGGGCCATGTGCAAATCCTAGGAATTTCTCTGAGCTAAGTTTGGTTGAAGTTTGAACTGCTGGGGGTGGTACAACTGAGATGATTCAATGAAGGGGCTTTAGGGATTCCTATTGTGGCTGAGGGCTAATCCTATTTTTGTTGGATCTTGGTTGAGAGTATTTGCTTATGAATCGAGATAGCAATCTTTTTATCTTTTATGTGCTGACATCTGCTGAGAACTATTAAGAAAGGTGGGGAGGGCTTTCTGTCTGGAAAAACATGTTTCTCCTTTATAGAAATATAATGTTCTGTCCTTTTTAATATTTCCCAAAATATTTCATTCTTCTAGGAGAGGGATGAATGATAATTGTCTACACAGCTAATGGCTTTTCCCCCAACAGGCATTGCTGCTAGCTGATTTGACACAAGGGCAAGAGGAAGGCGAGAAGGAGGAAAGAGACATACTCATCTTCTCTTGCACTATGCAACCTATGGATTTCTGGGAAGTGTATTTGGAAAGCGTAGTGGCACTGAAGCACTCACAACTTTCTCAAATGTCATTCCCATGGATGTCATTGGTCCAAGCATTCTATTAGTTAGCCCATTGGAAGATAGGTGTGTGTTGGTTATAATAATGGTTACTCTACACCCCTTATGGTGAACCTATGGCACACGTGCCAGAAATGGCACTCAGACCCATCTCTCCAGGCATGCCAGCTGTTGCCCATTGCTCTTCCAAGTTCCGGTGCACACATGTGCACCAGCCAGTTGGTTTTCATGCTCATGGGAGCATCGGAAAGCAGAAGAGCAGCTCCCCAGCATGGATGCATGCACCGGGAAGTTGAGCTTCTGTTTTCTGGCATGCACGTGGTGGTCTTCACGTGCACATGCATGCCAGAAACCGGAAGACCAGGTGGCTGGCGCACATAGTTTTCCAGTTTCCAAATATAAACAAACAGATACAAAGATTTTAGTAGTATAAAATCTACTGAATGTATTGATAGTGACCATTCAGGAATGTTCTGCATTCTCTGCCTTGCATGTACATTTTAAACATATCCAAAGTCATTTATGGAGGAAGGTAAAGGAGAATAATGAAATTTATGTTGCCGGTTAGATGGCGGGGTGCCAATACAACATTTTCATGATGGCATCACTATACATGTAGCATCATTTCAGCATCATTGTGTTTGCTGTGAATGCCACTGATTACATCAATATCTATCAAAGGTATAAATCGTTCTGAATTCTAAATTCAATAGTATCTTCATTTAAAGTATACACTCCAGTTTCTTAATGTGCTCACAATCTGTTATAAAAACAAAAGTTGTAATCTTATTATTTTTCATATATTTTCTGTTTGAATCATAGAATAACAGAGTGGGAAGGAACCTTGGAGGTCTTCTAGTCCGACCCCCCTGCTTAAGCAGGAAATCCTACAGCACTTCAGACAAAACTTTCAGTGTTGGAGCATTCACAACTTATGGAGGCAAGTTGTTCCACTGATTAATTGTTCTAACTGTCAGGAAATTTCTCCTTAGTTCTACGTTACTTGTCTCCTTGATTATTTTCCATCCATTGCACCCATGTAGATACAATTCCATTGTGAGGTCAATTCCATATGTTGAAGTCAGTCAGTTACGAATCTATCTGGTAGTGATGCTGTGTATCCCACATGTTTCTATATTATCAAGCAATAGGTTGTGGACTACTTTATCAAATGCCTTACTGAAGTCCATGGCATGATCTATTTTTGACAAACCCATGTTGGCTTCTGTTTATGACCTTGTTTGCATCTAGGTGTTTGCAGATTCGTTGCTTGATTATCTTTTTCAGAATCTTCCCAGGTATTAATATCAAGCTGAAATGTCTGTAGTTTCCTGGTTCCTGGGTAGGTCTGTCTAACATGACAAACCCATGTTGGCTTGTCTGCTTCTAGTTTTCTTTCAATTATTACTTTGTCTGCTTCTGTTTTCTTGATAGTATTATTGATTGTGTGATTTTTTTTTTGCTTATATTTTTATTAATAGAAACATAACATGTAACTCCTGAATAGACAGTATGCATGGTTATACAGAGGCAACCTGTTCTGCAGAAACCAGTGCTGTTTAAAAGCCAACATTTATGTAATGTTTTTCTACAGATGAACTTTGAAAAAAGGTATATTTCTTCTTGCTATCTGTTATAAATGTACAGCTGATGATGAAATATACTTACATGTTAAAACACAAAATGAAAAAAACAAAGAATGGTATTCCATGCTATTCCAAAATCTTAATAATAGAGATATTAACAAAAACAGGAGAATAACAGGGCTGCAGGCAGCAAAGCAGTATTACTCATAAGAATGTTTATGTATTCATGTACTCATTTTGAGTATCCTAACTCAAAATATGTTTAATATATAAGCACCATCAATTATCAATTGATGGCCGTGGGTGCATAATTTAGTAGCTTCCCAATGCTGCTGAACTGTAACTCTCCACAGTCGCCATCAGCATTGGCAATGGTGAGGGATGCTGGGAAATGTAATGCATGAAAATTGCAGAGCAGTAGAACAACATTCCTCCTCAACATTGTATCCCATGAGCTCTAGTCTGACCACTTAAAGTATGAGCGAGTAGTAAGTCTACATTTGTTATAGGTTCATGTTTATCTTTAACTGAACATGGGCCATATTCTGCATTGGATCAGCTAGTACCATAATACAGTGTGTCTTCTTTTTTTTTTATCCTACTCCCAGATCTCTAGTCAAGTCAGGTGTGATCTGCAGGGAGAACTTTCAAATCCTATCCCGATTAAGAACCGAGTAAGGCAGGGTTGTGTTCCGGCTCCTCTTTTGTTTAATTTATTCTTATCTGACTTGGCCTTTCACATTGGACGTATTGAGTCCCACGCCCCAAAGCTGTCAACTAGGAAGATCCCGCTTCTCCTTTATGCTGACGATGTGGCCCTCCTTTCATTGTCAAGGCCAGGTCTGAAAAGATTACTTTCTGCATTCGGATCCTACTGTGCTGAGAACCACTTGTCTATTAATTATGACAAATCCAAAGTATTGGTGTTCTCTAGAGCCCAGAAATTGTATAACTGGGCTATCAATGGTGATGCTGTTAAGCGGGTTTTCCATTTTAAGTATTTAGGTATTCAATTTCAGAACACCGGTGCTTGGACTAGACATCGAACCCAGGTGCTGAATTAGGCCTCCTGTAGTCACCAGCACCATCAATTATCAATTGATGGCCGTGGGTGCATAATTTAGTAGCTTCCCAATGCTGCTGAACTGTAACTCTCCACAGTCCCTGTCAACATTGGCAATGGTGAGGAATGCTGGGAAATGTAATACATCAAAATCTACAGAGCAGTAGTACAACATTCCTCCTCAACATTGTATCCCATGAGCTCTAGTCTGACTATTTAAAATTTGAGCGAGTAGTAAGTCTACATTTGTTATAGGTTCATGTTTACCTTTAACTGAACATGGGCCATATTCTGCATTGGGTCAGCTAGTACCATAATATAGCGTGTCTTCTATTTTTTATCCTCCTCCCTTTCTCCCTTTTCCCTTGCATGCTGATTCTATGCATTTCAGAGAAGGGAGCATCATTATGGTTTATTTCACAGTTAGTCAGATGTTCAGACTGGATTTGGCATTTTTGTCCACCTATTGAATCCTTTTCAAGTACCTTGGATAGGCAGGTGTGGATGTTTGATAGTGTTATAGACATCACTGTTGGATGTAAGCAATGTTCCGAGTAACGCTGCTTTTTGCAACTGACTGCTGGTAAATTCGTCAATGTTGATGGTGTTCAACTGGTGCTCCAGTTGTTTCAGGATTGCACCCAAGGGACCTATTACTATTGCCACTACCTTTGTTTTCTTTTGCTACATCTATTTGCAGCTCTTTGTATTTTGTTATCTTTTCCAGGTTGTTGTTTTTTTTTTCATATTCTGCTGTCTCCAGGTACTACCATGTTCACCAACCAGCTTTTTTGTCTTTCTTATTGACAATTGTTAAGTCTGCAATGTTATCCAACAGATGCCTAGTTGTTTGAATTCTAAAGTCCCAGAGCACTTTGGCTTCTTCATTTTCTACGATTTTCTCTATTCTGTTGTCCCACCAGTTCTTGCTTGCAGGTAAATAATATTTCTTGGAGATTCTCCAATGCACCATTGTTGCTACTTTGTCATACTGTTGTTTTTAGTCAGTCTGTGCAATCTTCTTGCAGCAGTCAACTACGTGATTTACTGTTTCTTCCAGCTTCTTTGCAGAGGCAGTGCTTGCTATCTGTTGCTGTCTTCTCAAATTTGGCTTTGTATGCATTTGTTTTTAAGCCTTGGTCTTGTGTCTCCAGAATTAGCCCCTCTGTCTCTTTTCTCAACTTTCCTGTTCTTAACCGTTGTCTGTTTTCCTTATCTGTTTTCCCTTCTACTTTTTAAAATGTACTAACCATGTAATGCTTGGTTTTCCCATGCCTCTTTTCTGTTCCTCATGTAGTCTTTCTTGTAGGCCATTTTGCTCTCTTCAATACACAGTAGGCTTTCCTGGTATACTAGTTTCAGTGCATCTTCTTCACTATCCATCAAATATTCTTCTAATGCACTATTTTCCCCTGTTCAACCATCTGATGTACTTGCTACATTACACAGCCACATATTTGCCTTGGTAAGTAGAGGCTATTGTTATTAAATTTATTTGTTGTCCTTCTCACTATGTAACTACTCCATTCAGCTTCATGGATAATAAATAATATAATAATAGAAAAATCATGAATAATGGGAAACAAATTTTGCAATGATGCTTTTACAATTTCCCAATGATAGTCTTGCATCACATTTCTATCAATAATATATGATATTACGATTATGGATTTATAGATAAAACATCTGGACATTAAGAAGAATAAAAAGACTTAATGCCAATCACTCTAGTAAGAAAAGAGGACATCGCTAAAATAAATGTTGGCCCTGATAGGAAGAGACAAGAGCAGTTGTGCTGAATTATCTATTCTTTTCCTTCTGCTGCTGTGTATTTTTCTCTCCCATAGATCTATTTTATTCTTTTCCTAAATTAATCTGTGAATAATTACACCAGCATGAATTAGAATAGGCCATTGTGCCAGGTCACCCAACAGACTAAGTTTAATGTGAACTTATATGTGAATATTTCAGGAATTGTAACATTACTAGGGGAGGATGGCTTTTTAAAAAGCAGATTGTAAATAGTTTGGTCTAAATTATCATCTTTTATTTGCAAAATCAAAAAAAAATATGTAGAAACTGTGATTATCTCTAAAAAAAATAAAATAATAAGAACTGAAACTTGGAACTACAGTAATTCATGCAGAGAACTGTAGGAAAAAAGCAAAGGAGTAAAGGAAAGAAATGTAAGAACAGAAAAGAGAATTTTGAGAGTGCAGCCTTGTTAATCCAAGTTCAGAAAAATAACCTTCATTTAATATATTTATCCATTTGTGCTGATGGGGCAATCAATCAGGAAAACTTTTATGAATATAACTAATAACTAGTGTCCATATTTGATTAAACCCATTCTTCATTTTAGAGTATTTCTGTCATGCCCCTATTGGATCTTGGTTCAGAGGAGGCAGGTGAGTCCGAACTGGGACCATCCAAAGGAGATGGCATGTCTCCCCTGGAATGTTGAGAGAGTCCAGGGACTGAGGACGATGATGTCCTAGGTCCCTCTGGCATTGGAGGAACTACTCTACCAGACAGTGAGAGCCTGCCTTCACAAATGCAGGGGAGGATTGTGCAGCAGAAGGGCAGCAGTGATGACAGACAACAGATCCATCTAACAAGGAATAGTTGCATCCCCCACCTGATCCATAGGCATGGAGAATAGAGCAGATGGAAGCTCACATGTGGTCCGAGAGGCCGCTTGCAAGGAAGCTGCCACATCTGTCTTCACAAGGAAAACATGGCTTGGGGATGTTGGGAAAGGTTTGCTTGTCAGGAATCATTGTTTCTTTCGACACACACTCCTCTGAATTTTGTAAACCTGAGTCATAGACTTTGACTCATGTGGATTTGCCTACTCTGATTTTCAGATTATGATTCTAGATTATGGCTTACGGACAGTGGTGGGAATCAAAAAATTTTACTATCGGTTCTGTGGGCGTGGCTTGGTGGGTGTGGCAGGAAAAGGATACTGTAAAATCTCCAGTCAGAGGTGTGATTTGCCGGTTCTCTGAACTATTAAAAATTTCCGCTACCGGTTCTCCAGAACTAGTCAGAACCCGCTGCATACCATCACTGCTTACGGACTTATTGTGCAAACTCTGCACCTGTTTGTGGACTTAAACTTTCTTCCTGTTTGGGAGCTTGGTTTTGGTGGATCTGGTTGGTGGGACTAGGTTACATTGACTGTGGGTGGTTGTTTTGTGCAGAAAGGTAGTGTGAACGATTGCTAACACCCCTGGAGGGCAATCTGTCGTGCTTTAGTGATGCAATAAAATCTAAACGACCTGAGTCAAAACAATTTCAATTTTTTTTATTGTTGAATTTTGTGTGTTTGTGTGTAAAATGGTATTAATCTATGTACAGGAATAATAGTGGGTATTTTTCTAGTGGGTATAGAATATTGGCCAAATTAGAGAAGTCACACTTTGCCTTCTTGAATGGATTTAAGTAGTGTTGCTCCCACTATTAGTATTGTTATTACTATTACGACAAAAACAAGAATTCCTAATATGTGGCAGACTAGTAGTGATAGAAAATCATTTTAGTTGTGTGTTACACTGACTGTCTCATGACTATTCTGCGGCTGCACAGATGAGTAAAATTGATAGATGGACTCAAGAAATGCACATATGCACAATCATATTCAATATGTCTCACATATATAAACATTTCCATCTAGTCTTGTTGCCTCTCCTATACACAAAAACAAATCTTCAGTCATGTATATGTATGAAAAGAGAGAAATCTCTGGTTTGGGAAGGAAGCATTAATTCCCCTTCAACAGTCCCCCTGAATGGTTGGTTTCTAGCTGTTACTATTACTAATGGGGAAGTAGTACATCTGTACAGAGAAGTATTCTAGAAATACAGGGAAGGGAGAAGTTGAAAAAGATTCCAAGGCCACAGGGAGGTCACCAGATAACAGATAACCAGAGTTGGAAGGGACCTTGTAGGTCATCTAATCCAACCTCCCACCCAAGCAGGAGACCCTACACCATTTCTGACAGACGGGAGTCCAATCTCTTCTTGAAGGTCTCAAGTGATGGCGCTCCCACAACTTCCAAGGGCAAGCTGTTCCATTGGTTGATTGTTCTCACTGTCAGAAAGTTTCTCCTTATTTCCAGGTCAAATCTCTCCTTTTTCAGTTTCCATCCATTATCTCTTGTCTGGCCTACAGGCGCTTTAGAAAATAGCTTGACCCCTTCCTCCCTGTGGCAGCCCCTCAAATATTGGAAGACTGCTATCATGTCTCCCTTGCTTCTTCTCTTCATTAGACGAGCCAAGCCCAGTTCCTGCAATCATTCATTGTATGTTTTAGCCTCCAGTCCCCTAATCATCCTGGTTGCTCTTCTCTGTACTTTTTCTAGAGTCTCAACATCTTTTTTATAATGTGGTGACCAAAACTGGATGCAGTACTCTAGGTGTAGTCTTACTAAGGCTTTATAGAGTGATATTAGTACCTCACTTGATCTCAATTGTAGATTGTAGACCAGAGTGAAGTATGTGGTCTTAGGTTGCAGGTTGTTGATATGTGATATAGAGTCTTAATGACTTATCATGATACAAGCAACCATGATGAAACCAGGGCAAGATGTCTCTGTTCCACTATCCAGTCACTTCCAGTGACTTTTTGTATAGTTTCACCATAGAATACACCAAACAGTAGTGATGCCCTTGAAATTATAGCCATGAACAGTTACAGAGAGGAGTTCAGTAGATAGAAGAGATCACAGTGCCATCACCATAGGCATTAATCAAGCTAATTAAATAGATTTTTTTTTTTGAATTTTATCAGTATGCAGAAATTTGTTGTGTAAACATGTCTCAAAAGACTTTCTATGGAAAAAACTAAGCCTTGAAATAGGATTGGTAGTTGGACTTTTTTGTTCTCCCCCTGCCCCACACTCTTAATAATGCAAGGGGTTTTTTAGGGTAAAGAGCTTACTCTTGCAATGCATTTGTCCTTGAGACAAAAAGCCTTTTCCACCTAAAATCTAAACCAATATTATATTGACATATGGAGCCTTCCCCAACAGGCTCTTAATCAAGTTTATTTGTTCAGATGCTCAAAAGCTTTCATTCATTGCTTTGTTTATCATGCGTAGCCTTATTTATTTGCTATAGCCACTTATTTCTTAGTGCAGTCAGGAACGTTCAGTTAAAAATACAAGATATAAACACACCAAAGGAAAGGATCTTCAAAAAGTCCTTGCTTTTTGAATCAAGTTATTGTATGATATCTGTTCTTTCTATCCATTCTCATATTTTCAGACCATATCTGATTCTGGAACAACGGGGGGGAAAGGCAGGAAGTATCATCAAACTTAAAAATAGAAATCTGTAACAGAAGTGATAAGATGAGCTCAGGACCAAAAGCTACTATTGTTCAGATTCATAGCTAGGGAGAAAATCCAAGGGATTAGCTACAGATAAGCCGAAAGACACAAACTACATTGGCTATTGCTATCATAGATCTGTGCACGCCAAAGATTCCTCCACTCCACCCCAAGCAAGGAGGTGCAACAGTGGAGGAAAACATTTGGTGCTTGAGCTATCCTACTATATTCTGTTTGGTGTACTTGCCACAAACAAAACTAAATAAGAATCAATCAAGCAGGATACACTCCAGATATATTTTTCTAAGATTGCAGCCTTAGTATTCCAACGCTGCATGTAAATCAGTGCTAAGTTAGCTTGTTTGAATCAATATGCAGTAAATAAAATGCTAATATTTGAATGTTGACTTTTATTTATTAATTCAAACAAAAAAACATGTCCTGTCTCTCAATCTTTAAAAAGTTTACACTGTGACTAGCAAAAACAAACATTAAAAAAAATGAATCAGATCACAGGTCACATCAACTTGAAAACAATTCCTAAAACTCCACTTTTAAACAAAAGAAACTATCTCCTTTAATCAAAAAGCAACAAAGACAGAAAGATTTATTTCTGTAAGATGCCATTCACAATCATCAACATCAGTTCCAAGGGATGTGAAATAAAAACAGAAAATTTCTTAGCAAAAGGCAAAGCACTGGCAACAATCACATCAACATTCAACAAGTGCCTCCGTTATGGATCCCTGCACAGAATAATTTGTTATGCTGAAAAGAATGAACGGATGTACTTTAATCTACCTTTTTGCCTTTCCTAATATGCAGAACTATCATTAGCTCTTGTGTTCCATCTGGCTTATGCTATAGAAGAGAATTCATGTTCAATGAAGCAGGGAGAAAGAAGGCAGGAGCCACACTGGTATTGAACTAACAAACTTTAATGATAAACCCGAGGCTGATAAATTGACTTATCTAATTTAAATAAGAAAACAGAGTCCCCGTACCCCCCCCCCCATTCTTGTGGAAAATGAGGACATGGGGTGATTGAAATGTTAATGCGTTTCTTCATGGAAGTGATTTTTATTTAGGAGATGCTTTGAGCTATAATTCTCATAAAGCAATAATGAGATATTCTAGGACTTATGATCCCAAATATCTGGCTTATATTAAAGTTCGCTTTCTGAAGAGGAAAGCATTAGTGGGAGAGACAGGAGGGGAAAGAGACGGGGAAACCTAACCAAATTTGCTTGTCTAATCTCATGAGACAAACTGGGGCAAGTTTGTCATTTTAGTTCCACTAGACGGTCAAATTGAATCTCCAAATGACTTCCTTTTTGGGACAAGTTTTCAGGATCTCATGCAAGGGGCTTCTATCCTTCATTGCAAGTGTTTCCAGGCTTTGAAAAGGCCTAAATTCTGTCCTGACTTTCTTTTGGTTAAAAAAACAACAACAGTTTTGCTTAAGTTTGTATGGTAGGGAATATCAAGTGACATGATACTTCTTTTTCAAGGTATCACTCAGAAAGTATGTATCATAAAAGAAAAAGGGAAAGATGATGACTGATCAAAGAATGAGGAAAAGGTTAGCACCTAAGATGTTTCTTTCATAAACTGGCATTCTAACCGCCCTTTTTCCTGACTGATTTGCCTTCCTTATAGACATCACTAAAGGCTATGGTTATAATACCTTTTCAAATGTAATCAGATGCCTAAAGCAAATGAAAAGTTATTTCCTCTAATTCAGGGGTGTCAAACTCAAGGCCCGGTGCTGGATCTGGTCCAAAGGGTGCTTAGATCTGGCCCATGGGGCCACCCTGGAAGCAGAGAAGGACCAGCCTGCAGTGCCAGGAAAAATGGAGTTCAGGAGGGCTGTGGCAGAGGGTTGCAGGAGGCTGAAAACAGAGGCCGGGAGCTCATTTCAGATGTCAAGAGTACTTGGACCAGCATAGGCACCCCTGACAAGAGGGACATTGAGCTGGCCATGCCCACCCTGGTCACACCCACCTGGCATCCCGAGGTCAAACACAACCTTGATGCGGCCCTTAATGAAATCAAGTTTGACCACCCCGTTCTAATTGCTGAGTCAGCAGAAAAGGATGCTTGCAAAAATTGTACTGTTGTCATGACCAAAACCAAGTCTTCAAGGTCTAGCATAGAATGAGTTAAAGAAAATGGTAAATGAATTTCCCTAACTTTATCTTTACCTTTTGCTGAGCATCATCTGGACTAATTCTCCTTACCAGGTGGTCTGGTGAGACTGAGTGAGTCCCTGACATGGAGCATTCAGCTATTGAGTTACTATGTGCGAGTTGGGTGGACATATTATTATACTATTTACTATACTATTCATATTATTATACATACTATTTAATATATAAATTCAACTTGTCAACTTGATGACATGTCACAGGGATGGAGATATCCACCTTTATGCTCTGCCAATTAGGCTATTTCTGAGCATGACTACCATATTTTGAAAGAGAGCCAAATCTTTGTCCATAAGTAGCCTGTGACAAGTTTCAGGTATGTAGGAAGGACATTCTTTGAAACTCCTAATGCCTAACTCAAACACACACATACACAAATGCCTGTTTAATCAACAATGTGTTTGTACTTGCTATTATCCTGTTAATCATGGGCAGTTCTCAGCAATTATATGGACCAGGTTTCTCCACTATAAATGCATATTTTGTATATAAAGTTTTATTCTGTTGCTATAGCAAAGCCATACTTCTGCTTTCCCAAAATTTTGCTCTTTATCAGTTACTTTCCCCTTCTTCACCCCACATCTTTCCTCCCACTTCTCTGTGCTGTGACCTGGACATGTTAACCCACACAGAGGTGCATGTGGGGTAAAGCAAGACAGACTACTCCTAGGTGCAGACAATACCTTACTAGTGCAGACGATACCTTACTATAGCATGTACAAAAGCATACTTTAAACCTGGGAGCCAAGAAATCTTCAGATATCCAAAATCATTCCCAGCATAACTTCCTAAAGTATAAGCTACAAAGAATAAGAAGAAAGTTATGATTCTGTTCCTGTAGAACAGGAGTCTCCAAACTTGGGAACCTTAAGACTTGTAAACTTCAACTCCCAGAATTTCTTCAGCCAGCTGGAGAATTCTGGGAGCTGAAGTGTTGAAGTTGCCAAGTTTGAAGACCCTGCTGTTGCATATAGAGAGTTCCAATCTATTTTTTGAAAACAGTTTATATCAGTTTTGCAAGGTAGACTATTTAGGAAGCATGGCCAGATGATTTAATTTTATTTTATTGTAAGGTTACATTAACATAATATTGCAAGCCTGAAAGTACATTTCTCATTCGTCCCATTTCCTTATTTTAAAGCTGGAAATACCATAGTATCATTATTAATCAATCATTTGACTATACTTTTATTCATTCATGTTTTACAAGATAACCATAATTTACTTAATTTATTGTATAACAGTTCATATTACCATCCCAAGTCTATCCTAAAATCATTTTGTAGTTATAATAAAAAAAAAGTACATCTGCTTGAGATGAAACACAGGATATATCATGAAGACATGACATTTTAAAAGCCTGGGATATGTTTGTGCCACAGTTAGAGGGATGTGAGAATGAATCCATTAAAAGCACAGAGGTGGTAGTTTGTGAATCCAATACGGCTCAGGGCATTACTAAAACTTTGTTTAGATAGGAAATGAAGCCTGAGTAAATTTCATGATATGAGAGAAAAAGCCATACAAACTATCTGAATTTTGGCAAGGAGACTAAAGGAAATTACAAATATCCCTGATTTATAGGATCTTATCACATTTATATAAAAATAAATGAGTAAATCATCATATGCTTGGAAATGGAGTAACAGTTGGTTAAAACTTGTTTTTCTAATGTTCTAAAGTATCTATGTTCTGAGAAGAAGGCATTTAGCACTTGGTAATAGCACTCTGTAAGCAGTTTACAGAGCCAGCATATTACCCCTCCCAAAATCTGAGTCCTCATTTTATTGACCTCAGAAGGAAGAAAATCTGAGTCAACCTTGAGCCAGTCAGCATTGAACTTCTGGCAGTTGGCAGAAGAAGCCTGCAATGCTGCATTCACCATGGTTCATTTGATACATAGTTTGTCTTATAGAGGATTCAATACTACTAGGCACCCATATAAATTTAATAAATAAATAATGAATAACCACATCCATATTAAATGAAATTGACAGTCATAGAATGAAAATGGATCTCCGTGCTCTTCTTATTTCTGAGAGATTATTTCTTTAACATTAGAAAGATAAATTTCTGGCTCCAGTTTCCCTTGAACTAAACAAGCTGCTTATATATAGACAATTACATAAAATATGGCAGTCCATTATTTTGGATTCTGCGGATCCATAATCCATGTAAATAATTCTGTATAATAGCATATGCATTTTAAAAATAAAAGTAAATTCTACTATGTTTCCCTGAAAACAAGGTCCAGTTTTATATTATTTGGGGCTCCAAAATGCATTCGGGGAAATACAATTTCAAGATATCAGCCTGGCTGAGTACCCCACCCCCTGGCATGTGCCCAAGAGGTGGCAAGCACATGGGGACTCATGGTATCTGTCAGCATCTTCAGCCCACCAGTCCCTTGGTCGGTGCACTTTGAGGCTGCACAGCACATGCAGTGCAGGTGAGTTGATTGCCTGTCCAAGCAGCATATGGAGGCAGAGGCATTGGGGGGCGGGGAGGCAGGCGATCTGGACACATCACACGGGCCACAGGAAAGCCAAGTGTTGGTGGGCCAGAATGGGTGGCCAGCTGTGGGAGGCTCATCTTTGCATAGCGGCACTGGCAGCAGACAGAAGTAGAGAGGCGGGACAGAAGGCAGGCAATCTTGATGCACCATGTAAGCCACTCCCAAGCTGAGAGACATGAAGATGAGTCTCCCAGAGCTGCCCACCCACTCTGGCCCCCTGACTCTTGGCTTTCCTATAGCTTGTATGGTTCATCCAGATCACATGCCTGCCCCCCTCCCCCCCAACCATTGCCTGCTGCTTGGACAAATAATCAACTCACCTGTGCTGTGTGGGTTACGGCTCATGCCAGGCACTCTCAGCTTGTGCTCACCACCTCCTGTGATGAGCACATCTGGGCCTTTCACTTGGGCTTATTTTTTGGGTAGGGCTTACATTAGGCACATGCTTCAGCCTAGGGCTTATTTTCAGGAAAGTCTTATTTTCAGGGAAACACAGTAGTTGTGGAAGAGAAAAAAAAAAGTTTAGAAAATACTCAGTTAACAGAAATAACAAACAGAATATCTTAAGATTATCTACATGGATAACCAGTCTATAAAATCAGAAGCTTCTTAGCCTAACTTAACTACATTATCCTGTTTTGCTTTACTATTTTTTTCGTAATCAAATTTCTAAAAGAATATTCCTTATGTAAGAAGAAGACTAACTTTCCTTCAGATAATTTAGTTTTTTTTAAATTTAGGACACTGAGCTTCTCCATGCATGAACAATAGTTGAATAATGTTTACTGAAGTAAATATAACTGCTTAATAAAAAATAATCATAAAACAAATCAAAGTATACATTATAAATGAATTGCTTATCCACTGAAAATTGTCATGTTATCTATTCACTCATTATTCTATTTTTTCTCACCTTACAGAAGAAGGCTACAAAATGCTATTATCTATTGCCTGGAATGTTTCAGATATTGTATCACACTTCTATATACAAAGGAGAATGCATGTTAACACCAAATAAACATAAATAAATTGATATCCCATTATATGATCAATAAAATCAATTATATTTTTATTTTAAAATTCTTATTTTAATCTGAAACCCATTTTCTTAACATATTCAACTAAAGAAAGTCTGAAACAATCATCAAACATTTTTACGTTGACTTACAATGGCTATTATGCTAGTAATTACAATGTTTTCCTTCGTTTATTATACATTACCACTACTCTTAAAATAATTTATTCTTGATTCTAAAATCTTGAAAAGTAAATCACCACTTAGGCAAATTATTTGATTATATTTCTCTTTTTTTAAGTTGATTTCTAAAAACCAAGAGTAATAATAGAATTTCAGCATTTAAAGGAAGTGTGATCAACGTAGGATGTGTTCATCTTACACTAATGCAATGCAGTATAATACCTCTGCCTAATCAAATTTATTTTTTATCTGTAAAATTCTCCTTACTTCTTCTATTTAAACAGTTGCTTTCTCAAAAGCAACTCCAGGGCTACTAAATCAAAATGAAGTGTTTGTATCTTTTAGCCACTTTCAGGTGTGTATATAGATATAGTTATAAACATATAGATATAGATGATATAGATATAGATATATAGATAGATGGATGGATGGATGGATAGATAGATAGATAGATAGATAGATAGATAGATAGATAGATAGATGTCTCAGAACAAGGTACTCCATCTTGACGATGTGTTTTCTTATTTTTTGTTTTGGCAAAAGTGACACAAGGCAACTTTACAAAGCATTGAAATGCAAATCAACCAACCAAGTTGGTCCTATACCCATGGATCTGGAAATTTTTCATCCAGTTTCCAAATTTTCCTTTTTAGTTGATTAGCTTATAGCTTCAGAGAACCCTGAAAGAAAATGATTGTCTATTTTTGTTCAAGATTCAGGCCTGGTTATAGTAGAAAAACAGCACTGATTAGATTTATTGATGTTTTCTGGCAGGCTTAGGATAAGGATAGTGTTTTTGTCCTGGCTCTCCTCGATCACTCAGATGTTTTCAATATTGATCATGGCATCCTTCTAGGGCTAAGAGTGGGAGAGTCCATGTTATATGGTTCTCCTCCTTCTTCAGGACAAGTTCCTGTTGGTGATGGAGAAGAAGAAGGTTGGAACCTAAAATCCCTGCTTGTGGGATACCTCAAGGCTCTGCCCTTTCACTATTTCTCTTTAACATCTACATAAAACCAATGGGTCACCCATTGCCACTGGTATGTTGACGATACCCAATAAAGACCCTGGACCATTGTTGTCAAGTGATGTTGTCAAATTCCTTTCCCTAGTGCGTAAATGTTGTAAGGATCTGGATGGGAGAAAACAGGCTTTGGCTCAACCCTAGTAAAACTGTGCAAGTGTAGCTTTTAAGGTCTCCAGCTCTGGGACTCTTATCATTTTTGCATTAGGATATGTTTCCCCAGTCAGAGTTGGGGCACCATTTGGGGATCAACCTCAGTGCTGGGATTCATTTTTATTTTTTTACTACCGGGCATGGCAGGGGAAGGATACTGTTGTTAGTGTTTGGGGACAAACCCCCAAGCAGAGTGCACAGCAGCAGTCAAGCCAGGCAGCCAAAATGAGAGAGAGGCTGGGCCCAAGAGTATACACACACTGGAGACAAAAACACTGTTTGTAGTTTTAAATAGTTATTTAATTCATTCAGAGTTTAAGCATTGTGAATTCAGTCCATATGTCATTATCCAATATATCCATCCAGTAACCTAGTCCATTAACTAGTCAGTACAATGTCCTTATCTTCTCCTTCCGATACCTTTCTCTCGAAGACAACGCTGAGTATACACAGGATATCAGCTCACCAAGTAAACAGTCCTTTTGTTCAGTAGAAACGGTATCCAGCACAGTAGCCAACAAGCAGTAACAAACAGACGTCTCAAACAGGAGTAAACAGCAGGCAACAGACAGCAGAGAGACCAGCGACCAGAGACCAGGGAGTGGCAAGCAGGAAGTGTTACGTTTCTCTCACTGCCTCTTATTGCAGCTTACAACCGCACCCTTAATTATCTAATTACATTGCAGTTTGGTGCTTAAAGCTACAAACACTTAAACCTAGGTTTATATATTTAGTCACCCAAACCTAGTTGGTGTATCCATATACCCAACAACTGTAAAATCTCCCATCAGAGGTGGTATTTGCTGGTTCTCCGAACTACTCAAAATTTCCACTGAACTGGAAATTGGTCAGAACTGGTCAGAACCTGGTGAATACCACCTCTGATCAACCTGTACTATTGGTTCTTGCTTGAAGACAGCCACGGGGCTTTTGTACTGGTTTGTATTACATTCCAATTGTGCTCATTCATGGACTGGTCTTGCTCACACTGTTTTATCCCTTAGTTCACTGTTTGAATTACTTTTAGCACACACCTGCTTGAAAGTTGCAACCAGGTTCAGTATGCAGCAATAGGGGCATTACTTTTGATTATGGTTTTTAATTATGCTCATATAACATTGTAGCTCTGCTGTGTTGGCTCCCAGTGGACTTCTGGGTGCAGATTATGAAGATTATCGTTTATAATGTCCTACATGACACAGACTATTTTTTGGCCTGCCTTTCTCCCATTGTTTCTGTTCACAAGATTTTTTTAGGGTGGAAGATGCTCTGGGTTTCTTTTATCAAACAATATTATTTTGTTAGAGTCAGCACCTGCCTTGTGGCATAGATTGTTTATAAATCCAACTTTGTTAGCCTTTTGCAAGGTATTGAAGATTTGGTTGTTTGCTAATATTTGGATAAGATGGTTAGATGTACTTGGCCATTGTCCCTGGTTTTTGTTTTATTTTGTTTTATTTTTCCTCTGGGACTGAGTGTTTAACCTTGGATGCAAGAGTTATATATTCTGAGATTTTGTGTGGATGTGTTTGTGATTCTGTGTATGTGTTTATAATCCTCGTGAGGCATCTAGAGTCATTTATATGACATGGCTGACTATAGAAATCATACAAATAAATAAAATGTGTAGCAGTACATGTTATTTTTATTCTTTAGTGTTTATAACTACGAGTGAGATCTCATAATTTTCACATGAATTTCATAGATTAGCCCTGTGCTGAATTAAAAAAATAAATAAAGAAAAACCCAGGAAAAGATAAGTTAAATGGCATGATGCTTAACAAGTTTACCATTTAAGCAACCTTTAGCTTCCAGCTGGATGAGTCACTCCTCAGATTCAAAACAAAAGAATTAAAGAGTGCATAAATGGTACAACATATTAAAATTTCGTGGGCAATGGTTATTTCATTACTCATTTTGTTTGACAGCTTTGAGAAAATTGGAAAAATATGTGGCAGACTTTAATAATTAAGTCTAACATAATTTTATTATTCACTTTATCCAGGAAATATCAAATGGACCCATAGCAGAAATTCATTCTTTTTGTTAGCTGACATATTTATGGAAAAACCATGCTATTTGGTACAATTGACTCAACATTTTCAATGCTTCAGCAAAGAACCTAAATAAAGCACTTTTATTTAAAAAAGTATCTTGCTGCATTTGCCTAAAAAAGGCTGACCTTAAATTTAAGATAACTTTTTCTATATATAAAAAAAATTAATGGGATAGATGATAGATGGTTAGATAATAGAGAGCTAGATGATAGAGAGCTAGACAGAGAGCTGGATAGATAGATAGCTAAGCTAGAGAGCTAGGCAGGCAGGCAGGCAGGCAGGCAGGCAGACAGACAGACAGACAGTATGTCTGTGTACACATTCATGGCATACATGCATGGACATACAGATCAAAATCTTGTGCAATCCTAGCTTTTCCATTTTGTTATCCAGAACTACCAACTACAACTGAATCCAGACCTGTGCAAAGTATGTATGTATGTATGTATGTATGTATGTATGTATGTATGTATGTA
>NW_020769374.1:1563586-1599201 GCF_900518735.1 Pseudonaja textilis | reverse complement strand
GTATGTATGTATGTATGTATGTATGTATGTATGTATGTATGTATGTATGTGTCTGCCTGCCTGCCTGCCTGCCTGCCTGCCTATCTCTCTCTCTATCTATCTATCTATCTATCTATCTCTGGAGATGTGTGTATATGCATAGATACTTGCATGGTGATATGGGTATATAGAAGGCATATATAGTCCCTCCAAAATATCATAGTCAAGGCAAAATTTATTATATTTCATTTTTTCATATCATGAAAAATACATTCTTTGCTTGGCATAGTTCATCCTTTCCTAATGTTCTGAGGATTAATTTTATAACACCAGTAATTATCTGTTCACTTACAGAAGTTATGTTTCTAGAAAATACACCTGTATGAAATAAAAATAAGTAAATAAAAAATTTCTTGAATTAATAATAGTGAATGTAATGTTTTTGGTGGCTTGGTTCTACAGTAATACCTGCTGTTTTTGTTTTTAAGGTTTTTCAAATGTGTTTTGCCTTCTTTTTCTTAGGGCTGGGAGAGAATGATTGGCCCTAAGTCACCCAGTTGGTCTCATGCTTAAGGCAGGACTAGAAGTCACAGTCTCCCCATTTCTAGTCTGGTGCCTTAACTACATCATATTGGCTCTCTACTATAGCCACAAATATATTCCAAATAATTCATCTATGCTTTCATAATGTGCTGAGAAGGGTTTGCTTCCTCTCTTCTGGCAAGGAAAGGAGTGTATTCTTATGGAATGTTTGTTTTATTTCCAATGTTTTATTGGTCACTATATATTGAAATGTCACAGCAGGTGGGTGGTACCTAGCCACTGGTAGATACACCTTAAAAAGCTTAGCAGGGTCAATTAGTTAATACGTAGATGGGAGATGACTATGAAATCACTGTGCTGTAGAGAAGAATGGTAGTTGAAAAGGAAGGCAAAAATGGATGTGTTTTATGGACCATTTTGTCTATCTGTTGACTTTCCTCTTTCCTTGCACTATTTGAACACTGAAAGTATGAACAATATCCTGATTTATTTCTTGATTATTATTTTTATCCATGCATATTCTGTCTCTTTTTACCGGTTGAATACTTAAAATGGCTTACAAAATAAAACACAGCAGCAAACTTTTAAAACTTCAAAAGATAAAAAGCAAAACAAAATACAAACACTTGCAAATAGAAATAGAACAATTGTGGCAAAAGAAAGCAAAAATGGTTGCAATGGTAATAGGTTCCTTAGGTGCAATCCCAAAACAACTGGAGCACCATTTGAACACCATTGGCATTGACAAATTCACCATTGGTCAATTGCAAAAGGTGGCTTTATTGGGAATAGTTTCCATTCTGCAACAATATCTGTAACACCCTCCAATATCCACATCTGCCTATCTCAGTCCTTGGAAAGGACTCAATAGACAGACAAAAAAGCCAAATCCAGTCTGAACATCTAGCTGACTATACAACAAACAAAAATACTGATTATAAATTATACTGAAAGTCTGATTGATGAAAGATGCCTTAAAGAATTCATTTTCTAAAGGCAGAAGATGAAAAATGTTCTATAACATGAGAATCACTCCAATTCTTGGATGTTTTTCAATTTTCCTGTCTAAAGTTTAGACAGTGTTTGGCCCAAGGCACTCATATAGCTTTTAAACTGGGGTCTAGCTGGTCCTATTCCAGGGCATTTAAGCACCACACTGGCTTTTATTCTATACCAAAATTGTCTCCCTACAATCCCAGGTTTTTCTCCAGTAGCTGCTTACATAGCAGTTAAAGAGAAACAAGAGAACTAACTCCACTTGATTTCTGTCTTTGATTGATAGATTGAGCTGTGGGTTATTGATAGGCAGCAGTCTTGCATTCTATCAGGAAGAATTTAGCAATGAGGAAGGGGGCAGATTAGATGACCTAATCAATCTAACTTGCTTCAATGCCTTGAGTTGCTGTAGGCGAAAGACAGGCTGGATTGAAAGGGGAACACCATCCATCTAATCTAATATAGAGACAATAAGCAATTTGTTTAATGGTCAGTGGGCCCTTTGGAACTCTGTGTGCAAAGGGTTGTAAGAGTCAGATCATGTCTGACAATTTCTTTAATGCACCTGGAAATAAATCTCATTAAATTAGCAATTTTCACACTGGGTTCATAAGCAAAAGTGGCACAGAACATTTCTGAGCATTTTTTAACAGCCTGACCTTACATGCAGAGGTTGGGCTGCCAATTGTCATGAATTTCAATTGTTCACAGGAGTAAGTGGAAGCATTTCTCATCATAAAATCATATGAAAATGTTAGAGATTATGTAAGTCTTATTGTGGATACATACAGTGCATTTAAAATGTGGAGTCCAAACCAAAACTAAGAAAATTGCATTTCATTATTTCTAAAAAAATGTTATGCATGCAATCAGAAATGATCCAGATGAGGGATAGAAGGGAAACTCATTCAATTTGCAAATGACATCAAGCTGGGAGAATTTGCTAACATTGCAGCCATTGCAATTCATAAAAGTCAGATCACATAAAAATTATCAAATAATAAAATACTTTTTATTATTTTATAAATAATGATGTTAATAAAATAATTATACTAAAACAAATAATAAATACTCAAGGAAAATTAAAATCTCTCTCTCTCTCTCTCTCTCTCTCTCTCTCTCTCTCTCTCTCTCTCACACACACACACACACACACACACACACACACATTTTTATATTGTGGTCTTCAGCATACCATACCAGAGCTTTTCTTCCCCATTGTTCTCTTGGAAATTGAAATAGAATAGCAGAAATGGAATATCATTTCACATGTTCTAAAAGGCAAATCAGATCATGAGGCAGATTTAGGTGGAGTTGAGTACATAGAACCGCTATATGGGCTATATTATACAAATAAAGACCCTTATACTATCTAAAGTGGTCAAGAAAGGGAAGACTGAAGATTCATTTTTCAGAATAAATTCAGCCAGACCATTATTTAAGCCAGGGGTCTTCAAACTTTACAGCTTTAAGACTTGGGGACTTCAACTCCCAGAATTCCTCCTCCAGTCATGTTATCTCAGGAATTCTGGGAGTTGAAGTCCCCAAGTCTTAAACTTGCCAAGTTTGAAGACCCTCGATTTAAGCTGTTATTAGCTTGGCTTTTCATGGTAACTGGTTGATTTCTATATAATCAAATATTTAGTTTCTCAACACTGATGAGATTTTGAATCTTTGGAAAGAAGACAATGACATTTTGTCAGCTGCAGGGCAATAAAAAAAAACCCTGCATTGATTGAATTATACTTTGAATTACAATGTTGACTCTGAATTTCATTCTTCAATTAAAATTGTCATTGTATCCAACCGCCTTAAATTTTCACAGAGCATAGTTTGAATGTAAAAAGTCACACTTAAGTTGTGATTGATGAAACAATTATATAGATTGATTAATATATTCAGCTTTAATTTTTGAAAAGCTCACTTAATATGTCATGATCCAGGCAAACTAAAATACAAAACTTCCTGCTCTGCTGTTTCCTTTGGAATAAGCAATATTTAGAAAATGCAGAGAATAAGTAAGAAAATAGGCACAAAGCAAGGGAAATTGAAACATATCTAAATCTGGTATTGCTTACTATTCTCCATATAGTATGGTATCCATGTGGATTCAGGACAGTATGCATTTGGATTGAGGAATCATTAAGTAAGTAATAATAGACTGCTACCATGTGAAAGATTGTGTGAAAATTGGTTGTCACCCAGTGAGAGAAAAACAATGGTAGCAAATCTGACCCCTACAAGAAGTTGGGTCAGATGTGAATCAAGTTGTCTGTAAAACTGGATCAGGTTATATTGGAAATGAGAAATGGGAAGAAAAAAATGTTTTATTACAGAGCCTCCCTCTTGAGCTATAGAAACCATATCTCAATTTTTTGACCCTGATAGTCTTAGAGGCTGCTTCTTGATGAGAACGGTGTCATATATGTAAATTCATTATAGGGTAGTGTCAAAGACTGAGGGAGAACTTAATCAAAACCAGCTGCACTTATCACATAGGGTGCTAATAAGTTGTTAGTTGCTTAATTACAGTTTTAAAATAAATCTAATCAAGTAATTTTGCCCTGTTTTTTTTTTCTGCCACATTGTGATCTAGTAAGGATGTAACATCAACGAAGGCCAAGATCAATTACATATTGATTTGATCTATTCAATTACGTTTTCAAGTGCAGGTTTCCAATTCTTAGAATGAATGTCATCTCTATTCCATTAATGGAAGAATAACATTCCAGCATGTATCAATGAACAGATGAAAAATAGATATTGGTTTCTAGTTTATTCTGTTTTAACAAAGCTGCTCCTGTCTTGTAAAGTTATGAGCAAACCCTAATGCTTATCATTTTCTTAATATCCCGCAATTATTCTGCACATCTTTCACTAAACCTGTAAAGTGAAAGGTCTAGCTAAGAAAACAAATGACTTTAACAGACAGATATTTTATTTTGGTGCAAGACATAAAAGAGAAACATAAAGCACAAAAAACAAAATTCATTCTTAAAATTTTTGAAAGACATCTGCAGAATTAGAACTAATTCCTCTTATTGCTTGTTCCCCTTTTCCTTTCCAATACCTCTTTCCTCTTGCATTTAAAATAAAAAAAACCTTGTGTATAGGATTTCCTTTAAAAAAAACCCCCATCATATGTAAAGTACTTTAATAGCCCTTCTCCTAAACAGAAAGGCAGAAATGTTTCATATAATTTCATATACATATATGAAAGATTTGTCACCTTGTCAATAAGTTTTTTTAAATATACATTGTCCTAATATTTCGGATTACTGGTATAATGCCAGTATATTAAATATAGGTGGGATACATTGTATTCTTAGTTCGTTACTATTCTCCAGTACATTGTTATCAAGGATTTTAGTGTGTTGATCTTAACTGAGCAGTTAGTGTATAGAAGTCAATCTTTTGATGCTTTCCAATATTATGAGGGAAAAGTGCAAAATTTTATGAAAATAGATAGGTGAGAGATGAGATGATAGATAGATAGATGAGAAAGAGAGAGATAAATGATAGGTAGATAGACAGAGAGAACATGATAGGATAGGATAGAATAGACTTGATTAGAAAAACAAAGGTCAAAACTTTCATCCTAGCTATATTCAGCTACTGGAATGAATGAAAAAAGAAAAGTATCTCTCATAGTTAAGTTATATATATTCAATCTACAATAAAATAAATACATAAAAGTCTCTTGATCAGATCAATTCATCATTAAAGGGTAATGTTATTTCATCATTGAAATGTGCTGTTATTTTTTAATTCAAATGCTTCCTTGTTAACCAAACCACCAGAAGAAAATTCAATACACATTCAATATTATGCAATAGAGACTTAGTTTTATTTATTAATATACAAAAAAGATTGTATAATCAGCTCTTATAAGGTGACATACAGAAAAACCAAGGTAATAAATTAGCATGCATGTTACAATATTCTAGGATGGGTAAATGGCTAGTCAGCATTTTAAAAGACCCTAAGGGAACAAAATGAACTTGTGTATGCAAAAAATGTAAAGTTTAACCATACAAGTCAAAAGCCTACAGTAAACTAATGAGAAATGGACACATTGTACTATGCATATTTATAAGTATTGTAGTATCCCATTCTTGTATCAGCTCCTGTGAGACAGATCTAACAATTGTTAAAAAAAACACTTTTCTCTTAACTCTTGGCCTCCTCTACTCATTGGACATCAGATTATTATTCCACTCTGGATTATCCTTTTAGCACATCACAGCGAAATGTTTGCAACTGAGGTATTTGTAAATACAGTACAGCAGAATGTTATATTTTATCTAAACAAATGTAACCAGCCAAATGATAACACTATTAATTTACTCATTGTAAAAAAGAACAAGACTTTAATATATTTGAGGAAATACAGTTTACAAGCATAACTTGTAATGCTTCAATGACTCTTGAGAAAGGTAGAACAGTAAGTATGCCAGGTTTATTCGCTCACCTATCAGCACAATTGGCACATCTTGACAAGTTCAAAAGTGGCTCATCTTGACATGTTCAAGACATCCAGGGCCTGCACAAATGCTAAGGTAGATTGCAATCAACCTAGAACATTTTCTTGATGATGTTGGTTAGATGACATAAATGTTAGATGATATAAAATGCTACTATAATTCTCTAATTTTGAGTAACACTGCTAGTGGGAGCCTAAAGGACAAATGAGAGTCACTAAATTTTGGAATGGCATCAAATTAACTACAACACTATCTGCATATAGTGTAAATAGAGGTTTATGAACACTATCTGTTCATAAACTTCTATTTCACAAACTGTACTGGTTGTCACTTTGCTTACAAGTGCAACTCAAGGTGCAGATCGTTACCTATAAAAGCCTACATGGGCCTGGTTACTAATGGGTCCATGTGTTTCCCATTAAATCTCCCTGGCTCATTCAATTCTGAGAGTTCATGCACTTTGGGTCCCTTTCAGAGGTGGGTATTCAGCAGGTTCTGACCAGTTCTGGAGAACCGGTAGTGGAAATTTTGAGTAGTTCAGAGAACCGGCAAATCCCACCTCTGACTGGAGATTTTACAGTATCCTTCCCCTGCCATGCCCACCAAGCCATGCCCACAGAACCGGTAGTAAAAAAAATTGAATCCCACCACTGGTCCCTTTGATTAAATTATGTTATTTATTCAATCCTTTTAATCTATCCTTAAAACATTACAGCAGTCTTTTACCATTTTACTAGACAAACAAGAATACAAATATAGCAATTACCTCATGGGAAAAGAATTGGAGAGACACTTCAGTAATGGCAAATTACTTCATGGGGCTGCTTGATTGAAGAAATTGGAGAGAAATGCTGTTATACTAAATGCTGTTATACCAGATATAGTTTTGAGGTAGCTGCTTATAATGAGTAGCAGAGAGACAGTGAACTTTAATGAATTCAGAAACATACTATATCATTTTTAGAAAGTGAACAGCCTTTTAATGTAAATTTGCTGTTACAGAAAAAGCAGATAAGAAGTCATTGAATCTTTTCCTTATCATTCTTCTTTCCATTTATGTGATACCTCTTTAGACTGTTAGTCGACTTTTTTGCTGATCAGTAGGAGTTGATGTATAAATCCTGTAAATAACAGGAATTGTTTTATGTAATAGAATATAAACTTTATTGATTTAGTCAACTGGCCATGTTAAAAGTATAAAAACTGGTACAAACATACCAGTGGATGGATACTGGTCCATCTGATCCATACTATGGATCAGAATTTGCATCAAATCGTCATTAATTGGAGATTGCAGCTTCAATGCCTCTTCTTCTGTTAGAATTGCCAGATTGTCTTCCTTCTGGTTGTTCTTCTGTTGAAAATCCCCAGTTAAGCCAAAATGTATCACAGGTGTCTGCATATGATTATTATTATTATTATTACACACCTTTTGGGGGTGTATTGCATTAAATCAATTAGAGGTTCTGCTGCTGTACATGTTGTTAACGGTGTCCGTTATAAATTCCTTAATTTCCTTAATATTTCTTGCTCACTATTTGACAATACTCCAAAAGAATAAATCACTGTGCCTTTGGAACTTCATCTGTCTGTCAACACTTGTCTTTAGATAATTATCTGAATTTCTTTTTGTCAAGGCCAAACTCTCCAGACTATCTGGGTGGGCAGTTTATTATTCCTAAAACTAGGAGATCTTCAACTTGCATCAATGGGGCGGAAATGAGCATATTTTATCACTGTGAAACACATAAAATGGGAATATTTGAATTGTACCAAGAAATGTTTTATTTTAAACAGCATACCAGGCATTGTAGAAGATTTAAATGTTTTATTTTAAACAGCATACCAGGGATTGAAGAAGATTTAAATGTCAGTAAAACACTTTTACCTTCCCTTTCAGTGGTTAGCCATTCTGCTGCTTGTAGGCCTAGCCAAATGGGGTTGACTTAATGATAGAAAAATATCTATTTTGGTATCCCAACCATCTATTAGCTCTATTAAAATAAATTTGTAGGGTGACCAGACTTGAGTCCCCTGTCCTTCTGCTGTTAGAATTCAAAAGTTCAAAAAGTTATTTTGCTATTAAATGACTGCCCTCTCATAGACTTAGTTCGTACCACCATAAGTGCCTATGGTTTGTCTAAATGTTTCTGAACAAAAGCCTCAAAAGACTTTTTAAAGGAATAGTTGTTTATTGTTGTTAAGTGAAGATAGAGAGAACAGTCTCTGCAGTTGAAATACATTGTCTTGATATAAAGTCTGTAGCACTCCCATTTGTGAAATTCTTACTTGTCCTTCTCTATTAGGGGCTAAAGTTGCCTGAGGGGCCGCAGCAGTCTCAGGAGACAAGACTATTGTAAAAGCATTTTGGCTTTTTGAAGGCAGAGGCAGAGAGCTCTAACAGTTGTTGTTTGATCTCTGCAAATCCCATTCCAGGGCATCCTGTCAATTCATATAAGTAAAGGTTTCTACCATTATTATTAGATTTATTTACTGGTAGGTCATTCTTTGATGCTAACTAGTAAGAAACCTTTGGTTACATGGGAGACTCTGAACGTGACCTTCCTGAATTCATTCTGTGTCAATTCTTTTCTTTTTCCCCACTCTCTTATTTGTTCACAAAGTATTTTAAAATGTTCACTGTTAAAAATGAATTGGAGGAGCCAATTAAAAATGAAGGAGCCTATCCTTCTGTCTTTACTCAAAAAAAGTATAAAATGGCAAAATAACAACAAAGTAAAATTAAAAAAAGAACTTTAGGAGCACATAGATAATAATATGTGCATCCCTTGCCATCTTGGCTCTTTCTCTCTCATACAATGATTTTGTAGTGTATTGTTTTAAATAAACTAGATAAAATATTATCTATATTCATTTTGATGGCACAAAAATTAAAAAATATTGTACAATAGTTGGCATATTCAGCTAAGGTTCTTTTCTTTGACATTGGCATTGACCTGTTCTAATATTTTGGCCACTGCATCATTCTGTCATAAAATCCTACCATTTCATTGCCATAGTTTGCATAAGAATGTTTATTGATTATTATTCTTTTTTTTTGCTTGCCATATTTCTATAGATATTCCATTATTTCCTTCTGACTTGGTAATGATCAGAGTGCTGATCTAATTTCATCTTCTAATACTAAGGTTCTTGTAAGTGGGGATTATTTTCTAAGATATCACAATACAAAGAATTTTAGTGAACTCCTTTCATCTTTCTTTGAACTTCTTTGAATCGCTTACGGGCTGAAATATGATTTTTGTCTCTTCTAACAGTCTCTGAAAATCTTTGTTAAATCACCTCATGAGATCTTTGTTTCTTTGGGCTTTGGCTTCTATTCTCTTCTTAGCAAGTTCTGTTTGTTTGATATTCATTTGGTTTGTTTCTTTGTCAGTTTCTTTTCACTTTCATTTTTAATAATGACTGGTTTCCTTCTATAGTACCTTTGGTTCACTGCCAATAAAGGTTACGAATTCAAAATGATTCCTGATAATGGTGGGTATTCCAAACTCATATTGTAAAAGCTGTCTGTCATTGTTTTGATTTTGACTTATAGTAAGCCCTTTGCCACATATCTGCTGCTATAATTAAGCTTTTCCATATTCCTACACTAATTATTTTGTCAATTTGATTTCTGCATACTCCATTTGTTGAGGGATATAGGTACTGTTTTTATTGTTTTGAAGATTGTATTAGTGATGAAGAAATTGTATTGCCAGAAATTGATCAGTTGTTATCATGCTTCATTTCTGTTTCCTAAACTATATAGTCCAACTACATTTTTCTTTTTAATATCTACAACGTTGGTCTTCTTGACACCAATTCCAAGCAACATTCTTATTTGCATGTTCTGTCAATTTCAGATTGAACTTTATCCTAAAACATTGGATGCAGTAGATGCTAATTTATGAGAAACTATTCCATAATAAATAGTATGTTAATATTTAACATACGTATAATGAAAATAATAGATATAATGAGAATATTGAACATAATTCATTGCTGTTACCACTGTCATGACTATATCTATCAAGACCAGTTAATATTTATATAGTGACTTAAGAGTTCAGTTTCTGTATTATTAGGACAGTTTTTGTTAGAACATTGGGCGAAAGGAAAGTGACTGAAATCAGTAAATCATTTACATAAAATTATGAGACTCCAATGAGCTTCTCTGCTCAATCTTAGTGGAAAGGCAGATTCAATTAAGAAAATGTATTCTCAAAGATATTGAGATCCCTGAATAGGTTAGACTTTAAAGGTGACAACTAGCATCTTTCATAGAAAATAACTTTCAGTGAGTGCAGTTCCTGGAGTTAGGCAAACCTTGGTGAACCCATAATGATCTGGGCAGTTGAATGGTATACCAGTTGCAGTGGTCAAATTCTTCAAGGGGAACCCTACAGAGGATGTATCTGAGAATATTTCATAGAAGCTTATATATGTTTGTTTGGAAAACAAAATTGCAAATTAACCCTTCAGGAGGGAGTGGTTGTAAAAAAGGAGATGCACTTTGAGGTGCATAAAATGAGTAGAAAGGCAGCATCACCGAGAAGTAATGTCACATTAGTTTGGATTAGTGTAATGTTAATGATTGGCAAGGGAGAATTGGATAATTATGGATCTCTTTCTCTTGGGTGTATGATGCATAAAACATTATATCCAGATGTGGTATTCAGCAGGTTCTGATCAGTTCTGGAGAACTGGTAGCAGAAATTTTGAGTAGTTCAGAGAACTGGCAAATACCACCTCTGATTGGCCCTGCCCCCATCGATTCTCTACCGCCCAAGTCCCAGCTGATTGGCTGGATTGTCTTTTATTGCCCTGCACAGGAGAACAGAGCTGGAAAGCAGGTTAGTGGGGTAGGGAGGGAATGAGATTTTGCAGTAACCTTCCCCCAGGAGTGGGGAGGGTAAGGAGATTTTTGCAGCATCCCTTCCCTGCCACACCCACCAAGCCACGCCCACAGAACTGGTAGTAAAAAAATTTGAATCCCACCATTGAGTTTAGTATGCTTTACATAGTAATAACTTAATACTTAATGATCAGAAGGGAGATAGGGAAGAGGTACACAGAAATGACAATGGTTTCAAAAAGTTTCATTTGCCTCATTTGTCAATAACTCCAAAGTTTCCACTGATTATATCAACAACAGTTACATCTATCACTAGCATCACCATTATCCATTACTGAACAACCAATGCAAGGTTTCAAAAAAGAATTTTTAAAAATATTCTTGAACTTTTTTTAAGGGTTTCTTACTGGAATTCTTAAAATTCCATACATTTGGGCGTTTTATATATTCATAATAGAAATTGGATGGTGATTATAAGAGAATTTCAAATTCATGTTATGGAACTACAACATTTAAGCAACTTAAGCCAATCACAATATCTCAATCCAACCTATTCCCCAGTTGTGAGAGGAAAAATACCTTTAGGAGAGATTCCACCTTGAGCTCTTGATGAAAAACAGTGTACAGGTTTAACAGATAAATAAACAAGAGCTTTCCCATTGCTACTATAGATATTGACCTAGTTTCAGGCATATCAATCAAAGATGAATATCTCTGCTGCTTTTTCATTAGTCAGGCAACAGGTGCAGTTGTCTCATCAATATCAACATGATTTTAAAATTGCTTACTATGGCCTTCTTGCCCAATATAACTATCTCTAAGTAGACACAGCTATATTTTGAAGCTGTACCTATGGAAACACTGTCACAACATAAGCCAGGTGCATTTATCTTAGTTCTGTGTTCTTAGCTATTTCTTTCCATCCAAGTTGAAGCCTCTGGCTTTGATTATAGCAAAAGAAAATTAATATCCTTATCTAAACAAAAACAAAACAAGAATTAAGGAGAGTTAGTAGCCATGTGAGTTTGTTGGTAGAGCCAGGGTTAGCACTGATTTAACAAAGCTATTTCTAGTAGCAAAGTCAAAAAGAATTAGCAATAATATTAGATAGAATAGGAAACTTATTAGAGCACTCTGGCAATGTCATTAAAACTCAATAATTGCACTGAAGGGTTTCCATTTAACCATATATAGAAGATAAGACTCAGTGGTACCAATCAGATAATTGTGATGTTTTATTACTGAGTAAGCTATTAAATATTCTAATATACATTTCATAAATAACCAATCAAGAATGGGTGGGGATATCAGCTCTGACAGATCAGAAAATCTGTATATCAAACCAAAATATCTTCTAAGAGAATAGGTGAACTTCCTTGGCATATTATCTCCAGGCATTATGGTTGGGATGTTAGCATGGGAATTCTGGTATAGATGTCTACATCTACTGACTTCATATATTTATTGAACTTTGATGCAGTTTTAGTTGCTTTTTGTCTTAATAAAAGCCTTTGTTTTTATTTTGTTCATTCTCCAAAGTTTCTTGGATAGCAGCACTTAGCAATGGCACTTAGACTTATATACCGCTTCACAGTTATTTACAGCCTTCTCTAAATGGTTTACAGAGTTCACATATTGCCCCCAAAATCTGGGTCCTCGCTTTACCAACTTTGGAAGAATGGAAGGCTGGGTCAACTTTGAGCCAGTCTGGATCAAACTGCTAGCAGTTGGCAGAATTAGCCAGCAATACTGCATTCTAACCACTGTGGCATCCCAGCTGGTCAGATATATAAATGAGATTAATAACTAAATATATAAACACTAATATTGTACACTTACTGTACATTGAATTAGTGAAGCAGTAAGTATAGAAATTGAAGAGAAGACTTCAGAATGCAATCTTACATGCATAGTTAGCTCTCTACATATATTCTCCCAACATTCCTCAGTTGGCTCACCCTCCTGTCCCCAGTCCAGATAATTGTCTGATGTTCAGTTGGAGAGTTTGTGCTTTAGTTCTGTTCCATTCTGTCTTGTTGCTCCTTGTTCTCCCAGAATTTCTTTTATTTTAGGTAAAGGTTCCCCTTTTACATATGTGATAGTCATTTTCGGCTCTAGGGACAGTGTTCATCTCTGTTACAAAGCCGAAGAGCCAGCACTGTCCGAAGACGTCTCCATGGTCATGTGGCTGGCATGACTAAATGCCAAAGGTGCATGGAACGCTGTTACCTTCCATATTTTTCTACTTGCATTTTTATATGCTTTTGAACTGTTAGGTTGGCAGAAGCTGGGACAAGTAACAGGAGCTTACTCCATTATGCAGTGCTAGGGATTTGAACCACTGAACTGCTGACCTTTCCTTAGACACTGAGCCACCACATCCCTTTACTTTACATAAGTATAAGAACTAAGATCATTCTCCTTTCATCCATTTAATAGAATTTGTTTCACTAGATTTCCCATATATACTGGCTAGTTGGTGAAAATCTTGTCCTTTGATGTGTGTCTTGGCTGCTCTGCCATATATCTTCCACTCTATCTTCTGTTTATCTTTTTTTCTATCTCCTACATTTATTATCATGTAGTTCTAGTTATTAGTTACCTTATTCTCCTCCTCCTTCTCACAAGCTAAATGAGGCAGTAATTGTTCCAGCCTCTTCATTTCCCAACTTTTAAGTGTTCTGTTTCCCAGTAATCTGACTGATGTTATCTTGATGGTAGTTTTATCCATGCCTTCAGCTTGCACACAACATGCACAGCCCCTGCACTCACTCTGTAAGTTGTCTGGCCCTCCAGTTTATGTCATCTTTAGCTTTAGCGTTAGACCCAGCCTTGCTTTTTTGATACTTTTTTATGTATCAGAAAACCAAACACAAAAATGCACATTCCTTAGAAGTGTTACTTGCAAAAGCATAGTAGGAAGTATATATTAAATATCTATAAGTATGGAGATGTGTACGGAAAAATAATTGTGGAAACATTTTCTATCAATATAGTGGAGTGCTGAACAAAACGTTTGTTGACCAAGGTGATGAATTTAGTAAAAACAACATTGACAGAATCTCTCTTTCCTGGTTATTTTAAGGGGATGCGCAGGTTATGTTTTCTAAATGACAAAAGCCAAATGTAAAGACCAAAGCTTTTCTTAAAGATAAATAGAACCATTATGCTTCTGGGCAGTAAACAAAATAACTCTTACCAATGATATATAGCCCATTTGGCTCAAACCAAATCAATATCCCACATGGAATCCGACAATGAGTCAAAGTCAAGAAACTCGGTAGGCATAAAATTCAACTTTTAGTGGCCTGAGGAATAGGTCGTCACTGCTGGCTATGTATAAAGAGGTGGGAATACAGAATATACTAATATATATCATAGATTGCATACTTGTTACCTATCTTTTTATTACAGGAGTGGTTGGGAAAAAGAATAAAACATGCTTCTTTCTTCCTTATAAAACCGCTAAGTTGTGAGATCTATTTTAGATACAATATTGAGGGTCTTGCACTCAGTGACTGAAGCTGAAAAACTGGATTTTATGTTCACTATATAAAACTATTAAAATGGATTGATGTTATGTTGTAGTTTTACGATATTACTATTTGAATATTTATCATTGATATTCTTCTTGATATGTCTGATAATTTTGATTATTTGAAGTCCTCTAACGTATGTTATGTGTCTTGACATTTGGAGTCTGAAGTGACATTAAATCAACCAATCACATTGCAAAAGTTAAGAATTTATCTAAAAGCCTGTGATAAAAAAGAAAGTTAGACACTGATCATTCAGCCTTATAAAGAATGATGAGACTTCAGTATTGAAATTTCTATACAATGTGAATACCTTATTCTATTCATCACACACAGACACAGAATATATATATATATATACATACATACATACATATACATATACATATACATATACATACACACACATACATACACACACACACAGAGACAGAGACAGAGACAGAGACAGAGAAAGGGAGAGAGGAGGAAGGAACATAATTTGTGTCATTTACATGAGATATTACAACATGCATGACATTATGGTGACTTCTATCTGACATCTAAGATATGGGGCAATAATTTACTGTCACTTTATCCATGATCTGAGCAGATTCAAATTAAGATGAAATGGAGGCAAGAAAGCAGATTCATGAGCAAAGTGAAAAATTTGTGAGCTTCACGGCCCACAGAAGAGTTAAAGTGGGGAAGAATCTTTAGGTGCACCATAACGTCATCATATGTGATATTTATATTTATTTATAAAAAGTTAGGATTAGAGTCAGCTGAACAGTGATTCTGTTGGTGTACAATTTAAAATTATTTAATTAAAAGAAACCAAAAGAAAAAACACATAAAGAAAACAATCACCATATCTATATCAGACAATGTAGTCCAATACAGGTATACCCCACAGAAAAAGGAAAAAAAAGAAAACAGGCTTTCAAAATTGGTTTTAAAGGGTTGCAGGGTCAGGATACTTTCTGAACAATCTGGTCCAAAAAGGAAAGGTTTGGAGATTAAAAACTTGTCCAGAAACATTGTGTGTAATGATGGCTTCTTAAAGAGGAGATGCAACGCAATCTCCTTCAAGTCAAACAGAGTTGCCCCTCACTTAAAATGAATTCACTACCACAACAGAACCCAACTGCAAAACCTTCAAACCAGGAGGTTTATATTGATCTAATAAAACATTGATGAGTTGTTAGTCTTGAGGATTCTACTTATGTGCTTCAGAAAGACAGAATCAAATGCTAACACAAATAATGACTCTTTCAGGTTGAGGGTCATCTCAGGGAAATATTCGTGTGGTTTTCTTGGTAGCAAAAATATATGGTTTGGCATTCGTTCTTCAAAGATTTTTTTAAAAGAAAAAGTAATTCCATTCTTGCCTTAGGATTTTTTAGTAGTCACCCATCCAAGTATTTAAAAAATCCAACCCTGCTTATCTTTTCAGGATTGGGAAAGTCATCTACTTTATCATATATATGTTAGAAAACTGCTAATAGGTTCCCCACTTCCTGGTTCATATTTTAAAGCCAATTCTTTTATGAAACTTTGTCAGCTGCCTGGTCATCATAATGTATCTTCCACAATAACCAGATTTAACATAACCGTAGAAACCTGGGAAGAGGGGAGTGAGAAATGGTGAGAAGTATAATGTAAGCAGGCCTTCTTTCTCCCCAGAGAATGAGAAAAAAGAAGCTGAAAAAGTTTATTCAACGGACGTCTTAAACATCTTGGCTCATCCCTAGTTACATAATTGATCCCTCACACAATAATTGATATGTGACACCCATAAACTTTCCCATCCTTTCCTCTTTTTCATATTCTGCACTTCCAAAAAAAGTATGAATATTAGAATGTTCTAGAACAGGGGTCCCTAATCCCCAGGCTAAGGAAGTGCTATGCAATTGGAACTTCTAGGCATGGTATAAATATAATAAAGCTAAAGAAATAATAAATAGTAATGTTTTATACCTGATGTGGAAAACCCAGACTAGAATTTTACCGGTATTCTAGAAAATGTAGATACCAAAACTGAACATTTTGCTTGTTTTTGTAATGGCTAAATTTCAACTTCGTTATCCAATATCAAAATATTTTGATTAGCCTTTTGGAGAAGTAAATGCCAAATCTGAACTTCTTTAACTGAAGTGAAGATTGCTCGACAATTCTAACATTCCCCACTCTGTGAAAATAAAATGATAAATTGATGCTTGTTTAATTAAGAATCCATTGAACACATGGCTTTTCCTTCATTGTAAACATTTTTTTAAAAAATCTGATTACATCTCTATACAACACAAATATTTTTAAGTAACAATATAAAATTTTCATATACTATTCTTCTTTAACATGAAACTTACATAATACAATAATCTGAGTAACGGCAGGGCGAGAGCAATAATTTCATCACAGAAAAAGCCCACCCCAGCTTCACAAATGGAAAAAAAGTCATGAAACATCATGTGATGTTGATGCTTTGAGTTTGACACCCGGGCTCTAGCTGTTCTTTTGCCAGCATCTTATATTCTATCTTTTGGATATCCTTCCTTCCCTTTTCCTCACAGCACATGCTGTATGACATCAGTTCCCCAGGCACATTTAGTTATCACCAATGATTATTTTTGTCCCTCTATCTCACAGGGCTGATGCTTGGAGATCATTAAAGTCTACTTTGAAGAGTTTAAGTGAAAATTATACTTCTGAGCTAGAGAACAGCCCCCAGGTGTCTCCTAGGACCTTTTATGATGGGCCACAGGCTGGCCAACAAACTCTGAAGACTGAAGAAACATGTGGCATGAAATTATCATCGCATATCAATGCAATGATTTAGTTCATTTGGTTCATTTAAATAATGATACACAAGCCTGGGCTAATTGGGAATACATTTTATGGGTTGTGGCACAAGCAAAGGAAGAGGAACAAATCAGAGCTGGCTCCTGCAACAGGGCCAACTTCATCCATTAAAAATGCAAAAGAATCTGGTGTGGTTTGAGTTCCTTCGGCGACAGACAGAAATCTGCGATCGTGTGCGGTTTCGGTCTGGGCTCACCACTGGAGTACCCTGAGCTGGCTGGTTTCAGGGCTAAGCCACCCCGTAGAGGTGGTGAAGAGGGGGGAGACCACCAGCAGGGTCAAGGAGAGCCGCATCTCTCCTCCTCAGCTGGCCATTACTCCCTTTCCTGAAGGCGGCTGCAGCGGTGGTCAGAAATGGCCACCTCAAAGAAGAACTCGATTGGAAAAGAATGTGCAGGAGGAAGATAAGAAGGGAAAGTTTTGGCTGACTGGGTTAAATTGCAAAAGCAACAACTAAGGTACCCTGGAATTTAAACTTACAAAAACATAACTTTGTTCCCAAAGAAGAGTCTGAAGCAGCGAAGGAAAGTGAAAAGGGAAAGGTTTTTTTTTCTTCTCTCCCTTTCCCTACACTGACAACTAAAAGACTTAAATAAGAAATTGGAAAAATCCGCTTTGACATCAACAGGCAATTAAGCTGAAAATAAAACAAAATGTCAAAGGGATAATAAAGATTTTTGGACACTAAAATTTTTTTCATAAGCAGGAAAGGAGAGAAAAAGAATAAAAGGGCAGGATCTGGAAAGAGGGAAGAGACTGCCTGGAATTAAAAGGAATCAACAGTAAAACTTCAACAAGACTTCTAAAAGATTCATTTTAACTGAAACTTTGTAACTAAACAGTAGAACCTAAGGAAGAGAAAGTGAAAAAAAAGAGCAAAAAGAAACAGCTTGCGTTTATTTGGATTACTTGGTGATCTTTGGATTCTTGGTTATTGCATTTGAATTACTAAAATTAATTGGGTGGTTGTTTAAAATTTTATACAATGGCACTACTTCTGGATGAATTGAAAATGGAACTTAAAAAGTACAAAGAAGATGCACAAGAAGGGAGGGGTTCTTTTGGCTTTGTTTTTCAATTCTTAGAAATGGAGATTTGGAAAAGATTGGAAAACAAGAAGATTGGGACAAAGAAGAAGCCATCTTTAATGAACAAGCAATTTTATGTGGGGAAGAAATGGGAAAGGGGGGAAAGAGAATGGAGAATTTAAGACTTAAAAAAACCAAAGAAAATAAAAATAATTCAAAAAATAAGTATAATAGTGGAAAGCAACAGAAAAGGGAAATACAGAAGAGAGAAACAGAGGTAGAGAGACAAGGGGGTAAAAAGGGGAGAGAGAAGAAGAGAGGGAAGAAGGAAGGGAAAAGATGTTACAAAGGACTGGAGCAAAATATAGAGAAACAGGACCTATTTAGAGATAATGGGTGAAAATTTAACTGAAAAGGGGATTCTGTAAGGTACATAAGATTGTATTGTTATATCAGTAATAGAAATAACTTTAGAAAATTGGAAACAATGTATGATTAAAATGAGGGATAAAATAGTGTAATTTAGTGAAATGTTTGTGAATAAAATAAGTGAAATAAAATAAATGAGAAAATTGAATTAGGAAGGGACAGGAACATTTTAATTAGTTAATGTTTTATAAAATATAAGTGAAGGGGGGAATTAATTATGGAAAACTTATAACTGTACCCATAGAAGTATGATATTTAAGTGAAAAGTAATGTTAAAGAAGTTAAGATTTTAATGAATATTAACATTAATGATAGAATTGAATTGGAATGGAATGTGTTGTTTTTATTACATATATTTATATATTTCTTTCTTTTTTAAAGAATATAGTGTGTATTTTAAGAATGTACCAAGCAGAATCCGAATGGAAGTTATGTATTATATTGAATGTTATAACTTTAAGGTATATATTGAAGCCTAAATAAGAGTTAAATGGATAAACTTAAAAGATATAAAGGTGTCATACTCCAATCAGCAACTACAGGAGAAACTTTGTTTAATGAGAAAAGATAATAGATAATTGAAACAGGACAGACAAAAAATATAAATATAATGATTTGAATTGAGACGAGATAATTAAAATAAAATTGAGAAAATTAAAAGAGGGGAGAAGCTATGTAGAAAATGTAAAACAGTAATAAGATACGGAATAGAACATAAAAATGAGCATGAAATTGAATTTGTGTCTGTACGAAGAAATGTAACCTGGGATTACGCTACTTTCAAAAAAGATGTTTGATCTGTATTTTTTTGTGAAAACTCAAATAACATTTACAAAAAATAAAAAATAAAAATGTAAAAGAGTCTGTAAATAAAAATCCAGAATGGTATTGAAAAGTAGCAGTACCACTGCAGCAAAATAAAATTCCTTGACTTAATCTTACTTGATATTCATTGAAACTCTTAGAACTTCAAAAATACTTCTTATATATTGCCACTTTAATCATTTACATTAAAAGCTACAACTGCTCATAATAAGGTGTATGCTTTTATAAAAGAAGTTCTGTGTAATAAATCGGAAGATCTTCCAAAAATCTTATAAAACTCAAGTTTATTCAGTATTATATCAAAAGATTCAAGCCACACACTGTGCTATTTTAGGGTATTTTTTTAGACTAGAAAAGTCACCCATAGGGTGACTCTCTTTAAGGTTTAAAGTAATTTTAGGATCTGAGAGAATGGCAATCATATACAAAGGCAGAATTCCCAAAGTGGGGCAGAGAACAAAAGAATTATGTTAGATATAAGAAAAGTCTGTGAAAGTCACACTCTAAAAAAAAAAAAACTTTTTAAAAAACTAAGAGTGCGAATGGTGATTAAAATGTCATATTGTTAAAACTAGCAATTTCATGAACATTAAACTGTAACCTTATGGTCCTCTCTGGAATCAAAGAAATTATGATGAAAAGGTGTTCTATAGGAAAAAATAAAGGACTGATCAAAGCAAAGCACTTGATCATTGGCCTAAAAGTAATACAAAAATGTCACTCTTTGCTCCATTAGCAACATGCTGGATGTACTATTTTTGGCATTTGGGGGAAAAGGATAAACTGATAAACTCAGCTGCTGTACCTGGAGGAAGAGAACAGTGGTGGTATGCTACCGGTTCAGCCTGCTTCGACAGGTAGTAAAAAAAAGCCGACAATCAGCTGAGGGGAAAACAAAGAGAAAAGTGCAAGATTGGCACTCCCACCCGGCCCTGTGCTTTTCCCCTATTTATCCTCTCAGCTGATTGGCGCTGCAGATCTCAGCTGGTGTGGCAAAAGCGCCGGCATTAGGCAAAGCACTCCCACCAAGCCATACCCACTGAACCAGTGCTAAAACAATTTGAATCCCACCTCTGGAAGAGAGCCATGTTTAAAGCCAATGTAATATAAAATGTTGACAGAGACTGTGAAACATCGTTTTAAAAGTCATTTTAAAATCTTTTTCATTATTTATTTCACATTTATTGTCAAGTCACTTTCATACCCAATCTAAAATTTGGTTAATATTGGTGACAAAAAAAATTAAATACTTAGGAATTTGGCTAACTCCACAAAGTAAATCGTTAAAAGAAAATAATTATGACAAACTTCTTCAACAATCTAAGAAAGACTTGGATTTCTGGAGCAAGTTACAACTTTCCTTATTGGGCAGGATTGCTTTGATTAAGATGAATATTCTGCCAAAATTTCTATATTTATTCCAGACAATTCCAATCAAACTAAATAAAATTTTTTTTATGGAACTAAACAAGATAACATTGAATTTCATTTGGCAGGGGAAAAAAGCTAGGATTAACGTAAAAGCCCTACAAGATTTGAAAAGCAGAGGAGGGTTAGCCTTGCCAAACTGGGAAATATACCATACGGCAGCCACCTTACTATGGATAAAGGATTGGGTAAACCTAACCAACAAAAGAACACTAGTATTAGAAGGCCACGATATGCAGAAAGGATGGCATGCCTTTCTGTGGGAATCAGGGAAACCCAGGCAATCATATTTCCATAGGCATCTTATTAGGGACGCTTTATTAACTAATTGGAAAAAAGTACGTAAAAAACTTTATCTAAAAATACCGATTTGGCTGTCTCCAATGGAAGCGATAGTACACCCTAATAATTTGGATATAACCAAAATGATTAAGTATGAAAATTTATTAGACCTACAAGGAAAGTTAAAAACACGACAAGAATTACAAGAACGAGGATTTATAATTGATCAGTGGGTGTACCTTCAAATTCATAGTAAATACAAACAAGACATTAAAGAATTTGGAATCTACAATAAATTACAGACTCTAGACAAAATTCTATTAGGACCAAGTAAAAAAAATATATCTAAATTTTACAAATATTTATTAGAAACAGAACTGGAACAAGAAATTGTCAAGGGAAATATGATTGCGTGGAGCAGAAATGTGGGTCGGAGCATTACCCTAGCAGAATGGGAAAAGGTCTGGAACAGGAACATTAAGATCACGAAATCAGCAGCTTATAAAGAAAACTTATATAAAATGTTTTATAGATGGCACCTGCCTCCTTCGAGATTGGCCAAGATGAACCCCAACACGAGCCCCAAGTGTTGGAAATGTCAAAACATAGAAGGTACCTTCTTCCACATGTGGTGGTCATGCAAGGAAACCCAGAAGTATTGGCAAAAAATTAGGCACTGGCTAGAGGAAATAACCATGGAACAGATTGAGTACAAACCGGAGTCCTTCCTTCTAGGAATTTTTGATAAACGAATATCCAAAAAATCAAAGTATATTACAATCCATATCTTAACCGCGGCCAGACTGGCATTTGCCCAGTGCTGGAAACTACCTTCCATCCCCACTGAACTTATGGTCATTCAGAAAATTTTACAATGTGCAGAAATGGACAATCTAACCCAAGCATTAAAAAATAAAGAATCTTCAATTTATTCTAGCAATTGGAATCCTTTGTATATTTGGCTTAATCAAAGATAGTTCACCGCTAAGAAGACTAAGGCCGACAATAGCTTTGAAGAAGAAAAGACCTTACTGACAGTCACAAAATATGGTTTTATTATAATTGTCTTTCCTACCCTTGTTTTCCCCACTTTTCCCCCTTCTCTTCCCTTTCCCTCTTTCCTCTCTCAAACTTTCCTTTCTTTCCCTCTTGGCTTACGCCAAGACTGGTGCGTCTCTTTGTTGTATATGATTTATAGCTGTGTTGTTGTCTTTTTTTAAAAAAAGTAAAATTAATAAAGTTTATTTAAAAAAAAAAAAATTGGTTAATATTTCCAGAAATTTCTGCTTTGTAACTAAGTGACAGGGTTCCAAAAAAATACCCATAGCAAACAAAACTCTGAGGCCAGGCCATTTCCTCAAAGAATAGGTTTACTGGATATGTTATATTGGCGCAGTGAAAACTGGTGACTCTGAATATTCCCACAGTTTTTCACCTAATTAAAAGTGAAAATTTGTCACTTTCTCAAAACAATCAGTCACATGGTCCAATAAGGATACTGTCCAGTTGCTAAGTGATTCCAATCACTTCTTTCAGCACCTACAGGAATGTCCTTGGTTCCCAAGTATTTTGTTTTCGCTATCACACCCTAACCAACTCTATTCCCCCTTTCTTATCCCTCTTCTCTGGTGTGTCAGCAATGAAAACTCAAAATTGCATCAGTCAGGATTGACACATGCACAGTCTTCCAAGGTAACAATGCATTACAAATGTTTCTTTTTGTTGTTGTTGCATCTACAACCAACTGAATATCACAATATTTTTTTCCCCAGATAATTTGGTGGGAGCTTCACTCTAGCATCCTCAAAATCACTGAGTAGATGTTTGCAGTGAGTATCCTGAAAGTGTGGGTGTGTGGGTGTGGCAGATGCAATGTGATCAAAGTTCTACCTTTTTAATATGTTGTGATGCTTGTAAAAACAGACTTTTGTTTGTATGGTGTCTATCTTGACTTTTCTGACCCTCAAGAAACTCTTGTTTATGCAAAGGTTGTAGGCTAAACATACAGTAGTTTTTAGCATTTTCTAAAACATGTGCAGCTTAAAACTGGCTAGAGAATAGAAAAAAACACATTGGCCCCAATGCCATTTCTGCCCAAACTGTGTATTCATTTAGTAGATCTTATAGAGAAATAAAGTTTGTAATGTCTTGTGTACAAGCACAACTCTCTTGGCAAATCAGGGTTCTGTTCCAGATGGCACAGAAAATTGTTCTTATATTTATGTCAACTTTCATTACAGTTTTCCCTTCAGTTAAATGTAGCTTTTTTCTGTATCTGATGTAAATCCTTCCATGTGTTGAAACGCTAGTGTCTTAATTCAATTAGATTTTCATTTATCTTATCATTTGTTAGTCTTATATACAGAGGTGGTATTCATCAGGTACTGACCAATTCTGGAGAACCGGTAGCAGAAATTTTGAGTAGTTCAGAGAATCGGTAGTGGGAATTTTGAGTAGTTCAGAATACCACCTCTGACTGGCCCCGCCCCCATCTATTCTCTACCTCCCAAGTCCCAGTTGATTGGCTGGGTCTTCTTTTGTTGCCCTGCATAGGAGAACAGAACTGGAAAGCAGGTTAATGGGGTGGGGGAAAAAATGGGAATTTTATAGTATCCTTACCCTGGAGGAGGGTGGGAATGGAGATTTTACAAGACTCTTCCCCTGCCACACCCACCAAGCCATGCCCACAGAACCGGTAGGAAAAAAAAATCGAATCCCACCATTGTCACATACTATGTTGCACCTATGAAATACATTTCATGTTCGTAATAGCATAAAATATGATGGTCTGTGTAAGGATATGTAGATCAATCTGATTCTGATATAAGTAATCTACATTCTTTTGCTTACACTGAAATTTGTAGTGAACCCTACTCCTAACTAAATATGTGAACCTGGTAATTTGGGCTTTAAATAAGGTTAATATGGAGTAACAAGAACCAAAATTTCCAAATTCACCTTAAACTCTGAAAATCTTTCTTTCATAAAATCATATGAAAATCTTAGAGATTATGTAAGTCTTATTGTGGATACATACAGTAAAATTAAAATGTGGAGTCCAAACCAAAACTAAGAAAATTGCATTTCATTATTTCTAAAAAAATGTTATGCATGCAATCAGAAATGACACAGATGAGGGATAGAAGGGAAACTCATTCAATTTGCAAATGACATCAAGCTGGCAGAATTTACTAACATTGTAGCCATTGCAACTCATAAAAATCAGATCACATAAAAATTATCAAATAATAAAATACGTTTTTATTATTTTATAAATAATGATGTTAATAAAATAATTATACTAAAACAAATAATAAATACTCAAGGAAAATTAAAATCTCTCTCTCTCTCTCTCTCTCTCACACACACACACACACACACATACACCATTACAAGCAGCAGAAGACTGTACAGGATGAACCTTTCCACTATGGCCTTCAACTTCACAAAAAAGTACTACAAACTACAAATACTGATAATCAAAAATATGCTCATCCCTAGCATTAATACTTACATGGTCATTGAATAAATCCATCAGAATATCTTAGGCTGACTTTCTATTTTTCCAGATCTTCAAAGGGAAGAAATATTGAAAACTTTTGAAAAAAGACTACCTATTGGGTTTTTTTTTTTAATTTACAAGAAGGACATTAAATACCCAGGACCATTCATTAAGGTCACCAAAGTCAAACAATGTCCACATTGTTCATATGGTTCCAATATACTGTATTTCTCCACAAAAAGTTAAATCTAATCCCTTGACTTCATGTAAAACATAAGAACAGAACTCGGGTTGCTTTCCCTTCTAGCCCTCGTGGTTAAGGATCTCTATTTGCTAATCCATTGTTAGTTCATATTATAGTGAATTTTGCTGCTGTGATTCTCCATGTTCCCCTTATGTCAATCTGGATGATCTGGTAGCAAAGGATTAGTTGGTGAGATTGAAATTGACTTTTCAAACCAATATTTGTTGTTATCTGACTAATAGAAAGCTGCTCACTCCAGCAAAGTACCTATATATTCCTATGTGCTTCAGCTACTACAGAGATTTTTCCTTAGTTTACTTCAACACCATAGTCCCAGTAGCGTTAAATGGAAAATAAGATAACCAAGTGAAGCTTCCCATATAACTACTATCTAGCTCATGGACATCTGCACTCTCCTTTCTATAGGATTATAAAATCTGGCCTTATAAAACTTGCAAACATGAGAAGAATATATCAGTCTTTTTCTTTTTAACAAAAAGAAGTCCCTTAATTCAGAGTAGAATTGGAGTGACTGGATGGAGCTGGGCAGATGTCCTTCCTGATGTTTTTGTGGAGTTCATAGCAGATATTATTTCTTTGCATTGTAAGAGAGAAACACCAGCTGCTACCTAGGATTGAATTCTCGACCTTCCTAGTGGGAGGCAAGCCTCTTCACCACTATCAGGAAGAATAGATCAGTATTTTGCTCTTAGGTCACTGTTTAGTGAGAATTACAAGAGCGTATTAGCATTGTACTAACAACAACAAAAATATGGTAGGAAAACTCTGCCCATTTAAATTATTTAGTCTAAGGATGGGGAAGAAGCAAAAGGGACCATTTCCAATATGTCTATGATATTCTCAGAATTTATTATCTGAGGCTCAGAAATCTGTTATTCTTTCATTTTGATGCTCAGTGGTTAAGACACTGAGCTTGTCAATCGGAAAGGTCAGCAGTTCAGTGGTTCTAATCCCTAGCGCTGTGTAATGGAGTGAGGTCCCGTGACTTGTCCCAGCTTCTGCCAATCTAGCCGTTCGAAAGCATGTAAAAATGCAAGTAGAAAAATAGGACCACTTTGATGGGAAGGTAACAGCATTCAGTGTGCCTTCAGTGTTTCATCATGTCGGCCACATGACCATAGAGATGTCTTTGGAAGTGCTGGCTTTTCAGCTTTTTAACTGAGATGAGCACCACTCCCCAGAGCTGGAAACAACTAGCACATATGTGCGAGGGGAACTGTTAAGTTTGAGCAATGAGAGGCTGAACCAGAGCATGAGTGCAACAATACTTTATTTAATAATAAAGGGCTGACCGTGCTTGCCACGCCTGGAACTGGCTCGCAGCAATCAGCAACTGGTTGGACCCCGCAGCCTGCTTTTATAGCTGGCTGCTGGAGAGGATCAACCAATGAGGAAAGGGGGAAGAACGCCCACGCAAAGTGAGTGGACCTGAGTGAGAACTCCTAGAGTCCTCAGGACATAACACCCCTTCCCCCCAGATGCGAACATGCATAGTCCTTGAGGTAGACGGGGGGTTTGTGTTGGCGCCCGGAACGGCGCAGCTCGGGAGCATTGTCTGTCCGTTCAGAATCAGTCTGTGACGGTTGAGCCGGCAGCGTGTCGCCCACGCGCTCTCCGGATTGGGCATCCTCGGGACTCACAGGGTTGGATACTGGGGTCGAGTTCCCGTGGGCTGGATCAGGCTGGTCAACTCTCGGGGCACTGTTGTCCGAGTTCGGGCTAACCGGGACGGCTGTTGGTGCGGACTGGACGTTGGGAGCGATGAGGCTGAAGGGCGGATGAGGTGGTTCCCCTTCGTCTGGTGATTCTGGATTTCTGCTGGCAAGGGTGCTGTGGCGCCTCCGTAGTTGATCTATGTGCCTCCTCCAGACGCGACCATCCTCCAGCCTGACCCTATACGATCTCGGCCCAGTGATGGCGATGATCTCGCCTGGCATCCATAGTGGGTCCCCTGCGAAATTCCTCGCGAATACAGGCTCCTGTAACATAAAATGTCTAACCCCCGAAGTGGAAGCGAGGGGAGAGTCAGGGCAGTAATTGGGGTGAAGTCTGTCCAATACAGTCCTCAGGCGCCGGCCCATCAGGAGCTCCGCTGGGGACTTATTGGTGACTGAACAGGGGGTTGAGTGCTGGCTCATCAGGAACCGTGAGAGTTTGTGATGCCAGTCATCCCTGCTGAACCTGGCGAGGGCTTCTTTGGCGGTCCTGGCGGCTCTTTCCGCCAACCCATTACTGGCAGGGTGAAATGGGGCTGTGAAAATGTGGCGGATGCCCAGGTTGGCAGCAAAACGGCTGAACTCTATTGATGCGAACTGTGGGCCATTATCGGAGACGATGGAGTCGGGTAGTCCGTGCGTAACGAACAGGCGCGTTAACACGTTGGTGATTGCTAGTGTGGTGGTCGTGGATAGCTGTGCTACATCAATCCATTTGGAATAAGCGTCCACGACCACTAGGAACATCTTCCCATGCAAGGGACCGGCCAGATCGATATGGATTCTAGGCCAAGGACCGCTGGCGCTCTCCCATCTGGTAGGGGTGGCAATGGGGGGAGCAGGACGGGATTCCTGACAGATGTTGCAGGAACTTATCCAATTGACAATGTCCTCGTCTAGACCCGGCCACCACACATAGCTGCGTGCTAATGCTTTCATTCTCACGATGCCAGGGTGTCCTTCGTGCAACGCCTCCAGGACTCGGGTACGCAGCGAGGTCGGAATGACCACTCGAGTGCCCCATAGTAGACAACCCTGCAAACTAGACAGCTCCTGCATGCGAGTCTTAAATGGAGTTAATTTGTTATTAATGATGCCACCCGGCCACCCCCTCCTCACCCAGTCGAGCACTTGGGCGAGCGTTTGGTCTGCCTTGGTTTTGGCGGCGATGTCAAGGGCGGTGATGGGCAGGTCCAACTGGGTGATCTCGAAAATGGCGTTGACAGGAGCGGGGTCTTCAGCCGGAGCGGGTAAGGGGCAGCGACTGAGAGCGTCGGCGTGGGACAGTGTTTTGCCCGGGCGGTGAATAAGTTTGTAGGAGTAGGCCGCTAGGAAGAGTGTCCACCTTGTCATTCTAGGGGAAAGGACCTGAGGGGTCTGTTTGTCCCCGGCCAGTAGGCCCAGGAGGGGCTTATGGTCCGTAACCAGTTCGAAAAAATGGCCAAAAAGGAATTCGTGAAACTTTTTCACGGTCGCAACAGCTGCTAGGGCTTCCTTGTCGATCTGGCTGTAATTGCGTTCCGTGGCCGAGAGCGTCCTTGAGAAAAAGCGATGGGAGCCTCGGCGCCATTGGGAAGTCTGTGACTAAGGACCGCCCCAATTCCAAAAGGGGATGCGTCTGCTGCCAGTACTAAAGGAAGGTTAGGGTCGAATTGGATAAGCACCGCCTCTGACGTGAGTAGTGATTTGACGGCGTTAAACGCCTGGTCTTCTTTGTGCCCCCAGTGCCACGGTGACTGTTTGTCCAATAATCTGTGAAGGGGTTCGGCTACTGAGGCTTTGTGGGGCAAGAAGGATGCGTAAAAGTTCAGCAGCCCCAAGAAAGCTTGCAGCTCCGTTTTGGAGGTTGGAGTGGGAGCCTCGTGGATTGCCCTGACCTTGGACTCCAGGGGGTGAATGCCAGAGGCGTCAATTTTATAACCCAGAAAGTCCACCTGTCTAGTGGCAATGGCACATTTTTCTTTTTTTAACTTGAGGCCATGCTGTCTGAACCTCTCTAACACTGCTCGTACTCTCTGGAAGAGTTGGGGTCTGTCCCTGGCCGAGACCAAGATGTCGTCGAAGTAGGGTACTACACCAGGGAGGCCCTGTAAAATCCGCTCCATGAGGGACTGAAAAATCCCTGGGGCAACACTTACGCCAAATTGGAGACGCTTGCATCGGAAGGCACCCCTGTGAGTGACGATGGTCTGAAGTTCCGCTGTTTGGTTATCAACAGGGAACTGCTGATACGCTTGAGACATGTCCAATTTAGCGAAAATACTGCCCGGCTCGAATGTGTGCAATAAGTGCTGAATGACGGGCACAGGATAGGCGCTAACTCGTAAATATTTATTGATTGTTGTCTTGTAGTCCGAGCAAATTCTCAGGCTACCATCTTTTTTGAGGGGTGTGACAATGGGCGTCTCCCACTTGGCGAAATCTGTTGGCTCAATGACCCCTTGTTTTAATAGTTTATCCAATTCGGCGTCTAGTTTTGGTCGAATAGCAAATGGGACTCTACGCGGTTTTAGTCTGATTGGGACTGCCTGGGGGTCGACTGAGAATGAGATGGGGGTTCCGTTATAACACCCCAGCTCTTCGCTGAACACATCTGCGAAATCAGCGAATAAGGAGTCAGTGTCTAAGGTTGAGACAGCATGGACTCCTGTTAGCCCTAGGCCGAGGTGGGGAAACCAATCGAGCCCCAATAAGGTGGGTAAATCGCCGTTAACTACCACTAGAGGTAGGTGACCTTTAAAAGTTCTAAAACTGACAAAGAACTTGCCTCTGCCGATCACAGGAATGGTCTTCCCCTGGTAGTCCTTCAGGCCGAACTCGCATCTTTGAAGCCGGGTGGTAGATAGGCCGGGGTGGAGTCTCTTGAGGGTGTTCCACGAAATTATTGAGATCGCTGACCCTGTGTCAACCTCCATGTGGCACGGTTTACCTTCTAGGGAAACGGAGAGAGAAATTTTACTAACAGTGTGGCAAGTACGCTTGGCATGGTGGTGCGTGCGACAGTTTAATACTTGCCTCTGAGGTCCCGAGTGCGAGGGAGGGAGTCTGTGTGCAGCGCTTTGGGGGGTTTGGCAGACTCTCGCGATGTGCCCCCTTTTATGGCAGTTGTTACAGGTGGCTCCTTTAAACTTGCAGGTGGCCCTATGATGCGATCCCCCACAGGCTAGGCACAGCGTGATGTGTTTGGGTGGACCAGTGTTTTCTTGTTTGGCCCCTACCTGCGGCCGTTTGTCGTAGGCGAGGCGGTTGACGTCGTTTTCGTCGTTGAGGGTTTCCTCTGCTACCACCTCCTCGGAATGGACTGGGAACGATGCCAGCTTGGCGCTTGGGCCCTGTATTTCGGTGGCTGAGTTCGTTGCCAGCTCGGCTGCCAGGGCCTCCTCGACCGCTTGTGCGAGGTTGAGGTCTTTTTTTGCTAGAAGGCGCCTCTGTAGGTTGAGGTCCTTGACCCCACAAACTAATTGATCGAGGAGCATGTCCTCCAGGTATGTTCCAAACCCGCAGTGCAGAGCTGCTGTTCTGAGGGCGGCCATATATTGATTGATGGTCTCCTTACTCGATTGCTTCCTCATACGGAAAGTGAACCTCCTGGCGATTTGTGAAGGCCTGGGAGCGTAGTGGTTAGTGAGGATCTCAAGCAACTCGGACCACGGAACGTTTTTCAACTCTCTAGGAGCTACGAGTGCTGCGGCAGTATCGTAAACGGTGGCTCCGCAGTAGATTAGGAAATAGGATTTTTTCCGATGCTCTCCCACATCCGCCAGGCCGACCGCATCGATGTAATGGTTGAAGCGGTTCTTATACGATTCCCACTTCTCTTCGTCTGGTTTGAACGCCGGGAATACTGGGTTGGAACTCATGGTGCTAGAAACGGCTGGGCTACCTGCGGAAAAAATCTCTCTGGGGACAACGGGCGCTCATGGGTTACAAGTGAAATCAGCTCTGGAGAGGTTTTTTGCTATCCTCTTTTTCTCTCTGGGTTAACCACATTGGCTGTTAGCCGTTGGAGGTGTCTAGATTCGCGCCAGCGTGGGCGTTAGTGACTTACTACAGCGTTGTGCTGTGTCTCTCTTGGCTTGAAATTCAAATGACACCCGTTTGAATTTCGCGCCTAATACTGAGCGGCTGCGGCTCGCAGCGCTTCACTTTCCCCGTAGCTGGGCTAACAAGCGGCTACAGACGCTTCTAACTTTTCGAACCAGACCACTTTCTCTGGCTGCGGATCAACGTTCGCTCTTTTGTTGGCTGACCGCTCTCTCTGGCTGTGGTCAGCGTTTCTCTTGTAGTCGACCGATCGCTCTCTCTGGGCTGCGGATCGGTGACTAGTGACTCAGCGGTTGCATGGTGCTTCTGGTCGCCATCCCATCCTCGTCGCCAGTGTTAAGTTTGAGCAATGAGAGGCTGAACCAGAGCATGAGTGCAACAATACTTTATTTAATAATAAAGGGCTGACCGTGCTTGCCACGCCTGGAACTGGCTCGCAGCAATCAGCAACTGGTTGGACCCCGCAGCCTGCTTTTATAGCTGGCTGCTGGAGAGGATCAACCAATGAGGAAAGGGGGAAGAACGCCCACGCAAAGTGAGTGGACCTGAGTGAGAACTCCTAGAGTCCTCAGGACATAACAGGAACCTTTACTTTTACACTTCCTTGTGAACAACAAAAGAGCAAATTACCTGTCTATACTTACCTTCTCTAAGTTCAGGATTCCGTTTACAAACACCTGTTTTACCAAACTTTCCTTATCTGGTCTAGAGAAGACATTCTCCAATGCCAATCCTCTAGAATATTCTGGTATTTTGGACTGTGTTTTGGACAGTCACACAGACACAATGTGTCTTTCTGTAATATATATTTTATTGAGATATTGGAAAGGACCTTAATGGATCAACTACTTTTTAAAAAATAAATTTTATTGATTTTACAATTAAAACAGACCAGCAACACATAAATTAATGTAAGAGAGAAAAAGAAAAGAAGAAAGGAAGAAGAAAATAGAAAGAAAAAGATAGAAAACAATTAAAAACATTTTCATCTTCAACAGTTTGTGAGACCTCCTTTTTATCCTTATTTTATGCCATATACACACTTAATCCTTACATATATCTGTATATCACTACTATGGTTCTATCCTATCCTCTTTTGCCTTTTAGCATGAAATCTATCTTTGGTCTTTCCATTTGTACCAGCAGTTCCAGCTGTTATAGTATATTGAAGTGTCTTTATTTTTTAATGCCAAGATTAATTTGTCCATTTCTGCACAACTTGAAATTTTTTGAATAATCATCTCCTCTGATGGAACATGAGGCTGTTTCCAACATTGTGCAAAAGCGAATCTGGCCACTGTCAAAATATGTATTATTATATGTTTCACTTTTTTTGGTATTTGTTTATCAAAGATCCCTAATAGAAAGGACTCTGGTTTGAATTCTATCTGTTCTCTTGTCATTTCCTCCAGCCAATTTCTAATTTTCTGCCCATATTTTTGTGCTTCTGTACAGGACCACCACATATGGAAGAAAGTTCCCTCTTTTTCTTTTTTTTTTTTTGCATTTCCAGCAATTCAGACTTGTACTGGGGTGCATCTTCGCTAATCTCAAAGGAGGAAGGTGCCATCTATAAAACATTTTATAAGCATTTTCTTTGTATGCTACCGATTTTGTAATTTTATTATTTCTACCCCAGACCTTTTCCCATTCTGTTAAGGTGATACTACATCCTATATTCCTACTCCAGGCTATCATGTTCCCTTTTACAATTTCTTCTTCTAATTCGACTTCTAATAAATAATTATAAAATTTTGTTTTTTTTTTTTGCCTGATCCTAATAAAATTTTATCTAATTGCTAGAGTTTATTGTTAATTCCAAATTCTTTCTTGTCCTGTTTATATCTTCTTTGAATTTGAAGATATGCCCACTGATCAATTTTTAGTCCCCGATCTTGAAGTTCTTGCCACGATTTCAGATTTCCTTGCGTATCCAATAGGGCCTTATATTTAATCATTTTAATAATATCCAGATTATTTGGGTGAATCATCGCCTCCATTATTGAGATCCAAATTGGTATTTTTAAATAGTGTTTTTTCTGTATTTTCTTCCAATTAGTCAATAATGAATCTCTGATTAGGTGTCTGTGAAAATATTTCTGGCTAGTTTTCCCAACATCCCATAAAAAAGCATGCCACTCCCTCTGCAAGTCATGGCCTTCTAAGAATAATATTCTCTTATTGGTTAAATTCACCCATTCCTTCAACCATACTAAAGAGGCTGCATTATAATACAACTCCCAATTTGGAAGTGCCAGCCCACCCCTGCTGTTCATATCCTGCATTGTCTTTAAGTTTATTCTAGGTTTTTTTCCCTTGCCAGATGAATTTTACAGTTATTTTATTAAGTTCTTCAAAAAAAATTGTGTACTTTGATTGGGATCATCTGAAATATAAAGAGGAATTTTGGAAGAATATTCATTTTAATAGCAGCAATCCTGCCTAATAACGAAAGTTGCAGCTTGCCCCATGTTTCTAAATCCTTCTTTACCTGTTGCATCAATTTAACATAATTATTTTCCTTAAGTGTCTTACAATGTGCTGTCAACCATATTCCTAAGTATTTAACTTTCTTTATCACTTGTATTCCCATAACTTCTACTAGTTGTAATTTCTATTTTTCTGTTAAATTTTTGGCCATTAATTTTGTTTTCTTCCTATTAATTTTTATTCTTGCTACTGCTCCAAATTGTTCTAATTCATTCATCAATTTTTGCCTTCTTTCTATTGGTTCTTCAATGAAAAAAATCATATCATCTGCAAATGCTTGCAACTTATATTCTTCTTTCTTAACCTTTAATCCTTTTATGTCTGGGTTCTGTCTAATTCGCGTCACTAATGCTTCTAGTGATAATATGAAGAGCAGGGGTGAGAGTGGGCAGCCCTGTCTGACTCCTTTTTCTATTTTTATTGGGCGGGTATATTCCCCGTTTATTATAATATTAGCCTGTTGTGTATCATAAATGGTTGTTATAATATTTTCAAATTTGGTGCCTAAATTCATATTATAATTTTTTTGGATTAAAAATTGCCAATTTAAATTATCGAAGGCCTTCTCTGCATCTAAAAACGTAAGTGCAATTTGTTTTTTGGGGTGGGCTTCATAAAATTCTAAAACATCTAATACTATTCTTAAGTTATTCCTGATTTGTCTGGTCAGGAGAAATCCATGTTGGTCTTCATGTATATGCATATTTAACATTCTTTTTAGTCTACTTGGTATAATAGAAATAAATATTTTGTAATCAGTATTTAACAATGAAATTGGCCTATAATTTTGTATATATTGGGGATCCAATAAGACATCATTAAAAACTTCCACCATAAGAGGTTCTATTTGTTCTGCTATTGCCTTGTACAGCTCCCCTGGGATCCCATCTGGTCCCGGGGATTGTTGTTTTTCTGATTCTCTATTGCTGATTTCAATTCGAACCAAATAATGTCTTTGTTTAATAATTCTTCCATTTCTTCCCCAATTGCTTTATCCTTCATTTCATCTAAATAGTTTCTTATCCTATCTTTGTTAACTTCTTCCTTTTTATATAACTCTTCAAAATACTTATGGGCAATTTCTTTTTTCTGTTCTATTTCCTGTTGTATATCCCCCTTTCTATCTATTAGCTGGTATATCAATCTCTTTTCTTTCATTTTTTTAAAGTCTATATGATAGCCATCTCCCTGGCTTCTTGGCATGCTCAAAATAAGTTTGTCTAGTTGTATTCAGATTTATAATAATTCTCTCTTGTTCAATTAAATTCAATTTATGTTTAGTTATTGTTATCTGATTTTGCAATTTTGAATCCTTTGGGGTACTCTGTAATTGAGTTTCCAATTCCTTAATTTTTTGTTTTTCTGGGCGTATTTTTCCTTATTCCTCTTAACATTATAAGAGTTTGTTATACCTCTTATTACTGCCTTCATTGTATCCCAAATGTTTTGTTTTGTAGTTGCTCCATTATCATTTTCCTTTAAAAAATAGTTTAATTCCTCCTTGAGTTTGTTGGTATATTCTTTTTCTCTTATTAACTGAGTATTTAACGTCCATCTTTTCTTGGGTTTTTCCTTACACTTCCACATTATTTGAATTGGATTGTGATCTGCCCATTCACTGGGTAAAATTTCAGTCCCTTTTATCTCATTTGCTATTTCCCCATTCATTCATGCCATATCAATTCCTGTCCATATTTGATGAGGATTTGAATAGAATGTAAATTGTTTTTCCTTGGGATATAATCTTCTCCATGTCAATCAAATTTAACTCCTTCATCATTTCCATACATATCTTGGGAAGCTCTCTTTTTTCCCCTTTGTTCCTTCACCCATTACTGTGGTCTTTTTGATAATCAGCAATAGAATTAAAGTCCCCTATAATACAAATATTTCTTTTTTCCAATCCTACTATTTTTCCATAAAGATGCTTTAAAAACTCTTTTTGATCTCCATTCGGGGCATAGATTACCACTAAGAGAATTGGGATGGCGTCAATAATAGATCAACTACTTTTAAGGTTCCCAGGAAGAAATTATTATTTTTTAATTGACTTTCAGCATTTGATATACATGAAGCAAATTGCAATCCACTGCCATTTGAAGTCATACAAATTAAAATGAGGGTTAGGATGAGCAATTTGAAATATACGTCATTACTGATACTCATACAGTCTTAATAATTCCTTTAATCCTAACTCTAGTGCTTGTTGAACTGAAAGTAGTCATCTCTAGTCAACTCTATAAAACTCTTTTATAATCATAAAAGCAAAGCAAAAGCAAAACACCCTTAGTATGGCTAGGCTACAATGATGTTGGAAAATACCCAAACAAAGCTGAATGCCATATATATATATATATATATATATATATA
>NW_020769374.1:1546528-1563486 GCF_900518735.1 Pseudonaja textilis | reverse complement strand
ACACACACACACACACACACACACACACACACACATACACTTAAGATTAATCAGGGAAAACAATGTTTATTGCATATGGAATCTAATGCACTCCTTCCCCCCCACCCCATTCTGTTTACAGGTAGCCCTTAGACATGAGAAAGTAAATCCTTCATCCAAATCCTTCATCTTATATCCATTCTAAGAACCAAACCTTATGTTCTAATAGAGATATATTTGACTGGATATACAATAATGGCCAAAATTGTGGGAACCCTTTGGGAAAAGTGTATTTTTGAGGTTTGATGGCTAATAACACCACTTTTTTGGAGTAATACCATAACATTATATATCAGTGGAATGGTAATTTAATCAAGAATATAATGCAATAAAGTTTGTTCAATTGTCCGTATTCAATGAAAAGTTATAGCCAAATGACCAGAAAAAGGAAGCATAACTTCCTTAGATTGGTATCATTGTAGTCAATGAGCATGAGTATTTAGAGAGCCAATCAGGTGTCATCTTGTTTTGGCAATCAGTCAATCAGATCACAGTAGGTTCAATTATTGATGTCATGTATTGAAGCTGAGAGGAGGACATTTGTCAGTGTGTTATGTGATCACTATCAAGTTGGTTGGGGTTTTTTTGTGTGTTCTTTCATTTAGTGAGCTTGTAAAATGTAATAAAATTAAAGTAATTGTAGAAAGAGTTGACTGGTCCCCCAGAAAGTGATATAAAATAGTATTATTAAGTGAACAAGGCTACATTTATAAAGGAATTAGAAGAAAAATTGGAGGAAATGTAACCAAAGGTGGTTAATCAAAAACCTACATTTTTGAAGAGGTATAAGGACACTCAGTCATTACTGAACCACACTGGTAAAGGCAGAAAAAGCAGCAAGTGATGATAGAAGAATTAAGACATTGTGCCGATGTGACAGAAGAAAATAATCTGGGTGTATACAAGACAAAGGGGTGCAATGCAATGTGAAGTTGAATGCATGGACTGTTTGGCGCAGAGTGCAGGAATTTGGCCTAGAATCTAGAATTCTATGAATTTTTATTTCTCAAATAAGACTAAACTGGGCTAAAACCCATGTTACCTGGACAGAGGAACAATGGGACAATATTATTTGGAGTGATGAGACCAAGATTTCCCTGACTGGTAGTAATGGCTTAAAATATGTCAGGAGACACTTTTCCCAAAAAGTTTCCACAATTTTGGCTACTACTGTATTTCCAATCCAGATATAAATTCTTTGACACATTCCTGGTAGAAAATAAATATTGTACCACTGATATTTCTTCCTGACATAATACTTTCAGAAGAAAATTACAGCTAACAAAGGAAAATTTTATATATCTCTGTGTGTTTTTTAAAACAACATGGGCCACAGCTCAAATGAAGATGTTGTTCTGAATTGGAAATGGTAATTCTTTCTTTGTGGTAATGTATAGTTTGGCTTGAAACAGATATTCTTAGATTGATTTATTGTATGCAAAAATCTTCTACTGAGCTTTCATCTATTTCATTTCCATTAGTCTCTTACTCAGCCTTTTATGCTATATTGCATTTCTCCCATTAGATTTGAAGAATAAATTATACAGCAATTTTGAGAATTCTTTACAATAAAAAAGACATATAAAAAATCAATACATTTTTCTAGTATGCTCAGATGTAGTATATTCATCTAGCATAATTTAACTGTGTGCATTGATATGTCTGTGGTACAGTATCATCATCATACAGTATATGCTAACTACATATAGAGGGCCTACATATCAAACCTGTTGAAATAATATGATAACCTCTAAAGTAGTTACAAAGCTGTGATCATTTGGCTTTTTTGCAATGTTTAAGTTGTTTTGTGAATTTTTTTCAAATAGTGCTTTATTTTGTACTTTCGTGCTTTTTGTACGTACTTATTTTATATCTACTTTTCTGAGAAACTGGAAATGTGATACTCTTCTGTTGTAAAGGAAAGCAGCTCCATGTTTTATTTTGACCCTCAATAGATCTGGATAAGCTTCTTGTGTTCTCCAAGTGCATAACTGCACAATTAATTGGAAGGTAAGACTTGGTATCCTGACAAAGGAAAGTAGAGATGACATTACAACAATGTTTGTAATCAGTTCCAAATAATTTATTTTTCTTTACTTCCACTGTTATCTATTCTGTTGTATTTGATCTGTTTTTTTACTTAATTAACTTTAATTTTATTACATCAGGACTCATTACTTCATACACTTAAAAGATAACATGACAATATAAAACAATATAAAATTCAAGTAAAACTAGATAGCATAGCTCTTAATAACGGATATTCAGAATTAAAGGAAATGTTCAGAGCAGCATCTCTTGGCTACTGTTTAAAATGTATCCCAAATCTCCAAACATTTCCTTTGAAATTCACAGTGCCCTATTGACCATTCAGAGTTGAATATACCAAGAGAAACATCAAAGGAACTTGAATGCAGCAGCAATGGCTTTTTAAAGAAGCATGTGTGGTAAAACAAGAGATAAGATCAAGAAAGAATAAGTGATGAACGTATGTGAATCGAATCCAAAGAAACCAGAATGAAGGAAGTATGTTGAAATGAATATAGAGGGAGATGGATGACGATTTACAAAGCAACTATATGAAGAAAAGAAAGACTAGAAAGTCATGGTTGGATATGATTGAAGTTGGATATGATTGAAGTAATCCTAAAAAAAATGAGAGATGAAAAATGTAAAGAATAAATGACAATGTAGGAAGCAGTTTATAAAATTATGGTAGAAGCAATGGTGTAAGAAGTAAAAAAAAAATAGAAAACTATGGAGGTGTGTAGCAAATTGGGATAGAAAGTGAATTTATAAATCTTTCATTTTATCCTAAGGCCAACAGATGACATGCAGTTGTATACAGATGAAAAACATATGGTCAAGAAATACGATAGGGACTTGCACAGTTGGTCTCTTTCAGATCGTTACTGAAATGTAATATTTAAAAAATCAACAATAACAGAAGTCATAAAATGTAAATTCAAAGCAGAAAACAAAACGGCACGTCATAAGAATGCTTAAGTGACTTTGGTTCCTTTAACCAAGAATGAGTATGCAGTAAAGCAGGATTATCAACTTGTCTGTGGAGGAAAAGGCATCTGGGTGACCCTTTATAACCCCACTTCCATGGTCCTAATCTGCAGATGGGCAAGAATAACGTAGAGTCCCATTGCTGACTAGATCAGATTCTAAAATACTGCACATGTTGAATCTGAAGCTACACAGCACACACTTGCAACATGGATATTCTGTCCAATATAATACACACTCAACCCTAACAGAAGAGGAGAAAGAGAAAACCAAGCAATTTGTGAGTGTCCTAATCATCTGCATGCAAGATAAAGAACACTTGCTATTGTTTGAAGATAACCTTTATTGTAATTTTTTACTGTGAGCACACTGGCCTACATTAAACATGAAATTATGTTGCATACTCTAAAAATAAAATATATATCTGCCCATATGCATATGCATACATATCTATGTCTGTCTGTCTGTCTGTCTGTCTGTCTTCTATGCATGTACATGTATACATACACCCATAGAAAGAGACTTGTTATGAGATAAAGAAGAATTGAAAATCTTATGACAATAATTTGGTTGAATTAAAGATTCAGACAGTTGCAAGTAAAAGGGTGGGATATAAAGTTGCCTTATTGGATCAAGATTAAGAATAAATTTTTTTTGCAAAGTTCTGGCAATTCTTCATGGACTTTTTGCTGATATCAGGATGAAAAAGTTATTGTTTCATGGATTTGCTTATAGATGTGGGTTGGTTATAGGATGGATACATCAGTTTTATCTTATAGAGGATGAAAAGTTATTGGATTTGCTTATAGTTGCGTTAAAAAATAGAAGTCACTTCTTCATATGTTTATTTCATTTTTATTTTTCTCCACTTTTTAATTTGTTCTCTTTCTGTAGGTTCAATAATACAGATTTATGGGACTGCATAACTTTTCACTACTGTAATTAAAGTTCTTTATAAAAATTATATATTCTTCTATAATTTAAGTAAGAGCTTTTACAAAATGATGTACTTTTAATCAGTATTGAAAATGTGAAAAACATGAAGGGATGTTTTATCATGGTAGTCTTGTGAAAAAGGAGAGAGAGAGAACAATCCTGAATGCTACACACATGATGATGAAAAAAATTAATATCAAAATGAAAATAGAACATTTTTTTTATTATAAATTATGAATACCAATTAGAAAACACTTATGGAAGATTGGTTTTGTAGTACTTATATAGTAATTGTAATAAAACTACTACATGAACAAAGGTGGAAAAATATTGAAATACCTAGTGGAAGAGTGAACTCTGAAGATGATGGAATTTGCAGAAATGGCCAATTTGATCTTTTTGATCAAGCTAAACCAAATATATAAAATACTTGAAATGTCTTCATTTTGGCTGAAATGGGGAAAAAATGATGATTGATAGGTTTGCTGATTTAAAAGACTTGCATATGAGAGGAAGGGAATCGGGTAACGTAATCTTCAAAAGGGAGGAGTTTGTTTGTAACAGGTGTCAAGAAGACTGGAAGTTGCTTCTTTTCCTTCTTCTATCTGTATTGTTTCTTGCACTTTTTCTGTTTTCATTCTTTTTATATATATTTTGTGAATATAAAAACATATATTTTATATGTTTATTTTTATGTAGGTAAAAATCTTTAAGACAAACTATAAAAACAGCAAAAATTGGTTAAAATTTCCAAATGAACAGTTCAACACTTATAGGTGAAAATCATTTCTGAAGTAATCCATGAACATTCTTACTCAATAAGGAGATTCCAGGTCTTTTCCTTTCTCTTTTTTGTACTTATATGATGACACAGAGGACAAACAGACAACTACATTTTCCACCAAAACGACCCTTATGAAAGCGTTGATGACAGAAAATGATTCATTAATCAAAGTGAGCCCATGTTTCATTGTCATGATACTGTAGCATGCTCTACAGTTAAAGAAAGGATGATAATATATTTCACTGATATAAAGTACTAGTTGCTATTAAGGGATTCCTGTCAATGTTAAACTCATGGACCAGGTTCATATCTCAGCTTTGAAAGAAAAGGCAACAGTAGTTGTGAATATTGAAAATCTTTGTAGCATAAAATTATGCAAAACCTGGAATAGATTTGAAGAATCCTGGAAGAAAGGACTAAAACTAAGTGAGAATTGCTGGAAAAAAATTCAGGAGCATTTCTCTGGATAGTAGCAATAAAATAATTAACAGTGAAATAAAAAAGATTAGGGATTTTTAAAGGGATTTTTTCTCTCTCTCTTCAAATATAGTTATAGCTTCTAGGGCCGTGATGGCGAACCTATGGCATGCGAGCTTTCTGTGGGCATGCGAGCTGTCACCCCAGCTCAGGTTCGCTGCGCATGCACACGTGCTTTGCACCAGCTGGCTGGTTTTTGGATCTTTACCGTGCATGCGCAGGTGACATATTGCATTTTGGGATGTGTGCGCCCTTTAGGCACTTAGTGCCAAAAGGGTTAGTCAACACTGTTCTGTTTTTCCTTACCCCTTTTTCCTAGAGACAACAATACACCCTGTCCCTTTGTTGTTTCATTTACAGTCATTTCAGACTGGATTCAGACTTTGAATAACACTGAGGAAAAGACTGGAGGGCATTTTGTGTTATTTGTACAAAATAGCACTACAACAGCAGGACAATCCTTTTTGCCAAGCAGAATTCAACAGAGAATACAATGCAGGATAATTTGTGAAAAGAAATATCAAAGGCTGAAGGCATCTCAAATCAGAATTTCTGCTACACCTTACAAATAATCATATTTGGTTGGTGCATGAAATCTAACAAGCAGGTTAGTTGCAGAAAAATTGAACAAGACTCAATCACCCCATTTCAGATGCTGGAATATAAAATATGCTTTATGCCTTAGCTATTTCATAAATTTATGGGATTAGATTTAGTACTAGTAATTATTTTTATAGGGTAACATTAATTAATTTTTAAATTAATTCATGGACATAGGAAGCAGCATAATACCATCCCCAACAATATAAGTCATTTTATCAAGTTAGACCCTCAAATGCTCTCCACGATTTTAAATTGCCTTTTGCCATCATTTTGTTCAGGATCATCTATAGGCAATGCATTTAAAAAAGAATTAGATTAGTTATGGTTATTTTGATATTCTTGACCTTTCACACTGGATATCTTGTTCTAAAACTAGATGTCTTGAATACATTTTAATGAATTTAACAGTGAACACACATATGGCAATGCTTTGTATCTCAAAATTGATGCTATTGACTTTTGTTTGTTTAGAAAATGTCAGAATTCCCAGAAAAATTCCAGATTGGATTATCAACTCTCTCCATTCAACATGTGTTAGTGTCTACCCATTAAAATCTGAATACTATTTTCCTTGTGCATATTCCATGTATCCTTAGTAATGTATCGTGCCAATATAAATTATAAGATAATATGACGATTGGTCTAATAGCATTATGGATTGTAGCATGATTAAGAAATCATTTTGATTTAATAAATATATCTAATTACCTTCAATATATATATCTATTACTATAATTATACCTGATTTATCAAAAATCTTTATCATAAACTCTATATTTGTATTTCAATAAAGCACAGAGAACTTTTGGCAAGAAAACAAAACAATGCTGAGACATTCAAAGGGGTCATGTTGTGATGTAATGAGACTGACTGAGAAATATTTATATATGAAATGAAAAGATAAACGAAGTAACAATAAAAAAAGTAAATTTACTCTTAAATAAAATCTTCTCCCATTGTTGCTAAAATCTTATATCCCATTTAATATGCAGTATCTAATAATGACATTCTGTTGTTACATCCTATTGACAACAACAGCTATATTCAGGAATCAGTTTCAACCGTACATGAATGACAAGTAAAGATGAAAGAAATGAAGAGTAAAAAAAATCCAAATTACAGTATTTCCAATATCCAGAAATTCAAATACCATTAAGCAAGTACTGATTCATTGCATTGTTTTCATTCCTGGTATTACAACTTGTAACTTATACTAATGAAAAAAATTACCTCAATCCTGATTTCTAGCCTTATGCCTTAATCACTAGACCAAACTGGCTCATACAATAGTCACACAATACTCTTCACCTGCTAAATGAATTAAACATGTTTTCTGGCTTCTGACAACACATTGTATCATAAGTTAACTAACCACAACATACTAATCCACAAAATCCCTAACTCACATTAACACCAAACCAAACTGTGATATGAATGTATATGTAAGCCTTTATCTGGCCTAGTCAAGCAGATTAAATAAAGATGGACAATTGGACATTTTATACTTTGAAAATGGCTAAGGTACTTTTTTTTTCAAATTTCACATCTTTTCCCATTAAGGAAAGTTTGATTATAGTATAGCTAGGGCTGGCCTAACCCCCACACAAACATTATCTTCAAGCTTCTAAAAGCAAACTAGAGGAGTACCATTTCTTGGCTTCTCTTAGCAATTTACCACAGTTCAGCAGAATAGCTGTAAGATATTAATAGCTGTAAGATATAGGGGCTCTTGCCTGCACAGGAGTTCTGCCTTTTGCAAATGCTGGAGGTGGCTAGGAAAAGGCTGACATGTTGTTTCTAGAGGTAAATAATGTGCCAGTTCTTCTCAGCAAGGCTAATCATGGTGCAAAACAACATGAGGGAAATCAGTGCTTTCTTATACCAGTCTAATTACTGATATTGGCCTATGTCCAAATCCCGCTTATAGCAAACTGGGTAGATTTTGCATAACAGCACATTATCCATCAGATCTACCAGAGATTTACGGGCCAAGTTCCTAATTTTTATGTAACTTCAGATATTGTCACACTCTATGAAAATGTGAGATATCATATTAGATATTACCCCATTTCATGTAATTTTAGATACTATCTCATTAATAACCGAGAGACAGATTGCTCCTTTTGGATTTTTCTTGTGGGTTCTAATCAGTTTGTTTTATAGACATATTTTCATTAGGTCTGAATTTTTATTTATTTGCTTGTTAAGATAGGTTTATCACCACTTCTTGTATTGGACTAATAAACGGAGTGACTCACACACATTGAGTATTCTATATAATACAGCTACCTCTTGAATCTATGGAAAGGATCTTGAGGTAATGTCACTTTGCCACAGCCCTATTTTTTGAATGAAGAATATTTCAGCCAAGGTCAAAGAAGGTGAAGACTATGTAAGAATCTGATATTTACTTTTTCTATTCCCAGTCCCTTGTTAGCCAAGTGTGTCATTAGACATTTTTCTTAGACAGTTGTGCAATTTAAGTATAATGTTCTAATGTGTCTCTGTCCCCCATTTAATTCCTTGGCCTAATAAAGCTATTTGTTACAGAAGAAACACAGGAGGCCCAGCTGTTTACCTATTGTATTTTATAAATAGTATTTTCACTGAAGAAGCTTTGAAACCTCACCTCCATCTGAAAGCAAGCAAAGCAAAATAAGGAAGCTTAAAAATATCCTTCAGGTCACCTTTAAGCAGTAAGGCTACTCCACAGTTAAGTTAGCCAACTGAAAATAAAACCAATAATTTTGGCAGAACTCTGCAAGTTGGGTTGCAGAAGAAAACCAAATTACTGCCATAAATCAGGAGAATATAACTACCTATGTAGCAAAGTAGGTCCTTTAATTTATAAGACTGAAGAAAAGCAGGATTCTTATGCATCAATTTCTCATCAGTTTGTGGGAATCTCAAAAACATATTCTAGACCTGAGTAGGAAAGACAAAAACATGTCAAAAATACTGCTGTTCAAATTAAAATTAACAGTAGGAAGAAGTGTTATTAAAAAAGACAGAGAGAAAAGTATCATAATTTTTTTGTTTCACTAATGCGGATACATAGTGTTTGTTCAGTTTCGTAAAAGAAAGCCATCCATAAATATATTCAAACTGTACATTCAAACTCTGGGATATTAAACATAAATTATTTATTGTGACCTGAACATCTGTCAACAGTAGCCTCTTTATTCTATAATGAAAGTATATGCCCTAAGTATGTTACTCAAAATAGGTTGGTTATCCTGGCTATTGTTAAGTCATAACAAAAGATAATAAGGATTTCAGAAACCAAACCAAAAAAATAACTCTTCATTTAAATAGGTAAACTACTCAAGGTAAGAATAAAAATTAATTTTCTTGCTAGACATTTTGACTCTAGAGTTAAGATTTAACCAGACTATAAGTACATCAGCATTAGGAGGGAAAGAAACTAGTTGGCTCAGAACTAGACATGTATAAAGTCTCCAAGTTTGGGTGTTTCAGGGCAGAAGAAGAAAGAGAAGTAGAAGAATAATATTGGGAAGTAGTGAATTCTCCTCTGCTCACAAAAGTACTTGTGATTGTGTAAAAAGAAAATTTTTAACAACTTTGATAAGTTATTTGTACTTATTGTGACAACAGGGGAAGTTATTTCTTCATAAACTTTTCTCTTTGCTATATTCTTATTTTTTTCTTTATTTTTTATTTTTCTTTAGTATTTCTGCACATTTTTCTTTTCTTTTTTGCTGCTTATATTATTTTTTACCTGTTCAACAGTAATATTTAATAACATTATTCATGTTTCTGCTTATTTTTTTAAAATAATAGAATCTTTTTATTCATACTTTCAGATTTTTATCCCCTTCGTTCTTGGAAAACATTTTCTATCTTTCAAATATTCTTAGATCTCAAGCTTGCAATATATGGAGAAAAATCTCTTTACATATTTTCAGTTTGGGGATGCCTTTTCTAATACATTTTCACCTAATCCCATGGTTAAGGGTTATCATTTGCTGCTTTTTCTTCAGGTGCTGCATTCTCTTTTTTTCAAATATATATTTTGTGTTTGTGGCTGAAAAATTTGGATCCTGAAGAGTTTTGTTCCAAAATGTTTCAGGCTTATGGAGGTGTTGTTTTTTGTTTGTTTGTTTGCATAGCTTGAACTGTTAATTTCGTGATGAAGTCATAGAAGACTTAGTTTTTAAAGACAATAATTTTATTAAGGTTTATATTAAACAGATAAAACAGATACCAGAATCTAATACGGAAATGAATAAAAAGAAAAAAAATGTTTAGAAAGTCCCATCAAAAAACAGGAAAAAGATAAGCTTCCCTTTCATCTCTAGCAAATATATTCAACACTAACAACTTATCACTGTCTCTTAAAATACAATTAAATATATCTTCATTCCATACCTCATCCCCTTTTCTATAAATTAATTTCTCAGCTCATCAGAAAAAGTCCAGTAAAAGTTAAAAAAATATCAATTAATTTAAATGTATATTTCTACTTCTATTTAAAACCTTATCACTGTCTCCATTAGCTTTATTAATTCTTCTCAATAATAAAATCCAGCCTTAATTAATATTCAAATGTTGAAAAAAGTATTGAACATTACCAGAAATAAACCCTTATTTATATATCAAAGGCTAATATAATCCCAGTCAAAATACCCATGAAACAACATGAGAGATTCTGAGTCATTATTATAATAATCCCTTATTTATATACTAAAACTAATATCATAAATATTAGCTTGTATATTATTAGAGAGCCAGTTGGGTTTACTGTTGAAGGCACCAGGTTAGAAACCAGGAAACTGTGAGTTCTGGTTCCATCTTAGTATGAAAACCAGCTTAGTCCAATCTACTTCAGAGGATTGTTGTTGTGGAGAGAATAGGAAGAGGAAGGAACACTATATTTGCTACCTTGAATTATTTCTAAAATTATAAGTACCGTGTTTCTCATAAAATAAGGCTGGGGTCTTATATTTTTTTGAGCCCCCAAAAAATGGCTAAGCCGTCTTTTCGGGGGTGACTTAATTCCCCCCCTTGCATCCTCATCTAGAGCACCCCACAGGCAGTCTCACCACCAGCCGCTCCTAAAATGGGTGATCATGGCGATGCACAGAGAGCTCCTTCCTCCCACCAAAGACCTTTGCTTCAGACCCAAGACCTTTGGCACCTGCCACTGTTGCTTTCCCTTCTGACCATTCCGCCGCCACATTTGGAGCTGCCGCTTCCATGTTTGGAGCTGCCGCCGTATTTGGAGTGGCGGCGGTGCTCCAAATAGCGGTGGTGCTGCAAACAGCGACAGTGCTCCAAACGTGGTAGCAGCATCTCCAAACGTGGCGGCAGCTCCAAATGCGGAAGTGGCAGCTCCAAACAGCAGCAGTGCTTCAAACAGAGGCAGCACTCCAAACGTGGAAGCGGCAGCTCCAAATGCGGCAGCGGCAGCTCCAAACAGCAGCGATGCTCCAAACAGCAGTGGTACTCCAAATGTGGAAGTGGCAGTTCCAAACGTGGCGGCGGCATGGGCAGAAGGGAAATCAACAGTGGTGGGAGCTGAAGGTCTTGGGTCTGCAGCAAAGGTGTTTGGTGGCAGAGGAGCAGCTGGTGGTGAGGAATTGCTGCCTATGGGGCGCTCCTAACAGCAAGTCCCCCTGCCCTTCTCCCCATTTTTCATGTTTTAAAATAGGCCTAAATTTGGAGGGAGGGGCTTAATTGGATTTTATGCCTAGAAAACATGCTGGGTCTTCCCATTGGGGGAGGTTGTATTGTTGGAGAAACACGGTATATATCAGACTTATACCTAGCCAATCAATACATCCATTGAAAAACACCAGAAGTAGCCACCCATTATTTAATTCTACGTGTTGAATAACTTAGACCGTTTTTTTCTTCTTTCTCGCAGAAGTCTTTAAATCCCATACATAAAATTCCAACAACTGGTTTTTTCTGCTATCTTTTATTTCTTCTTTCAAAGCCCTTGTCATTTTTTTTTTTTATAAAGGCCCATTTCCAATTTTAATGTAGCCTCCCAGCAAAGGCTTCTTCTCAAATACTCCCCTCAAGATCTTTGCTGTGTATTAAATACATATGCTGCCCATCTCCCTTTGCAGTGATGTATCACTCTCTCTCTCTGTCTCTCTCTCTCTCACACACACACACATATTCCATAGCTTGCTTTTACTTAAACAGTTTTATATATTTTCCACTTCTAACTTCCACACTTGCTGTATGGACTGTTCTCTTATTCTGAATTTGTGAACAACTGAATGCAAAATACTCACATTTGCAGAAACATATTGCGATGGCATCACAGAAAGGCTGTATTGGCATCTATTCACTTAGGAATTCCTTAAAGCATACAATTTGACTAGGGATGCCTGAACTTTTGCAGGCATTTGTAGACCCAATTACTAGAAACAATCCATCATAGTTTATTTGTCTTTGAAACTTCATCACCTACCAGCAAATAAACAAAGTATGTTAACAAACCTGTAGTGGGGAAAACTTGCCCAAACAAATGGGTATTTGGAAAAATATGCTTATCTATTTATTACACTTTTTAAAAAAAGTTTTAAAAACAATTTCATTTACAAATTTAAAAACGTACAATTTCAAAAATACAGAAACAATAATAACACATAGTTTTTTACATTTGTTGTCGAATTTTGGTCCTAAAAATCATTATTGGCTAGTACTAGTCACATATTCACACCTTATCACATCCTAAGTACTAAATAATTCACAATATACTCTACTTATTTTCACGTTGGATTATAACCATTCTTCTATTACTAATAAGTTCATGTTTTTTAACTAATAAACACAAAAAATATAAATAGCTAATACTAATAATAGTAGTAACAAAGAAAAGATTTTAAACCTTTAATTGTGCATAATATATTATGAATCACTGGCTATAACTTGTATCTTAGGTTCATTTATATGTTTCCCCTTTTATTGTCTACCCATTTATGCCATTTATCCCATATCTGGTAATAATCTGTATCCTCCTTACCGTTAATTTTAAGTGTAAGCCTCTCCAGTTGGGCACATTCATATGTTTTCTGAATAACAACCTGTATTGGTGGAGCATTTGGATTTTTCCAATATTGTGCTAGTGAGATACGTGCCACAGTTAATAAATGGATGGTCAGATATTTTACTTTAGCAGGGTAGTCCTCTTTAATCATTCCCAACAAAAATAGTTCCAGTTTCCACTCCAGCCCACTCTCTATAATTTCTTCTATCCATGTTTTTATTTTTAGCCAATATTTCTTTATCTCAGGACAAGTCCACCATGAATGAAAGTATGTACCAAATTTCCCTTTACATTTCCAATAGCAAAGATTGGCTATTGGAAATATTTTGGCCAATCTGGAGGGCTCCAGATGCCATCTGTACATCATTCTGTATAAATTCTCCTTGTGCACTACTGATTTGGTTAGTGTCAAATTTTTCTGCCAGATTTATTCCCAGTCATCCAGATCAATGCTATAACCATAGTTTTTTTTCCCAAGCCAACATGGGACCTTTCACAATTTTCTCAGCCATTTCATATTCTAATAAATAATTATATAATTTGAAAATTGAGCTTTTCTCAGGATTTAATAGTATTTTATCCAAATATGTATCTTTTACCTCAATTCCATATTCTTTTACGTCTTTGTTGTATCTCAATTTTATTTGAAAATATGACCAATTATCAATAGCTATCTCTTGTAATTCTAATTCCTGTTTCATTTTAATTCTTCCCTTGCTATCTAATATTTGATAGCATTTTAGTTTTTTATTGATGTCCATTACGTTTAAATGGAACATTGCCTCCATCATTGAGAACCACCTTGGGATTTTAGTGTAATGATTCTTTCTTATTTCAGTCCAAACTTTAATTAAAGACTTTCGGAATACATGTCTGGTAAAATATAAATTGTTTTTACTGTTTGGGTTCCTTAAAAATGCATGCCAGCCTAGCTGCAAATCATGTCCCTCCAATTGTTAAATCCTGTTATTCCTTAAGTCAATGCAATCTTTTATCCACACTAAAGCCGCTGCTCTATAATATGTCTCCCAGACAGGTAGTCCGAATCCATATTATCTTGTAAATAATTTTTTTTATCCTTGTTTTCTTCTCTGCCCAGATAAATTTCATTACAATTTTATCTAAATCTTTAAAGAATTTTTTGTCCAGCAATATCGGGTTTGTTTGAAATAAATATAATATTTTAGGTAGAACATTTATTTTGATTGTTGCTATTCTACCTAATAATGAAATTTGCATCTTATTCCAATTTTCCAAGTTCTTTTCAATCTGTTTCAGTAATTTACTATAATTATCCTCCTGCAGATTTAAAGTTCTAGCTCTTAACCAGATTCCTAAATATTTAATTTTATTTACAATTTGGAATCCCATCTTTTCTTCCAATTTTTTTTTTTGTTTACTATTTGTTATGTTTTGAACTAACATTTTGGTTTTTTCCTTTTTAATTTTTAATCCTGCTAATTTACCAAATTTGTCTATTTCATTTAGTAGAACTGGTCCTGAGTCTATTGGGTCTTCTATGACAAAAACCATATCATCTGCAAAGGCTTGTAATTTACATTTTTGGTTTTTAATTTTAATTCCTTTAACTTCCTTATTTAATCTAATTCTATCCAGCAAAGTTTCCAAAATAGATATAAAAAGCAGATATAAAAATCTAATGATTTGGTAATTTCTCCGTTTAATAATATATTGGCCTTTTGTGTGGCATAGATTGCATTCAACATTTTTATGAAATTATCTCCAAAATCCATCAAATTAATCTGCTTTTTCATAAAGTCCCAATTTAAATTGTCAAAGGCCTTTTGTGCATCCAGGAAGACCAAAGCCACTTGGCTTCCTGGATTCTTTTCATAATATTCCAATATATCTATTATTGTTTTTGTATTATATCAGATCTGCCTTGTGGGAAGAAATCCATTTTGGTCCGGGTGGATTTTATTACTAAGTATTTTCTTTAATCTTTCTGCCATTACTGCCATAAAAAAATTTGTAGTCTGCATTTAAAAGGGATATTGATCTGTAATTCTTTGTTTGGTTGGCATCTGTGCCCTCTTTCAGAATTAATGTTATGTATGCCTCCTTCCAAGGTTCTGGTATTTTAGCATCCAGTCATTCCTCATTGCAAACCTCTAATAATATTATCTCTAATATATCACCTATTTCTTTGTATAGCTCATTTCGTAACCCATCTGGGCCTGGCATTTTATTTCTTTTTTTGTTTTTGAATCACCACCTTTAACTCGTCTAAAGCTATTTCTTTGTTCAACAACTCTTTTTTGACCTCTGATATTGGATAGGGAGTTCCTTCTTTCAAGTATTCTTCTATTTTATTTAAGTCAACTGCTTCTTGTTTATAAAGATCTTCAAAGTACTCTCTTACAATTTCCCTTTTTTTTCTCTCCTGGTCTGTCTCTATTATTCCATTTTTATCCTGTAATTGATATATCATCCTTTTCTGATTTCTTTTCTTAATTTATATGCCAACCACCTTCTGGGTATTCTGTCTGGAAAAATACACCTCACAGATTTAGACTAAGATAAGGAGGCTAAAGGCATGTATGTGTACATCATCACCAGTTCTTACGCTAAAATATCTCAAAAGTAGCCTGACAACCTATGCTAAAACTGCCAGAATCTTCCTTTTCACTCTATACAAAAAGAGAATAACATGAATTTTTAATGTTGTATCTATTTGTATGATTATAAACAAAATAAAAAAATAAAAAAACCCCAAAGTTCTTCGCAGGGGAGGTGGGCAATGAAATTCCTAAAATAAGAAAATAGACTCCCTACAAGCTCTGCAGAGCAACATTATTAAGCAGGAAAAAAAGGCTGGTTTTCGTCAGCACCGGAGGATGTAATTGTTCTGTTAGAACTGGCACAGTGTTCTCATGTGGAACTACTTTATAATGCTTTAGCATGGGGCTTATTAGAAAAAATGTTTACAGGGAAGGTCAATAATAGTTAAAAAAAAAACATTTTCACCATTTATATAAAGCTACCACAGTATTATTAACACAGGTTGGTCAAGGAAGACAATTGGATTGAAACTCTCCTGCCACATTTCTTTAGAAAATTGATATAAATATAGGAAAACAACTATGTGTTGTGAATATAGAAAAAGATTTTAGTTACTTTGTATAGAATAAATCACCAGGAGACAGGAGCTGTGTTTTGCTTCTCTATTACCAGACCATAACACTAGTCATAACCAAGTCATAACCAAGGAGGAACTATAACATTACGGGAGTTTTACTAAGAGGATTTCTAAGAAGAAAAGGTCCACTGATTTCCATTAAAAAATCCTAAGGTTAACTACTGTTGTGTCTTATGCTTGAATTCAGGAAGTAAGTAGGATAATAAAGCAAAGAATATCCCTGACCCCTATTCAAGTCAATTTGAGAATATTCCTTTCAGAACCTTTCATGGAACAACTAACCATATTTTTTTTTGGATGGAACATGCTAATATTCATCTATTCATTTTCTTTATAGTTTTGTTTATACCGACATGAATAATAATTTATTTCCATTACTAAAATTCTACAGCAAAAAAGCATCAAAGAATGGTAATTGATGTGCTATAGATAAAACAGGAGATTTATTTATTTTAGAAAGGTTTTTGGTATGCAAATCCATGATCCAGCATGAAACCTAAGCATCTTTTTAATTCATTTATTTTGCACTTAACAATGCAGAAATGCACATTGCACAAAAAGCTGCACACTAATTAAAATGGAAAGAAAATAGAGACTTTTTCATTGTCAGTGTATTTGAACTGCCCCACATTCATGCTGATGAAGTTCCTTAATAATTCGGAAAAATCATCAATCTAAAATATTGGAAATTGCAATATTATCTTAATCATGGAAAGAAAACATAGTTTCTTTAATAGATTTTCATCCATGTGTCATTAATATCTCCTGTTTCATCCCTCCATCTTGTTCTGATTAATATAGAGGAGAAAAAGATCCATAAAAGATTTTTCAGTATAAATTACAATTTAGCTCTATATGAGTTGAAAGGAGATTACACACACACACACACACACACACACACACACACACACACACACACA